>CM072939.1:600000-847500 GCA_036971965.1 Nyctalus aviator
TGACCGGGAATTGAACCCTGACCTCCTGGTTTCTGGGTGGACGCTCCGCCCCTGAGCCACGCCGGCCTGGCAAGGGGGATCGTTTTTAACGCCAACCGTATCCATGTCCCTCGGTGACAGCGGGGGAGACGCTGGTTCATTTGTTTTGGGACTGTGGTCGGCAAACTCATCCGCCCACAGAACCAGCTATCAACAGCACCATTGAAATTTCTTCGGAGAGCCGCATTTTTAAAACGTAAACTTCTTCCAACGCCACTGCTTCAAACTAGACTCGCCCAGGCCGTGACGTTTTGTGGAAGAGCCACACTCCAGGGGCCAAGGAGCCGCCGTTTGCTGACCACAGGTTTTGGGAGTAGCTGGTGTCCGGAACGGCCACGCTCTCGCCACCAGGGGTCGCTGCGGGACCGCGGATGCCGCTGTCCACGGTGCTGCCCGCGGTGGTCCGGCCGCCTGGGGCTGTCCCCGGCCGCACCCTGGGGTTTGGGGGACCCGGTTCCGCTCCCCCACTCCCCTCCGCGCCCCAGAGCTCACCGTTTGGGGAGCAATTGGAAGGGATGTCCAGCCGAAGCCGGTGTGGCTCAGCGGTAGAGCGTCGGCCTGCGGACTGAAGGGTCCCGGGTTCGATTCCGGTCAAGAGCACGTACCTTGGTTGCGGGCACATTCCCAGTGGGGGTGTGTGGGGGGCGACTGATCAATGTTTCTCTCTCATCTATGTCTCTATCTCTCTCTCTCTCTGTAAAAAAAAAATCAATTAAAAAATATATAAAAAAGAAAGTGATGTCCATTCCCTGTCTCCGAGGGCAGCAGCGTACCCCACAGTCACCTCCTGGGGATCAGCATCCCCCCTGCCCCCCCTCCCGCCCCCCAAAAAGTGGACAAGCCAAGAAGAAGAAAAAAAAGAAAGAAAATCAGAGGAGGAAGAATTGAAAGTCTGGACTGAAGGATGCGGAGAGCGTGGTCTTGGGGCGCTGGCGCGCGGGGTGAGGCTCCTGTGGGGCAGGGCGGCGTCTGTGGTCGGACAGACGCGAGGCCGAGGGTCTGCGGCTCCAGATGGAAACCCCACGGGAGCCGGGGCTTCCGGGCCGAGGGGAGCCAGCTCTCGTGGAAATTCACAGCCCACGCCGCCCCTGGCTTCCTGGGGGACTCTCATTAAGAGGAAAGTAACAGCCTGGCCGGGGTGGCTCAGTGGTGAGCGTCGGCCTAGGAACCAGGAGGTCAGGGTTCGATTCCCGGTCAGGGCACAGGGGAGCGGGTCTGTGATGCTCTCATGATGGATGTTTTTCTCTCTTTCTCTCCCTCTGCCTTCCTCTCTGAAGTCCATAAAAATGTATTTTATTTTATTTTTTTTTAAAAAAAGAGAAAGAAGGAAGAGAGTTCTAATAATCCTGAGGTTTGCCCAGCCAACCCGGCCCCCTCAGGCCTGTGGGGGTGTCTCCTGCCCCCACTCCCGCCGTGGCCACTCCGCCCCCCCCCTGCCGCCCCCCCCCCTTCTCGGGTGCGAGTCCGGCGGTGACGGAGGGGGTGTGAGCCACACCTGACCCGTCCCTCCCCTCCGGCTGCAGGGCCACCGCCCGCCCCCCGCCCCCTCGCTCGGGCCGGGCTGGCGGTTCTGGAAGCGGCTGCTCAGAACATTTGTTTTATCCAAAGACAACAGCCCAGCCGCCGTGTCGGAGCTGGCTGCACACAGCACGACCAATTAGCGCGATTTAATTACTGACAGAACGGCTTCCAAATTGATTCCCGGCCGAGGAGGGAGCACGCGGCTCTGAGGGAGGCAGAGGGCTCGGAATCGATCGGCGGGAGAGGGGGCGGGCGGGAGCGGCCGCCGGCGACGGGACGCGGCCGCCGCCTCCCTCTCCTGGGGCGTGTTGGGGTGCAGGTTCCCGAGCCCCGCCCCCCCCAGACCCGGGGAATCAGAGACGCTGGTGGGGGCGGGGGGGGTCCCCACTCCGGGTTTTAACACGCGTGCAGAGTGCGGGGGGCGCTGGCTCAGGGTTCAGACCCCCAGGACACGGGATCTCTTCGGTTATTTGCTGCACGCAGGCCGGGGGGGTTTTAGGGGAGATGCACCGGGAACAGGCGGGCGTTCAGGAAGTAAAAGGGAGCCGGCCGGGGTGGCTCAGTGGGTTGAGCATCATCCCAATCACTGGGAGGTCGAGAGGTCCCTGTTGGATTCGGGGTCCGGACACCTGCCGGGGTTTCGGGGTCAGTTCGCCAGCAGGGGGCGTGCAGGAGGCAGCCGGCGGCTGTGGAGCGCTCACATCGATGTTTCTCTCTCTCTCTCCGTCCCTCTCCCTTCCTCTCTCTCCTTCAAATCAATAGAAACTTATTTTAAAAAAAAGAAATAAAAGGAGAAACAGAAAAGACACACGTACGTCCCACATCCAGGAAGGCCAGTCTGGAGTGAGCGGGGCCGTCTCAGCGAGACGCCGGGCCCCTCGCTGGCCTTCCCCAGGCAAGTGTCTCCGCCAGTGAGGCCCGAGGGGGACCCCTGCCTCCCCCCCAGCCCTCCGAGGTGGCCCCCGGGCTCCTGGCGGCTGTCCGCCATCGTGGACGCCGGCAGCTGCTCTGAGGTCTGAGCCGCTTGGCTCAAGGCCCCGGAGGGACCCAGTCCTCCCTGACACCCCGGCCGCCGCCCTGGCCCTGTCTGTGGGCGTCCGGTGTCTTCCTCCGGGCGTGGGCAGGTGCAAAGAGAGGGTCCTCCCCTCCCCTCCCCTCCCCCTCCCCTCCCCTCTCCCCCCCTCTCCTCGCCTCTCCTCCCCTCCCCCCTCCTCGCCTCTCCTCCCCTCCCCCTTCCTCTCCTCTCCTCCCCTCCCCCTTCCTCTCCTCCCCTCCCCTCCCTCCCTCCCTCCCCCTCCCCTCCCCTTCCCCCTCCTCCCCTCTCCTCTCCCAAGGCCTAAAGCAGTGGTTCTCAGCCTCCCCAATCCCTCAGCCCTTTATGCAGCTCCTCATGTCGTGGTGACCCCAGCCATAACATGATTTTCGTTGCTACTTCATAGCTGTGATTTGCTCCTGCGAATGCATCGTGATGTAAAATCTGTGTTTTCCGACGGACTTAGCTGACCCCCGAAAGGCTCTTTGGACCTCAGAGGGGTGCGACCCGCAGGGTGAGGGCCTGAGGCCTCGTGGCTCCCGTGGGAATTCCTTTTAAAAACGCGTCTGTACCCATCTCAGAGCGGGAGAGCGAGACAGACACATCCCTGACCAGAGAGAATCCGCTGCCTCCTGCACACACACACCCCCACCCCCCCGCCCCCTCACTGGGGATCCAGCCCGAACCCGGGCATGTGCCCAGACTGGGAATCGGACCCGAGACCCTTCAGTCCGCAGGCCGACGCTCTGTCAGCTGAGCCGCACCGGCCAGGGCTCCAACGGGGATTCTTTTAGGGTCGCTGACCCCGGCACTCATTCCGGGACGGGGTGAGGGGCCCTCAGGATGGCAGGCCTGAGGTCAGAGGTCAGAGGCTCTGCGGCCCAGAGATGGCAGGGACTGTCCGGTGCGGGGTGAGGAGCCCCCGCAGAGACCCCTCCCCCGCTGTCCCCCTCCTGCCCTCCCGCCGCCCCCCCTCCCCCCCTCCCCGCCAGAGGAGCCCTCCCCTGGGTCTGGGGGAGAAAGGAAGGACATCTATTGCCCCCCCCCAGCTGACCAGGCCCCCGCCCCCGCAGCCCCTCCCGCCCGCGCTCCAGGGAGGGGCGCCCGGAGGGGGGCGCGGGGGCGGGCGGGGGAGGTGGTTTCACTCTGCTGATTGGGGCTCCGGGCTGTCACTCCGGGAGGGTGGGGCTTTGGGGGAAGAAAAGGGCATTTCCCGCGGAGCGCGGAGCCGCGCGGGGCACTCGAGCGGGCTCTCGCCTCCGCGGCCGCGGCGGGTCCTCCTCCTTCTCCGCCGCCGCCGGGCCGCCGCCTCCTCCGGGAGCTCCGCGCCGGGGCCGGGCCGGGGGGCCCGGGGCTGCGCCCCAAACTTCGGCGTCACCCCCCCGTCCCCGGGCGCGGCCCGGCGGGATGGGGCCCTGCGCTCCGCCCCGCGCGCCCCGCCGCCCGGCCCGGAGCCCCCGCGCCGCCCCCGCCGCCGCCCGCGCGCGCGGAGCCGCCCTCGCCGGGCCCTCCGGGGGCCGGTCCGCGCTCCGGTCACCGGGGAGGGACCCGGGTCCGCGGGGATCGGAGTGAAAAGCCCCGGAGGAGCGGGAGGGGGTGGGGGTGGGGCTCGCCCGCGCGCCGGGCGGTGGAGAGAACTCCCGCCCCCGGGGCCATGGACACGCGGGACGGGCGCGCAGGGCCCCGCGGCCACCCGCATCCTTAGTGAACCCCCTCCCTCCTCCTGGCCCCGCATCCCGCTCCCCCCTCCCGACCCCAGCCCCGCGCCGGCCTCCGGAACTCGGCGGCCGCTCCGGACGCGCCGGGGCGGCGGCTTCGCCTGCGGCTCCAGGATGCGCCCGCCGCGCCGGCCCCCCGCGCTGCTCGGCCTGGCCGCCCTGCTCGCCACAGGTGAGGCCCGCGGCCCGCGGACCGGGACCAACTTCGCGGGGAGCGCGCGGGGAGAGCGCGTGGGCGGGTGCGGGGCGGGTGCGGGGCCGCGGGGGGGGGCGGCACGGAGGGCGCGGGGGTGCGCGCGCGTGGCTGGCGAGTCTGCGGCCCCTTTGCGGCAGGGGCGGCCCCGGAGGACGGGGAACCGGGGGGAGGGGAGACCTTAGCCCGGTCCCCCCAAAGCGTGCTCGGCGTGGGGGCCCCGGAGAGGGGCGGGCAGGGCGGGCGGAGTGGAATGGGGGGAGGCGCCCCACGACCTGCAGGAGGTGAGGGGCCGCCCGTCCCGCTGCGGGTGCGGGTGCGGGTGCGGAGGCCGCCAGGCTCCGGGCTGCGGGACCCACGTTGCTTAGCGCCCGATGTGCAGCCTCCGGCGCCCGCTGGTCCCCCCTCTCCCCGCTCCGCCGCAGCCGCCAGCCCCAACTTGTCCCCCGAGTTCCCAGCAGCAGGGGTGGGGTCCCCTCAGCGCCGTGAGCCTGGCCAGCTCTGCATTTGTGTGTGACCCCCTTTCCGACGGGGCCCTACAGAGAGGAGTTCTGGGGGTCCCCGTGCGCCCCCAGTTCCTGGAAGCAGAGCCCCCCCCGAGCTCCCGCGCAGGGTCTCACGTCGGGGGGCGGGGTGGGGGTGGGTGGGGGGAAGGCTGCTGCGGGAGGGGCGGCGGCGGGGTCGGGGCTCCGATGATGCGATAGAGCCTCGGGACTGAGGGAGCCGCACCGCCCGGAGGAGAGAGGCCACGGAGTCAGATGGACCCAGGCAGGCGGAGTGAGAGACCAAGGCCACCCTCCCATCGGCCGTGAGTGTCCACCTGTGAACCAGGAGGTCAGGGTTCGATTCCCGGTCAGAGCACAAGCTGGGTTGTGGGCTCCGTCCCCAGTGCGGGGGGAGGAGGAGGCAGCCGGTAGTGATGCTCTCTCATCACGGATGTTTCTCTCTCTCTACCTTCCTCTGGGAAATCAATAAAAAGATATTAAGAAAAGCCAAGTGCACATGCCAGCAGCCTGACAGACACACACACACACACACTCACACACACACACTCACACACACACACACTCACACATACACACTCTCACACACACACACTCACACACACACATACACACTCACACATACACATTCACACACACATATACACAAACACACAGATACACACTCACACACTCACACATACACAGTCACTCACACATACACACTCACACATAAACACTCACACACATGCACACAAACACACAGATACACACTCACACACTCACACACACACACTCTCACACACTCACACACACACACACTCACACATACACACTCTCACACACACACACTCACACATACACACTCACACATACACATTCACACATACACACAAACACACAGATACACACTCACACACTCACACATACACAGTCACTCACACATACACACACATAAACACTCACACACATGCACACACATGCACACATACACACTCACTCACAATACACACTCACACATACACATTCACACACACATACACACATATACACAAACACAGAGATACACACTCACACACTCACACACATACATACACAATCACGCACACTCACACATACACACACACTCACACATACACACACACATACACACTCACTCACACATGCACACTCACACATACACATTCACACACAAACACACATACACACTCACATACACTCTCACACACATACATACACAGTCTCACACAGATACAGACACACACACATACACTCTCACACACATACATACACAGTCTCACACAGATACAGACACACACACATACACTCTCACACACATACATACACAGTCTCACACAGATACAGACACACACACACATACACTCTCACACGCATACATACACAGTCTCATACAGATACAGACACACACACATACACTCTCACACGCATACATACACAGTCTCACACAGATACAGACACACACACACATACACTCTCACACACATACATACACAGTCTCATACAGATACAGACACACACACATACACTCTCACACACACACAGACACACACACACACACACACACACACACGCACACGGCTCCCGGGTGTGTCTCTGGCTGTCACGGCCTCTGGTTGTGAGGAAGGGACAGGACGGCTCGGCCTCGGGGTCTGACCCACCACCCCGGTGGCGGAGGGGCTGCCGGCGGTGGCGTCTTCCCGAGCCGGAGCCGATGGAGGAGCCGGTGCCCCCCAGGGGATCTCAGTGATGCACGGGCTGGAGTCTCGCTCTGATCGCTGGCTGTTGCATCATAGGGAGAGTCCGGTGCACGTGTGAAAAAGTCAGTATGGGCGGACTTCAATATTTTATTAACACCACGCTCTACCCCACTGAGCCGCTGGCCAGCTTAGACGTCAATCTTTTCATAAGAAGTCTTCTTTAAACTGTTTATTATTCAGTCATACTCATTTTTTAAAAAAGTGTTATTTTTAAATTTAATTCTCAAAAAAAAAAAAAAAGTCTTATGTGGAGTGATGGGGGCGTGGCTTAGATCAGTCAGTCTTTGGAGAACCGTCTCTAACCGTGGTGTCTTCAGGCCGGCCTGCGGGTGAGCGTCAGTCTGTGCGCCAGGAGGTCAGGGGTTTGGCTCCCGGCCAGTCAGGGCACAGGCCCGGGCTGGGGGCTCCATCCCCGGGCTGGGGCGGGCAGGAGGCAGCCGGTCCATGGTCCTCTCTCCTCAATGGATAGTCCTCTCCCTCCTCTCCCTTCCTCTCTGACACTAACACCGTGTGTGTTTGAAAACGGCATTGACACGAGGGGCCTCGGTACTGCTGAGGGGGGGATGGGGGCTGAGGCCAGAGGGACGCGCTCCGGGCGGAAGTTGGGGGGGAGAGGGGGGCATCTCCCCAGGAGCGAGGCGCAGGGCTGATTAAAGTGGGATTTCATCGCGGCTCCGCTCCGGTCGAGGGAAATCAGAGTCACCGACCTAATTAGACAGCCCGCTGGGGCCGGAGACGCCCCGGGGCGACGGTTCGTCCTCCTTCTCCGGCTCAGAGGCGGTCTGCGGTCTGCGGTCTGCGGTCTGCGGGACTGGCCCCCTCCCCCCGCGGTGCCCCCTGCAGGGGGGCTGGGCGACAGCACCCCGCGGCCTGCGAGGCTGCGGGGCCGTAAACATGATCCTTTCATACGTGCACACATGCAAACGCATGGGTGTGTGCTCGTCCGTATGGCATATGCACGAGGCAACACACAGTGCATTACAGATGTACCCGCGTACGCACACGTGTACATACCATGCACTAGCTGGTGCGTTATGCCCGTAAACATGTATACACAGGCATACCGTTTAACATATGATGTGCTGCGTGTACACGTGTGCATGCATGTGTGTCTATGAAATGTAATAGACACATAGAACAGGTGTATGTGTGTGCATATGCGTGCACTAGTATATAGTGTGTTACATATGCATGGTGTATATATATGTGTGTATATATACATACACACTGAGTGGCCAGATTATGACGATCTCTGAACACATAATAATCTGGCCACTCCGTGTCTATCCTATAGAATAAAAGGCTCACATGCAAATGGTCCCCTTGATCAGGAGTTTGACCAGCAGGCAGGCTGGCCAACCGTCCATGTCCCCTCCTCCTGGCCAGACTGGCCGGACCCCACCCATGCACGAATGCATGCACCGGGCTACACACACACACACGCGCACACACGCACACACGCACACACACTGAGAGGCCAAATTATTATGCGTTCAGAGATCATCATCATCTGTCCACTCCGTGTACACACTGTTTCCAAATTTGAGCCTCAGCCCTGTGATCAAGTTGAATGAACTTAACCGATATTAAAATTTTTATCTTTAAAACACGCCTTCATTGATGTCAGAGAGGAAGGGAGGGGGGGAGAGAGAGGAACATCCATGATGAGAGAGCATCGTGGATCGGCTGTCTCCCGCAGGCCCCCGGGGACCTCGGCCGGTGCTGGGCCGCTGAGCCTCGCCAGCCGGCAGCTTTACAGATTCCTGAACGGAGCGGTGCGGACGGGGAGGGGAGGGCAGGTCCGCCTCACCTGCTCTGAGAGGGCAGGGCTGATGGCTCACCGCTCGGCTGAGACATGGGTGGTGGAGGCAGCTCCACCTGTGAGTGTCGGGATTGGCCGTGACTGGCGTTTCCCTCCCGCGGGATGCGGGTGAGTCCCATCACCTTAATGAGCAGGCGGGCAGGGCGGGGGCCGGGGTATCCTCTCGGGGGCTCCCGCCTGGCCCCCATCCCTCAAATGAATGCTTTTCTAAACTCTCTTTTCATTTGTGTGCGGCCTCCTCGGGAACCCGAACCCTGAACCGGAACCCTGAGCCACTGACGTGGGTGGGGGCGGCACCGGTGGGTAACACGCTACACGCGTCAGGTGCGCCATTCCGGGACTCGCCACCCGTGTGTCCCGCGGCCAGGCCCCCTCCAGCGTGTCCTGGGACGTGAGCGCGGACGGAGGACGCCCGCGCGCGCACGTGTCGCAGACACAGGCCCACGGCAGCCGCTCCGCGATTGTCTCTCCTCATAGACGTTTCTCTCCCGCTCCCTCTCCCTTCTCTGAAATCAATAAGATATATTTTAGAAAACAGACTGAGGTCTGGAGTCAGGCTGTAGGCCCGGCCAACAGCCTCTGCCCCCAAACACCACGCGGGGAAGCGAGGCCTCGGGGATTTCTCTTTCTCTTTCTTTCTTTCTTTCTTTCTTTCTTTCTTTCTTTCTTTCTTTCTTTCTTTCTTTCTTTCATATACTTTATTGATTTTTTTATAGAGAGGAAGGGAGAGGGATAAAGAGCTAGAAACATCGATGAGAAAGAATCATCCATCAGCTGTCTCCTGCACACCCCCCACCGGGGATGTGCCCACAACCAAGGTCCATGCCCTTGACCGGAATCGATCGAACCCGGGACCCGTCAGCCGACGCTCTATCCACTGAGCCACACGGGTCTCCGCAAGGCCGGGATCTCTGAGCGGCGTCTTTGTGGTGAAATGAGACCCGCTGTGAGCGGTGGCGGCAATCACCCCGCACTCCCAGCAGACAGCGGGGCCTAATGATCTCTGAACGCGCAACAGGACGCGGCGCGTTTATTAATTCCGTTTCGGCTGAGGAGCCACAGCGGACCCTCCTGCGTGTCCACCGCGCCCGAGAACAGGCTCCAGAACATTCTCTGGCCCTGGGGTCTCCCAGCCACAGCCAAGGGGGCGGGTGGGCTCGCAGAACCTCTGCCCGGAACCCCTGCCCCGCGGGGGCGTGGCCACGGTGCATGCTTTGCATGTCATTTGCATGTCGTTTGCATACCGATCCTCCGCCCGGAGGAGGAACAGCGTTAATGACCGCGCCTGCGCGGAGGGAGCAGAAGCCCGTTAGGGGAGTGTGTCTCGGGGCACAGCCTGTCTCCCCGGGAATACATTAGCATCCGCTCATCCTTCGTTAGCGAGCCGTTAGCATTCGTGTCAACAAATGCACGGCGTTTCCTCACTCGGGAGAGGAGCCGGGGGCCGGGGCCGGACACATCGTATCCCGGGATGGACGCGCCCGCCCCTTCGGACACATCGCATCCTTTTTAAAAATATATTTTATTGATTTTTTAGAGAGGAAGAGAGAGGGATAGAGAGTTAGAAACATCGATGAGAGAGAATCATCTATCAGCTGCCTCCTGAACACCCCCCACTGGGGATGTGCCCGCAACCAAGGTCCATGCCCTTGACGGGAATCGAACCCGGGACCCTTCAGTCCGCAGGCCGACGCTCTATGCACTGAGCCACACCGGTTCGTCCACATTGCATCCTTGAGCGGCTGCGCCTGCCCCTCTGCACGCCGTCCTGCACGCTCGAGGCGCCTCCTGGGGCGCGGAGGGGGTTGGGAGCGAGCGTCTCTCCCAGGGCACGCAGCGCCTCCCACCTCGCTCCGCGGAGGTCTTGCTCTGACGCCTCCGCTAAGGGCGCCCCGCCCAGGGCAGGGATGGCTTAACATCCAATTTATCGAAATGTCAGGAGAGCAAGCCAGGCGTGGGCGGGAGCTTCTCCGAGTCCGCCGGGAGCTTGGGCTCCAACAGCTCATTTAGGGAGCAGGGCCTGAACGCCCGTGCAGCCGGCCGGCTGGCGGCTCAGGGGCTGAGGATCCACTAGGAACCAGGAGGTCAGGGTTCGATTCCCGGTCAGGGCACAGGCCTGGGCTGCAGGCTCCGTCCCCAGAGTGGGGCGAGCAGGAGCAGGAGCAGGAGCAGGAGCAGGAGGCAGCTGACGGATGTTTCTCTCTCATCGTTGTTCCTGGCTCTCTGTCCTCTCCCTTCCTCTCTGTAAGAAATCAATAAAACATATATTTTTTAAAAAGCCCACGTGCCTGGTCGAGGGCGTTTAACCCCCGTCCGCCTTCGTCTGTCCACCTGGAGGTGTCCTGCTGGGGGCGGGGACGCCGGGGGCTTTCCGGAGGTGATCGGAGCCCCCCGGGACGGGACGGGGTGGGACGGGGCGGGACGGGGCGGGACGGGAGGAACCCTCGGTGTTGCTGGTGACGCCCCGTGTCCGCAGGATGTCGCTGCCTTGGTCTTCGCGGGGGACGGAGCTCAGAGGCGGGGCAGACCAGACGGGCCAGGCCAGACGACCCCGCAGGGGGCCGAGGGGACCCTCCAGGACGGGACACTGTGTCCCACACGGAGGGTTTTCGTCTGTTTTGTTGTTTAATCTTTTTATTGATTTCAGAGAGGAAGGGAGAGGGAGAGAGAGAAACATCAAGGATGAGAAAAATCACTGATGGGCTGCCTCCTGCATGCCCCCTACTGGTGATCAAGCCCACAACCCTGACCGGGAATTGAACCTGGACTGCAGGCAGACGCTCCACCCACTGAGCCACACCTGCCAGGGCTCCTGAGCCGGTCCCCCGGAGCCGCTGGTGGGGGTGGGGGGGCGGGACACAGGCGCCGGACAGGAGCCCGGACACAGGGCTCTTTCATCGCTGCTAGACGGCGGGACAGACGCGGTCTGTGGGAGCCAGTCCCCGCACACAGACGGCCTCTCTGTGCTCGGCCTGGCCGGGAGCGGGGACAGGCTCCTCCCGCAGGCCCGCCCCTCCGCTGGGCTCCCGCCCCTCCGCTGGGCTCCCGCGCGCCCCCCTGCCCCCCCCCCCCGCTGGACCCCGCCCCCTCCGCTGGGCTCCCGCCCCCTCCGCTGGGCCCCGCCCGCGCCCCTGGGCCCTTGCCCCCTCACCCGGGCTCCCGCCCCCTCCGCTGGCCCCCGCCCTCTCCGCTGGGCCCCGCCCCCTCCGCTGGGCTCCCGCCCCCTCCGCTGGGCCCCGCCCCCTCCGCTGGGCCCCGCCCCCTCCGCTGGGCCCCGCCCCCTCCGCTGGGCTCCCGCCCCCTCCGCTGGGCTCTCGCCCCCTCAGCTGGGCTCCCGCCCCCTCCGCTGGGCCCCGCCCCCTCTGCTGGGCCCCGCCCCCTCCGCTGGGCTCCCGCCCCCTCTGCTGGGCCCCGCCCCCTCTGCTGGGTTCCCGCCCCTCTGCTGGCCACGCCCCCTCCGATGGCCCCGCCCCCCCGCTGGGAGACGAGCAGAACACGACCGACTGCACAGCCAGGGGCCTGGGAAGGCGAGCTGGTCCATCCCGGGGGCCCATCGCTTCATCGGCAAACCCCATTTCTCCGTCCTGCGGAGCCCCCGCCCCGGACCCCCGACTCTGATCCCCAGAACACACGGCTTCCGGCCAACGAGGAAAGGGGAGGGAGGTTCCTGAGGAGGAAGAAAGAAGAGGGGACCACCCGGGAGGCTTTGAGAGAGAAGGACCCGCGTCTTTAACAAAATAATAAAATAAAGAGGGTTCAGCCAGGCTGGGGGCTCCGTGGTGCAGCCTCAGCCGAGGAACCAGGAGGTCAGGGTTCGATTCCCAGTCAGAGCACAGGCCCGGGTTTTGGGCTCCATCCCCAGCAGGGGGCGTGCAGGAGGCAGCCGGTCCATGACTCTCTCCTCATGGATGTTTCTCTTTCTCTCTCCCTCTTTTAATCCTCACCCGAGGGTGTTTTTCCGTGGATTTTTAGGGGGAGTGGGAGAGAGAGGGAGAGACAGAAACATTGATGGGACAGAAACACATGCCCCAACCAGGGGCCTGGGCCGGGGCGTAGCCTGCACCAAGGTCCGTGCCCTTGACCGGAATCCAACCCGGGACCCTTCAGTCCACAGGCCGACGCTCTATCCACTGAGCAACACCGGCCAGAGCTCTCATCATGTTTCTCTCTCTCTCCCCCTTCTTCTCTGAAATCAACACACACATAGTTTCACGAAATAAAGAAAGCAGGTGGAGGTGGTGGGGTTCAGAGGGGCGGGTGGGGGGGAGGAGGCGGGAGGCCAAGGGCAGGTGGGGGGGTCCTGGGGGGACACGGTGGGGCTTTCCCTGAGCTGGGAGTCCCATGGCGTCTTTTTGGCAAAGCTGGGGCGCCATCCCATGTGGACCGAGGAGAAAACGGAGTCTCTGGGGGCCGGGGCGTGGCGGAGGGCGGGTGACGTGGGCTGGGGGGCGGGCGGGCGCGGGACGCCCGGGCAGGCGGGCGGCAGAGGCCCGGGCGTGAGCGGTGAGCGCGGGCGGGAGGCGGCGGGAACCGGATTGGCAGCCGCGGAGACAGCGCCTCCGGGGAGCGGGTGGCGCCCCGCCAGGGTCTGGCGCTGGGGCGGGGTTTTGGCTGAGACGCGGTGGGTGAGTCACGGGCGCTGGAGGTGGCGTTTGGAACCAGAGACGCAGCCGGAGCACGCGGGACGGCAGCCTTTCCGCGTGACCTCCTACCCTCGCCAAACGCAGGAGATGAAGGAAAAAACACCTGCGTGGCACACTCCTCTTTTCCTCTTTTCTTTTTTCTTTTTTAAAATATATTTTATTGATTTTTGTACAGAGAGGAAGGGAGAGAGATAGAGAGTTAGAAACATCAATGAGAGAGAGTCATCGATCAGCTGCCTCTTGCACACCCCCTACTGGGGATGCGCCCGCAACCAAGGTCCATGCCCCTGACCGGAATCGAACCCAGGACCCTTCAGTCCCCAAGCCGACGCTCTATCCATTGAGCCAAACCGGTCTCGGCACACACTCCTCTTTTCAAGAATATTTTATTTTAGCCCTGGCCGGTGTGGCTCAGTGGATAGAGCGTCAGACTGTGGGGGGTCTCAGGTTCAATTCCGGTCAAGGGCATGGACCTTGGTTGCAGGCACATCCCCAGTGGGGGGTGTGCAGGAGGCAGCTGTTCGATGATTCTCTTTCATTGATGTTTCTAGCTCTCTATTCCTCTTCCTTCCTCTCTGTAAAAAAACAAACAAACCAATAAAATATATTTTAAATTTTTTTTATTATTATTATTGATTTCAGGTAGAAAGGGAGAGGGAGAGAGAAAGGAAGAGAGAAAGAAACATCCATGATGAGAGGGAATCATGGACCGGCTGCCTCCCGCACGCCCCCTGCTGGGGATGGAGCCCGCGACCTCGGGCCTGTGCCCTGGACCGGAATCAAGCCAGTGACCTCTTGTGACCTCTCGGTGACCTTTTGGTGACCTCTTGGTGCTCAGAATGGCGCTAGGCCCATTGAGCCATGCCGTCGGTCTGCTGCCTGGTGTGCGGTCCCGGCCTCATTCAGCTGCACCGCCCTTTGCCCCGGCCCCTCCCCCACCTCCTGCGGGACGGGATCCACACGGAAATGCCCGCTCGGACGGATTCTTGGTGCGGGACCCACGGAGTCCCCAGTGCCCGCGGCGGGGAAGCCAGTCCCTCCGGCTTTAAGACCCCCCGCCACGCCTGGGGGGAGGGGCTCTGTCTCCCCCCCACCCCCCCTCCCCCGGAGGAGCCCAGGGCAGCAGGCGGCGGGCGGGGCCTCCGGCTCCTTCCCTGGCCTCTCGCCTCCTCCGCCAGCAGGAGCCGCCCCCAGGGGCGAGCCGGGAGCACAGCCCCGGGCAGGGCCTGGGGCTCGTGTGTCAGACACGGGAGCCCGGGGCCTGCTTGTCTGTGTGTGTTTCAGCCCTGACCCCAGGGGCCCAGGCCCGGCGCCCACGGGGGATGGGGGGCTGGTGCGGGAGGGGCGTCAGGCGGAGAATGAAGCCCAAGGTCAGGGCAAGTTCAAGACCCGTCTGCCCGGCCGGCGTGGCTCCGTGGCTGAGCGTCCACCTGTAAACCGGGAGGTGATGAGGGTTCGATTCCCCCTCAGGACACGCGTGGCGGGCTCAGTCCCCGGTGGGGGGCGTGCAGGAGGCGGCCGATTCATGGTTCTCTCTCATCACGGATGTTTCTCTCTCCCTCTCCCTCCCTCTCTGACATCAATAAAAATATTATTTTAAAAAAGGAAAGAGCCAAAACCGGTGTGGCTCAGTGGATAGAGCGTCTGCCTGCGGACTGAAGGGTCCCGGGTTCCATTCCGGTCAAGGGCATGGACCTTGGTTTCAGGCATTTCCCCAGTGGGGGGCGTGCAGGAGGCAGCTGATCCCTGTTTCTCTCTCATCGATGTTTCTGACTCTATATCCCTCTCCCTCCCTCTCTGTAAAAATCAATAAGATATGTTTTAAAAAATAAAAAAAGGAAAGGAAAAAACCAGGGGGCAAATCAAGAGTTAAAAATGCCCCCCCGCCCCCCCCCCCCCCCCCATTCATGAACTCGGCGCCGGGAATAGAAATCGCAGGAAACGTGCCGTTTCCCTCCGCGCTTGTGGAAATGGATGCCTGTTCGGTGCGTCGGGCCCGGACTCGCCGAATATCGCGCCGTCAGAACTGAGCCCGTCCGCCTTGTTCCAGTTCACGTGCCCGTCTGCCTTCCTTTCACTTCGTTTCGTTTTTCCGGGGAAAGAAAGCGTTCGGAGCCACTGGGAGCGGTTTGGTGAGCGGGCCCCCTGGCGGCGGGAGCCGGGTTTGGCCGGGAGGGTGCCCGCCGCCGCCGCTCTCACCGGCGGCCTCGGCTCGGGGACAGAGGGTCCTGCCGGCGGGTGTTCGGACCTGAGGACGCAGAGCTGTGGCTCCGAGGGGGTCTGGGCCTCCGGGGCCGGTCGGCCAGGGGCTTGCATTTTGTGACGTTTTCAGTATCGCAGCCTCTTGGGCGCGGGCGGGAGGGTCCCGGGTTCCATTCGGGTCCAGGGCACGTCCCTGGGTTGCTGGTTCCCGGGCCCGGGCCCTGGGCGGGGCGCGTGCGGGCGGTACCCGATCCATGTGTCTCTCTCATGGACGTTTCTCTCCGTCTCTCTCTCCCCCTTCCCCTCTCTCTCAGCGTCAATGGGAGAACAGCCTGGGGTGAGGGCGCAGAAAAGCAATGCGCGGAGAGGCGGCGTGACATTTAGTGCGCGCGGGCCCAGAGGAAAATGTCTCTCCAATTCCGGGCCCCACCTGCAGGAATTCTCCCTGTTTGTACGGTTTTACCTCCTTTGTCTCCCCATGGGCAGTGCCTCCGGCCCCTTTGCAAGTTCCTAACGAGCCCGCGTGTCCTGGGGCCCTGGGACCTCCGCCAGGGGCCTGGCCTGGCGCCAGCGCCCACCGCCTTGTCTGGGGAGGTTCAACCCGCAGAGCCAAACGGCAGGGTTAAAACTCCAAACCGCAGTTTTCATCCAAGATGGAGGCCTCGGGGGACCCCAGAGGAAAGACAGTCTTACAGGGGCAGGTCCCGCAGGAGTTAAAAACACTCCCCCAGCCGACACCGGTGCGGCTCAGTGCGTAGACCTGTGGGCTGAAGGGTCCCGGGTTCGATTACGGTCAAGGGCATGCACCTTGGTTGCAGGCACATCCCCAGTGGGGGGTGGGGGGTGCAGGAGGCAGCCGATGGATGTTTCTAACTCTATCCCTCTTCCTTTCTCTGTGTAAATATCAATAAAATATATTTTTTAAAATACCCCCCCACCCAGTTTGCACGCCCCCTCCCCCACGGCCGCTCCCTTGGGGTACAGAGATTTACCCTCAGCACCTGGGGGATCCTCTCATGGAAGGATGGAACGCGATGAGCTCCCTGCCCCCAGCAAGCAGAGCTCCTGTGCCCGTGAGTGCACACTCACACACACTCACACACACACACACACATGCACACACACACGCACGCACACGCATGCACACACTCACACACACACTCACACACACACTCACACACACACTCACACACACTCACACACGCACGCACACGCATGCACACACTCACACACACTCACACACACACACACACGCACGCACACGCATGCACACACTCACACACACACTCACACACACACTCACACACACTCACACACTCACACACACACACATGCACACGCACGCAGCACACACATGCACACACGCACACACACACACACACACACACACCGCGCCTCTCTGTGGAGGAGAAAATGGAACGTTCTTTGTTCAGACCACAAAGCACCGCCCACACCCCCACACCTGCAGCTCCCTCCCTCCCTCCCTCCCTCCCGGCCACGCTCCTTCCCGGCTCCGAATCCCCAGCATCTTCCCGGCTCCCCTTCCCCCCGCAGGGGCCAGGGCCTGCGGGCTTTGTTCTTCCTGCGTCTCCTGATGCCCCCCCCCTCCGCCCCCACCCCCAATTCCCCTCCTGGCTCCTCACAACCCACCCCTCCCCCTACGGGACAGGACTGATTCTAAAAGCCAACGAAACCAGCCCTGGCTGGTGTTGCTCAGTGGTTGGAGCGTGGGGGCGTGCACGGAAGGGTCCCGGGTTCGGTTCCAGGTCAAGGGCACGGCCCTGGGCTGCGGGAATTTCCGTCCCAGGCCCCCGTCTCGGGTTCCAGCCCGTCGAGGTGTCTCTCCCCGGCGAGGAAGGCCGGGCTGGAACCCGCGAGGTCGGGGGCGATGGGGGAGCCGACCTGAGTGACCGGCCGCCGGCCGCCGCTCGGAGCGGGACGGGCGCCGCCGCCGGGGAGGGGGGACGTCCCGCGTCTGAGCGGCCGCCTCCGCGCGGACACCCTCTCTGTCTTCGCTCGAATTCCGGGCGCCTGACGTGTGATTATCACAGAGCCCCCGCCCCCCGCCTTCCGCGCTCTCTGGAAAGCGAGGGGCAGAGTATCCTTGGTGACGATTGACAAAAAGAAAAGAAAAAGAAAAAGAAAAAAAAGAAACATTAAGTAAATGAGGGAGAGTGCATGTCTCCCGGATTACTGAAGGCGGCGGCGTGAACGAAACACGAGCTCGAACCCGTAACCGATGCTGTGAGTGTATCTGAGCCAACGGCCGACAGAGGCCGGGGGGCAGGGTCTCGAAGGACGGGGATCAGGCTCGGGGGATGTCTGCTTTTTAAAAATAAATATTTTTTATTGACTTTTCACAGAGAGGGAGGGAGAGGGACAGAGTCAGAAACATCGATGAGGGAGAGTCATCCATCAGCTGCCGCCTGCACGCCCCCCACTGGGGATGCGCCCGCAACCAAGGTCCCTGCCCTGGACCGGAATCGAACCCGGGACCGTCAGTCCGCAGGCCGAGGCTCTGTCCGCTGGGCCGCAGCGGGTTGGGCTGTGTGTTTGTTGCCGTGTTGTGGACATCGGTCTGAAGAGGAGCCGGAAGTGGCTGCAGGCGCTCCATTGGCGGGCGGGCGGGAGGAGGTGGGAGGAGGCTGAGCGAGGGGGCGGGAGCCGCGGGGGCTGGACGGGAGGGAGGTGAGAGGCCCGTCCTCCGGTCGCTCGGGGCGGCAGGACGCGGGGGGGTGTGGGCTCCGCGGGTGGGCGGGGCCTGTGCGTGGAGGGCCGGGTGTGCAGGGCGGGGGGGAATCACGTTCACGTTCAAAAGATTCGTTATCGCCGGTGGAAAAGGACCGCAGCCTCCATGACGGTCAGGATGGGCCTTTGTCAGGGGCGGTACCGGCCCGGGACCCTTCCGCCCGCAGGCCGGCGCTCTAGCCACTGAGCCACACCGGCCAGGCCAGCAAACTGCTTTCAATGAAAAGCTCTTCCTCTCGGGCTGAGCGCGCCGCCTCTCTCCTCCCTGACCCCAGGTCCCCGCCTCCGGGGGGAGGAGGCAGAGAGTGAGGTTCCCCCCACAGATGTGTCCACGTCTGGCTACAATGTATCGGGTGCTCCCTTCTCTGTAACCTCTGGCGCCTCGAGGGTAGGTACACGGAGGTGTACATTGTTGCAATCACATGGACCCTGCTTCCGGGCACCGCCCTCTCCTCTCTCCGCCCCCCCTCCCTCCCCGTCTCCACCCCCCTCCCTCCCCCTCTCCATCCCCCCTCCCTCCCCCTCTCCATCCCCCCTCCCTCCCCCTCTCCATCCCCCCCTCTCCCTCCCCCCCTCCTCCCCTCTCCATCCCCCTCCCTCTTCCCCTCTCCATCCCCCCTCCCTCCCCCACTCCATCTCCCTCCCTCCCCCTCTCCACCCCAATCCTCTCCTAGAGTCCACTCCCTCTGGCCGGAGGGGGGGCCGTCTGCTCGGAGGCAGACAATAGATATTTTAATTCCATTTACTCCTCCGAAGGCCTAATGGGGCCACTTAGGATGAGCAGGGAGAACCTGGTTCCATTGATCTCGGGCCCTGGGGAGGATGTTATGCTGCGGCCTGTTAAGTAGGATTTTTTTTAAACGAATACAGGAGCCATTTAATCTCCCTGCTTGTTCCGTAACAGCCGATCGATACCGCGCGCTGTTGGCGGCCGGGGACGGGCCGCAGGCCTGATTTCACCGGGGAGGTCACCTCGCAGGTTATATCAGGGGACGGCCATCGTTTCCCTAAAAATGTCCCTTTATAAAATGGATACGTTTTTATTGACGTCCGAGAGGAAGGGAGGGGGAGAGAGAGACAGAAGCATCTGTGATGAGAGAGAGTCCTGGGCCGGCTGCCTCCTGCACGCCGCGCCCTGGGGATGGAGCCGGTAGCCTGGGCCTGTGCCCCGACCGGGAATCGAACCCAGGACCCTTCGGTCCCCAAGCCAGTGCTCTCTTCCCTGAGCCAAGCCGGTTAGGGTTTTGTTTTTGTTTTTTAAAGTTATTATTATTATTATTGATGTCCGAGAGGAAGGGAGAGGGAGAGAGAGATAGAAACATCCGTGGGGAGAGAGAACCATGGACCAGCTGCCTCCTGCATGCCCCCCACTGGGGATCGAGCCCACAACCCGGGCCCGTGCCCTGACCGGGAATCGAACCCTGACCTCCTGCTTCGTAGGTGGACGCTCAACCACTGAGCCACACCAGCCGGGCCATGGAGATTGCTTTAAACGTCTCAGCCACGTGCCCCACCCCACAGCCTCCAGAGAGCCAGTGCCTGCGGAGAAGCGTGGGGTGTGAGCCAGGCGTTGGGGCCGGGTGGGGACTGCGGCCAAGGAGTGAGTGCCTGCCTCCCCCCCCCCCCCCCCCCCCGCCCCGGGCACAGCTCCGTGCCGGTACCGCACGGCAATAGACAGACTCACTAACCACTCCTCCCACCTCCCGCGTGTGCACAGAGCCCGGAGCCCAGCTTTCCGTGTGGAATCTGTTTGCTAAATATTGGCTCCGAGACTCAATTATGATTCTAAATAATGGCGCGGAGGCAGGGAAACCAGCGCCGGGGCCAGAGCTGCTCCCGGGCAGCCGGCGGGTTTTCGGAAATAGAAGCAGCGGAGAGAGACCACGGAGGGGCGCTCTGCCACCGGCGCCCGGGGGGGTCCCGGGATCGGGGTTCGGGGGACGGGCTTCCTCTCGGAAGACCCTCCTTGTAAGCACAGGGCCCTGTCGCGGGCGGAGGGAGGCCATCTTGGGACTGAATAAGTCGGATGAAATACACAGGGCGGCCGGACGGTGTGATCTCTGAGCGCGTCATAGCCTGGCCGCTCAGTGTGTGTGCGTATTAGAGGCCCGTGCGTGAATGCGTGGGTGTGTGTGTGCGTGTGCGTTCGTGTGTGTGTGTGTGTGTGTGTGTATAATATATTAGAGGCCTGGTACATGAATGCATGCGAGGGTGGGGTCCAGCCAGCCTGGCCAGGGGGAGGGGACAGGGGCGGTCGGCCGGCCTGCCTGCTGGTCGCACTCCCGGTCGAGGGGACCATTGGCATATGAGCCTTTTGTTATAACATAGGATAGACACTGAGAGGCCAGATTGTTATGTGTCCTGGCCACTCAGTGTGTGTGTGTGTGTGTGTGTGTGTGTGTGTTATTGATTTCAGAGAGGAAGGGAGAGGGAGAGGGAGAGAGAGAGACATCCATGGGGAGAGAGAGTCATGGATCGGCTGCCTCCCGCACGCCCCACACCGGGGCTGGAGCCTGAAACCCGGGCCTGAGCCCCGATGGGAATCGAACCCTGACCTCCTGGTTCCTGGGTCCAGGCTGAGCCCCTGAGCCAGGCCTGCGGGCGTGCTCATTTCTGTCCCTGACCGTTGGGGCGACATGTCTTAAACGCCCTCTGACGTTGTAAGTTCCCGCACAGGGAGCCGGGGTCTCGGCTCCCACCCTCGCTCCCAGGAACAGCAGGACCCAGGCCGCTGAGCAGGGCCGTGAGCCACGCACCCTCTCCCCTCAGCGCTGCCCCGTGGTTACTGCCGAAGGGCGCCTTACGGTCGTGATGAAAGCCATCGAGGTTGGCCCAGTTGTCCCTGGTTCAGCGGGGGCGGGGGAGGGGGGGAGGACGGGCGGGAGCGGGGAGAGCTCACCTGCCCAGGTGAGTGCCGGGCGGTTCTAGCCGATGGCGTCGCCGTCCAGAGAACGGTGGTGCGTTGCCCTGAGACTAAGGTGACCAGACGTCCCGCTTTTGGCGGGACAGCCCCGATTTTTAACAAAATCGGGACTTTTTAAAAATGCCGAGGGTCGTGGGACAGATTGTTAAAAATCGGGACTTTTTTTTTTAAACGCCTTGGGACGCAGGACAAATTGTTAAAAATTGGGACTTATCGGGACTTTTTAAAACGCCGCGGGACGCGGGACAGATTGTTAAAGATCGGGACTGTCCGGCCAAAAGCGGGGCGTCTGGCCACCTTACCTAAGACAGACATGACAGCGTTAAACACCCCAGCGCTATGGCATGGCTACCGCATGGCGCTACCGCGGGACGAGGTTACAGGATCGCGACTCGTGACAACATCGCAACTTGTAACAACATCGCAACTTGTAACATTATTGCAACTTTGTAACAGCATTGCTGCTTACAACAGGAAATCACAACGTTATTACAGGACCGCATTACCATGCCTGCGGGATGGTGGCCCACAGCCCGTTTTTGGGCACAGCGTGTGGGGGGGCGGTGGCCTGGGGGACAGCGTGGGGGGGGGGCGGTGGCCTGGGGGACAGCGTGTGGGGGGCGGTGGTCTGGGGGACAGCGTGTGGGGGGGCGGTGGCCTGGGGGACAGCGTGGGGGGCGGTGGCCTGGGGGACAGCGTGTGGGGCGGTGGCCTGGGGGACAGCGTGGGGGGGCGGTGGCCTGGGGGACAGTGTGTGGGGCGGTGGCCTGGGGGACAGCGTGTGGGGGGCGGTGGCCTGGGGGACAGCGTGTGGGGGGGCGGTGGCCTGGGGGACAGCGTGGGGGGGCGGTGGCCTGGGGGACAGAGTGGGGGGGTGGTGGCCTGGGGGACAGCGTGGGGGGGGCGGTGGCCTGGGGGACAGCGTGGGGGGCGGTGGCCTGGGGCACAGCGTGTGGGGGGCGGTGGCCGGGGGCACAGCGTGGGGGGGGCGGTGGCCGGGGGCACAGCGTGGGATGGCCTGGGGCACAGCGTGGGGGTGGTGGACAGGTGGGATGGCCTGGGGCACAGGTGCCCCTCTAACGCCCTGCGTTCCCCGCAGTGACGGAGGCCCGCGGCCTCGCGGACGGCGCCCCGCGCCCCTCGCCGCCCACCTTCCTGCCGGCCAGCCTCCGCGTGGACGCCGACGCCGCCTTCCTGCTGCGCGAGGCCCACCAGGACGAGATGCGGAACGCCAGCCTGCGGGCGCGCGCCGAGGCCTTCCTGGTGCTGCGCGCCCGGCGGCCGCCCACGCTCCGCGCGCGCTACGGGCCCTTCTCGGCGCGGCGGCCGCTGCCCCGCGACCTGCTGCTGCCCGGCCGCCCCGGGCCCCCGGGGCCCCCGCTGGGCTGGCGGCTGCGCGCCCACGTCCTGCGGGACCAGCTGGACCCAGGCCGGCCGGTGGCGCAGGTCCTGTTCCAGGTGCTGGGCCGGGACTGGGCGGAGCCGGAGCCCTCGGACCCGGAGCCGCTGCCCTGCCTGCGGGCCTTCGCCTTCCGGGAGACGCGCGAGGTGCGGGCCGGCTGCCGGCCGCGGGGCGCGCTGGCGCTGTGCGTGGCGGAGCTGCGGCTGCCGCCCGGCTGGTTCGGGGCCCCGGCCGCGGTGCCCGGGCGGCGGCGGCCGGCGGGCCCGGAGGGGGGCAGCCCCGTGGAGCTGTACTACACGGTGCACGCGGCGGACGGCGGGCCCGGGGGCCGCGGGGACTGCGGGCGGGCGGAGGCGGGGCGCGTGGACGCGGACGAGGCGGACGAGGCGGGGCCGCCGCTGCGGAGGATCGGCCGCGTGTTCCTGCTGCCCGCGCCCCGCCGGCCGCCGCTGCGGGCGCTGCGCCTGGACGACCACGTGGCCGTGCACTACCCGCCGCGGAGCGCGCGGCCTGGGGAGGTGCTCACCTTCCCCGTCTCCGTCTCCGCCAACTGCACGCAGGACCGGTTCACGCTGAGGTGAGTGAGCTGGGGGAGGAGGTTTTGGGGGGGGGGGCTGTGTGCTCCCGGGCTCCCCGTTTTCCCTGCAAACCAGGCCGGTTCCATCCAGCGGAGCCGGGTGTCCCTTTGGCGGAGGTGTTCCGTCCCATCCGCCATCTAGGCCCGGGGTCGGCAAACTCATCCGTCCGCAGAGCCAGACACCAACAGGACCACGATGGACATTTCTTTGGAGAGCCACATTTTTAAAACATAAACTTCTACTTAAATCACACACACACACACACACACACACACACATTTTATTGATTTTTTACAGAGAGAAAGGGAGAGGGATAGAGAGTCAGAAACATCCATCAGCTGCCTCCTGCACACGCCCTCCTGGGGATCCAGCCCGCAGCCTGGGGCCTGTGCGCTGACCTGGAATGGAACTTGGGGACCCTTACGTTCTGGGCCGGCGCTCTATCCACTGACCCACACCGGCCGGGGCGAGGCCAGGTTTTCATACCCGGCGCGCCCCTCTCTCCGGAGGGCCGTGCATTCCGCTGTAAAATGGAATGACCTCCCGCCAGGTCCCCGCGGTGTCTGCACGAGGAAGGAAGCCGTGGCTGAAGCCCGCCGCGGCCAGGACGGGGGAGCGGGTCTCTCACCGCCCGCCCACGGACCCCTCGGAGCCCCGTCCCACGGCCCCGCGCCTCGCACGCCCGCCCGCCCGGAGCTGGCGAGGGCGCCGGGGGAGGAGCCGTCCAGCCAGGGGCATTCATCCCGGGAGCCTTCCTTCCCCGAGCTAATTGGGTTTAAATGAAGGCCATTTGGCGGCGTTGACACATCACTCACCCGGGCCGGGAGGGTGGCGGAGACAGCCGGCGCCTCGGGAAGGGAGCGCTTCGGTGAATTGGTGGAGCGGCCGTCCTCCGCCGGAGGGATGTCCCCGCCGGACATCCGGTCTCCCTCCGCAGGCCCTGGGCCCCACGCGGGACGCTTGCTGCTCGCAGCTGTACCCTGGCCCGCCGGCGGGGCTCCGTGGCTGAGCATTGACCTAGGACCCAGAAGGTCAGGGTTCGATTCCCGGTCAGGGCACCAGGTTCGTGCAGGTGGCAGCCGGTCCATGATGCTCTCTCATCATTTATGTTTCTCGCTCTCTCCGTCTCCCTTCCTCTCTGAAAAATAATAAAAAAAAAACATTTAAAAAATAAAAGTATGTAATTGCACGTAGAGGCCTCTGGGCACAGGGAAAGCTAAAATGGAATTGTGTGCGTGTCTTAGTTAACAGAGAAGGGCGGCAGAGCGATCGATAAGAGACTGTCTGACCCTGAAACAGGGTGCGTTGGGGAAGAATTCCGAGGAAGGCCCCCAGCGGACTGCAATGCTAACAGCGGCAGATAAATGGATAAATAAGCTCACAGCCCGCGCCCGGCGCGGAAGGAGCTGCGTCTGAATGTTTTAAAGACGCGCCACGGCGGGGCCGGCCCGCGCTGGTATTTAGACTCCGGCGGAACTTTTAGGAGAGCGACAGAACAGTTTAATTTTAAAATGTCAATAGTTACAGGGAGCCGAAAACGCAACCTTTGCCGCTTGGGAGGGCGGGCTTTAAATGTCATCTTAAAATGCGCCCGGGATGCGGCTTCCGGGAAATTACTCCGGAGCGTCAATCACCGCCGGAGAAATCCGCCGCGGAGGCGGCGTGGTCCGGGCCTGCGGGTCCGAGGGCCCGCCCGGGCCGCGACCTTAGGTCCTGCGGGTGCGGGGCCCCAGGAGCCGGGAAGGGAGAGGGATGGAGAGATAGAAACATCGATGAGAGAGAAACATCCCTCAGCTGCCTCCTGCACCCCCTCCCCCTTCACTGGGTCCATGCCCTTGACAGGAATCGAACTCGGGACGTTTCAATCCGCAGACCGCGTTCTATCCACTGAGCCACGCTGTCCGGGCACAGCTGAACATCTTTAAACACGTGGTCACATCCCCACGACAAGTCCCTTCTGCCTGACGCTGAGGCCGGCCTTGCTGGGCCCACACTCGGGTCCCGCTCCGATTTTAGCTCATCCCCGGTACATTGCAGCGGGCTCAGGCGGCGGGGCCTTCCAAGCCTCCGGTGCCCTGCTCAACGGCCCTGCAATTATCCCCGAGGGCTCCATAAGCAACTGCGTTCTTCTTCTTTAAATTATTATTATTATTTTTAATCCTCCCCCGAGGTTATTTTTTCCCTTGGTTTTTAGAGAAAGGGGAAGAGAGGGGGGGAGACAGAAACACTGATGTGAGAGAAGCACGTCGATGGGCTGCCTCCTGCACAAGCCCTGACCAGGGCGGGGGCGGGGGAGGAGCCTGCCACCCGGGCATGTGCCCTGGACCGGAATCGAACCCCGGATCCTGCGGTCTGCATGGCCGGTGCTCTATCCACTGAGCCACACCGGCCAGGGCTGCACCTTCACATGTTTAAGTCATTTCCCTTTTCTGTCTGGCCTTCATAGTCTGGGGCCTTCCAGGTGTTCATGTTTAAAAAAAACAAACACAGAAAAAAATAAAAACTCCAAACAAATTGGAGAGCATTATGCTAAGTGAAACAAGCCAATCAGTGAAAGAAAAACACCACCTGATCTCACTCATTTGTGGATAATAAAGAGCATTACAACCTGATGAACAAAAAGATAGACACAGAGGCAGCAAAGCACCGAACAGACTGTCAGATTGCGGGGGGAAGGCTGGGGAGAGGAGGGGGCGATGGGAGATCCACCGGAGGACTGGTGAGCGTGCACGTGAGCACACGCAACCGACGCAAAACTCTGGGGGGAGAGGGCGTGTGTGGGGGCGGGGGAGGGGGGCAATGGGGAGAGATGTACACATCTAATACCGTAACTAAAAATGGGGAAACGTCTCATTGAAAAAATAACAAAACAAAACAAGCACACACAAAAGCCCTCCAGCAGGCGCACTGCTGCACGTCTACGCGTGTCCGTGGCGCTTGCTCGGGTCACGCGTTGTCCTGGCGCCTCCGTGAAAAGTAGGCTAAGGCGGGGGACGGGGCAGGGGCACTGGGAGGCGACCCCGCGGTCGGTTGGGATGCGGTTACATTGTATCCAGTTGCGGTTACATTGTATCCAGTCGCGGTTACTTTGTATCCAACGGGAGCTCCCAGCTGCGGAGCAACAATGTTTCCCCGGCTCCTTGGCCTCAGCCCCGCCCTGTCTCCCTCCGCAGGGCCAAGGCCAAGCGGGGCGTGCGCATCGCCGCGGTCCGAGCCAGCAGCCCGGCCGCCTGGGAGGTCCAGGCGAGCGCGGACCGGGCCGGCAGGATGGCCCCCGCCGTCGTTGTCTGCCGCAGGAAGGCCCCCGGCCCGGCCCACGGGTGAGTCCCCCTCCCTGGGCTCCGGCCCCAGGTCCACGCGGGTCCGCGGTGGGTGCCGCGGTCTTGGGGGCGCGCCCGGGGAAGACGGAGGGGCAGCTGGATGGAGCCTTCTCCCTCTGGGTCTCCCCGCCGGGACCCACCCGAGTTCGGGGCCGGGTGTCTGCGGTCGGTGTTCTCCCCGCGTGGGCTCCGTGTCCCTGAAAGCCCCCCTCGTGAGCGTGGGTCCGAGTGGAGCTGGGCAGAGAGACCTGGGAGGCAGGAGGCAAGCGGTGCCCCCGCCCCACGCTGGGCTGGCGGCTCAGCAGAGACAGGGCATGGCCCCCGTGACCTGAGCGGATCCGCAGTGTGGGGCCGGCAGGGAGGCCGCCTGGCGTCCGGCAGAGGGACTTGTCACCGGGATGTGACCAAGTGTTTAAGGATGTTCAGCCCTGCCCGGCCGGCGTGGCTCAGGGGCTGAGCATTGACCTAGGAACCAGGAGGTCCCGGTTCGATTCCCGTCGGGGCACAGGCCCGGGTTGTGGGCTCGATCCTCAGTGTGGGGCGTGCAGGAGGCAGCGGGTCCATGATTCTCCCTCATCATGGATGTTTCTCTCTCTCTCTCTCCCTCTCCCTTCCTCTGTGAGATCAATACAAATATATGTTTTAAAAAAGATGCTCTCGCCGATACCGGTGTGGCTCAGTGGATAGAGCATCGGCCTGCGGACTGAAAGGTCCCGGGTTCGATTCCGGTCAAGGGCATGGACCTTGGTTGCAGGCACATCCCCAGTGGGGGGTGTGCAGGAAGCAGCTGATCAATGACTCTCTCTCATTGATCTTTCTAACTCTCTATCCCTCGCTCTTCCTCTCTGTAAAAAATCAATAAAACATAAAAAAAAAAGATGCTCTCGTGGATTATAACGCGTGACGCTGCGTCGGAACGGTCCTCCCCGCGGAGGGAAGGCCCCGTGCGAGGTTCAGGGAGCCTCCCGCTTCCTTTTTGCCTGCGTGCCGCCGTCTCCCTCCGCAGAGAGGTGACGAGAGGGAAACCCGGTCTCTGCCCGTCCGGCGGCGCCCGAGGCGGCCTCCGGGGACGCTGTGAGGACCCACGGGGACCGGCGAGCGGGCAGACACACGTGTGGAAGCGGCCCCGCGCGGCCTCCGTCTGCGAGCAGCTTTCGGGTGATTAAAACGACGGCCGTGCCGAAACCAGTGTGGCTCAGTGGATAGAGCGTCGGCTTGGGGACTAAAAGGTCCCAGGTTTGATTCCGGTCAAGGGCATGGACCTTGGTTGCGGGCACATCCCCAGTGGGGGGTGTGCAAGAGGCAGCTGATCGATGACTCATCGATATTTCTAACTCTCTATCCCTCTCTCTTCCTCTGTGAAAAATCAGTAAAAAATAATTTTAAAAAAGGCCGGCCGTGTTCCCGGTGGCACGGGCAGCCCCCGGCCTCGCCTGCCGGGCTCCGGAGGAGACTTTACCGCCCGCGTCCCAGCGGCGGCCCCCCGGGCGCGGGAGAGCCGCTCGGGTTTCCTCGTTGGTGGTGGAGTTACGATCTGTCAGGAGCGCTTTCCCTCCAGCGCGTTGTAAGAACTCCCGTGTCAGGCCCCGCGCGGCCCCAATGCGTTCTCTCCTCCGAGGGGCACAGACAAAGATGCAAACATGGACCTTCTTCCCGGGAAGGAGGGGCTGCGGGGCCGCTGGTGCCCTGCGGGGCGGGGCGGGGCGGGGGCTGGGAACGGCTCGCTCCCCGTGGAGCTGTGTCCGTGGGCTTCTGGCCGATGGGTCTCACCCCTGCCTGCGCGTGACCCTCACACACCTGCCTGCATGTGACCCTCACACCCCTGCCTGCGCGTGACCCTCACACCCCTGCCTGCATGTGACCCTCACACCCCTGCCTGCGCGTGACCCTCACACCCCTGCCTGCGCGTGACCCTCACACACCTGCCTGCACGTGACCCTCACACCCCTGCCTGCGCGTGACCCTCACACCCCTGCCTGCGCGTGACCCTCACACCCCTGCCTGCGCGTGACCCTCACACACCTGCCTGCGCGTGACCCTCACACCCCTGCCTGCACGTGACCCTCACACACCTGCCTGCGCGTGACCCAGGGTTATGGGTCTGGGGGCATCTCCTCTGCTAAACGCTTCAACACAGACTGGAGAGTGAGCAAGCGTGCGTGCGTTTTTATCAGTTCATACGCACACCAGAGGCCCGGTGCGCGGAGATTCGTGCAAGAACGGGCCTTCCTCCCGCGGCCGCCGGCCCCGCCTTCGCTCCGGCCAGAGCCGCCTTCCCGCCTTCCCAGCTGCCCAGAGGCCCGGAGTGGCCGGGGGTGAGGGGGGGGGGTGCAGGCGGCGAGGGGGCCAGGCCCGGCTCCCCCCGGAGCCCGCGTGTTGTGCCCGCTGCTCGCGGTCCCGCCTCCGGTAGAAACGGGACGGAGCCGGGAGGCTGGCAGCGCAGTGACGGGAATTATGAGCCAATTCCGTGGAAACCGCCCCACGGGCGGCCTCGTTACCGCGTCCGACGGCCCTGCAGCCCGCAGCCCGGCGCCGGGGGAGGGGGGTGAGGGCCCCGCGCTGCTCCGCTTCTATCGCCTCATCTATCAGGTGCTTAGCTCCGTCTCCGGCGAGCCGCTTAGGATGGAATTATGTCCGTGTTTAGGGTGGAATTATGTCCGTGTTTAGGGTGGAATTATGTCCGTGTTTAGGGTGGAATTATGGCGCAGCCGCCCTCGGCTCTCGCGGGCTGGGTGAGTTACTGCCCGCGGCTCCCCTGCGGGAGGCCTGGCTGCTGAGACGCTCCCAGCGCGGCTTCCCCGCTGCGGCTGCGGACACGGCGGCGTGGACACAGCCTCAGCCCCGCCTGCTCCGAGCGCCTGTGGGCGTGGCCGAGGCCGTGACGTCACCGAGGCGCAGGGAGAGAGAAAGCCCGTCATTCCTCGCGGTTACCCAGCAGCCCGCGGGAGCCAGCAGCCCGTGGGACCCGGCGTGGCCCTGAGCGGACCAGGCTGCTGTGCGTCACACGTGGGTTTCCGGACCAGCAACTTCGGTGACCGTGTGCGCGTGTGTGAGGTCATGCAGGCATGTGCTCACGTGTGTGCGTGTGTCATAAGAGTATGCATGGGTGCACACATATATGCGTAGCCCTAGGGACCCCCGCAAACATGGAAACAATAATAAAAGCCCTGCAGGGGAAAGATGTCCGCATCTATGTATCCGTCCCGTAGCTTTATCTCTGTCGCCCTGTCCGCCTCCACGTCAGAGCGGGTCTGTGTTCACATGTACACGGGTAATCACGACACACCCACGCACACAGGTAAGCACGACACACATGCACACAGGTAACCATGACACACACATATGTATCGCGGGCTCCTGGCCCCCGGGCTGGGCTGTGCGGGATCCTCTGTCTCTCAAACGCCCGGGGAGCAGCGTGGGCGGAGAGCGGTGTTTCACGGAACATTAAAAGCAGAAGCGGAAGAGAAACGTCAGATCCCCCCGGGAGGCGGGATTTACGTCCCACTGGAGCCGCGATTCGGCTTCTGAGGTTCCTCGCGGCTTCGCTCGCGTTTCCCTTCCCGCCAGCGCCTCGTGTTACCCGGCGGCCCCGGGCGGCTGCCCCTTTGTTTCGGAACGTTCCTCCGGCCGCCACGCCGCGCGGTGAGCCCACGAGGTTTCCCCGCGACTGGCCCCCGAGCCCCGTGGCGAACCTCGTCGCCAGCTGGCCCAGCCCAGCTGCTCTTCCACGGGCCCTCGTTGAACTTGGACATCGTTGGAGACATGAGCGGCAGGGCCTGGGCCTCCTCCTGGCTCTGGCTGTTCTCCTTTTTTAAATTTATTTTATTTTTTTAATTTTGAGTGATGACTCATAGCCCCGGCAGGCACCAGCGGACAGTATGCAGCTGGGTGAGTGGCAGGAAAAGAACTTTGTGGGTCAAGCATCAGGCAAGCTAGTTCGCTACCCTCCTCCGCGGGGAGCGGTCTCCCGGGCGAGGGGGCTAACCCCTTTGTTACCAGCTCAGATACAAAGCTCAGATACAAAGCTCAGACACAAAGCTCAGATACAAAGCTCAGACACAAAGCTCAGATACAAAGCTACAAGCCACCAGCTCAGATACAAAGTTGCAAGCGAGCACGTGGGAGCCTTTGAGAAAAGCAACAGGCACCTGCCCGAACGCCCCCCCCACCCCCCGGGAGTGAACACCCTGCTTGTCACACCCCCGGCGAGCCGGTACCTGGTCCCCCGGCAGGCCGCAGTCTCGGCGACCTTCCCGGCTCTCGGGGTGACATTTTAAAGCAAACAGAACTGTCGCGCGGAAATGCTAATCAGGGCGGAGGCGTTGGGTGGCCGTGGCGCGTGCCTGGCGCCGGAGGACACGGCAAACCTCCCGCCCCCGGAGGCGGGCTGGTCCGGCGACACATGGCGGGCATCCAGGCAGCCAAGTGCTCGGGACTTTGATTTTAAAGACCAAAAACCGAGCCGGCCGGCGTGGCTCTGTGGTTGAGCATCGGCCTGTGAATCTGGAGGTCAGGGTTCGATTCCCGGTCAGAGCACAGGCCCGGGCTGCAGGCTCGATCCCCGGTGTGGGGCGTGCAGGAGGCAGCCGGTCCATGATTCTCTCTCACCATGGATGTTTCTCTCTCCCTCTCTCTCCCTTCCTCTCTGAAATCAATAAAAATATATTTTAAGCCAAAACCGGTGTGGCTCAGTGGATAGAGCGTCGGCCTGCAGATGGAAGGGTCCCGGGTTTGATTCCAGTCAAGGGCATGTACATTGGTTGGTGGCACATCCCCGGTGGGGGGTGTGTAGGGGGCAGCTGGTCAATGTTTCTCTCTCATCGATGTTTCTAGCTTTTCCCTTCCTCTCTGTAAAAGATCAAATATATACATATATATAATATATTTATTGATTTCAGAGAGGAAGGAAGAGGTAGAGAACATCCATGAGGAGAGAGAATCATGGACCAGCTGCCTCCTGCACGTCTCCCACTGGCGATCGAGCCGGCAACCCGGGCCTGTGCCCTTGGCCAGAATCAAACCTGGGACCTCTCAGTCCACAGGCCGACGCTCTATCCACTGAGCCACACCGGCCAGGGCATCGCTGCTTGCTTTCTGTGTTGGATTATAACCACGGGCGCATCTTTTCAGGCGAATCCTCACTTGTTCACCGAACACGCGTTTTTAGGTCGTACCGAGACCCTGTCCGGTCTCCCCTTCAGCACCCGGGACAGCTCCCAGCCTCTCGGGGCTTTCCGCCAACTCCGGGGGGAGGTGTGCGCACTCCCGGCGAGGCTGCGAGGCTGCTCCTCAGCCCTGGGCGTGTCTGGGCGGGCTGCCCGGAGGCGGTGACACACGGGCTGAGTGTGGGAGGAAGGGAGCTTCCTCCATAAGCCACAGGGGGTGCGGGGAGGTTTGGCGAGCGCTGCAGGCTCCGGAATAACGGGAATAACGGGTGAGGAGGAGTGAGAGCGAGCACAGGGCCTTAGGCCAGGGGTGGGGCGGGGGCTCCTAACTCATCGGCTGGACGGCCGCCCGCGCTCCCTGCAGAGCCGGGACGGCCCCGGGGCGGTGATTAATGTTCGCGGCCGGACGGAGGTGATGAATGGATGTCGCCCGCGGGAGCTGTCGCAGGTGGTTACGGATGCGGATGCGTGGCGGCTGCCACGGGAGGGCGGTGGATGGCGGCGCGGCTAGATAAATCGTTATTAGAGAGGAGAACATGTCCTCGCTGGGCCGGGCGGCCCGCCGAGCCGCCCTCCGCTGACAGGATGGGGGGCGGGGGGACGCGGCAGTCCTCGCCATCCGAGGGGCACGGGCGTGGGGACACGAGGCCGGGGACGGCAGGGACGCGTCAGTGTTTGTGGGGGGCCCCTCGGTGCGGGGGACGGTGCTGAGCCATCCCTCCCACGTGTCAGTCACCGGCACGGGTCCCGTGGATGCCCGTGTCCACCGGGGGGGTGAGGGTGGAGGGGTGGGCGCCCTGATCAGGGCCCCTCGGCTGGAGTGGCCCTGCCCGGTGCCAGGGAGGAGACTGTCCAGAGCTCTCGCCCAGCCCGGCCCACCGTCTTGGGAAAAGGTGACACAGCTGAACCCGGTTTCCCTTTAAATGAAGGATCTCAGGCCAAAACCGGTGTGGCTCAGCGGATAGAGCGTCGGCCTGCGGACTGAAGGGTCCCAGGTTCGATTCCGGTCAAGGCATGTGTAGGGGGTGTGCAGGAGGCAGCTGACCGATGTTTCTTTCTCATCAATGTTTCTAGCTCTCTATCGCTCTCCCTTCCTCTCTGTTAAAAAAAAAAAAATCAATAAAATATATTTTAAAAAAATAAAAATGAAAAAAGGGTCTCAGAGCCTGGCCAGCGTGGCTCAGTGGTTGAGCATCGATGTTTTTAAAACGCCGAGGGACAAATTGTTAAAAATCGGGACTGTCCCGCCAAAAGCGGAACATCTGGTCACCTTACCTAACAAGCGAGCCACCGAAGGCGAGGGGGACAGCGCCCCCTGTGGCCAGAGGGGGCAGGAGCTCCGGCTTCACCGGCGGGCAGACTACGGCACAGCCGTCACGCTGTCCCTGTGGCCCTCCCGCCCGTGGCTTGATTCTCTCTTTTATTTTATTTTTTAAACACACACATTTTTAATTTATTATTATTGATTTCAGAGAGGAAGGGAGATGGGGAGAGAGAGAAAGACACCAGTGATGAAAGATCCATCATGGACCGGCTGCCTCCTGCACGCCCCCTGCTGGGGACGGAGCCCACAACCCAGGCCTGCGCCCTGAGCAGGAATCGAACCCTGACCTCGGGGTTCATAGGTCGACGCTCTATGAGCCACGCTGGCCAGGCTGACTCTCTTCACAGCACTTTTTCACGCAAAAGAGGAAGAAGGGAAATGACAGCCACGCCTGCCTCCGTGTCCGCAGTGTGGGGCGTTAAAAAAAAAAAAAAGAATAAACTGAGATTTACTTTCATTTTTTTAAAAAAATCTTGAAAACACGTCCTGTATTTTCTTCCAGATCAATACCTATCGATCGGGAGCTTTCTTTGTTAAATATCTGCATCACAAGCAACCGGCTCGTTTTACCATAATTTATTCCGCCAGAGCGGACAGCGCCTCGCAAACGCTGTCGTGGCCATGAATAATTCCGCACGCACCCTCCGACGCCGGAGGTTTTCTTCCCGGAGACGTGGGATTTACGGGCGGAGGACGGCGCGAGTTTTATGACGGACGCCCGGATTCATTTCCCGGGTGTGGGGCCCATTCACTGCTCTGACGGCAGCTGGTGAGGCGCCGACCTCCCCGCCCCTGCCCACTGGGGGGCGCCCGCTCCCCGCCCCCCCGAGGGGAATGCCCTCTCTGGGGCTTCCGTCCGCGTCTCCTGGTTAGGAATGAAGGAGGCCCCCTCAGCCCGGCCGGCGGGGCTCAGGCGCTGAGCGGCGGCCTAGGAACCAGGAGGTCAGGGTTCGACTCCCGATCAGGGCACAGGCCTGGGGTGCGGGCTTGATCCCCAGCAGGGGGCGTGCAGGAGGCCGCCGATCCATGGTTCTCTCTCATCCTAGATGTTTCTATCTGCCTCTCCTTTGCTCCCTCTAAAAAAAATCAATAAAAATATCCTATATAATACAAGGCTAATATGCAAAGCGACAGAACGGCTGACCAACCGGTCGCTAGGATGCACACTGGCCACCAGGGGGCAGAGGCCCAAGGCAGGAGCTGCCCCCTGGCGGTCAGAAGCCAGGCTCTCAGCTGAGGAGCACAGAGGTGGTGGGAGCCTCGCCCGTCTCCGGGGTGATGCTCAGGATGTCGGCCGGCAGCTTAGGCCTGCTCCCAGAGGGGCCCGGGCTGGGAGAGGGCAGAGGCCGGGCTGAGGGACCTGCTCCCGGAGGGGCCCGGGCTGGGAGAGGGCAGAGGCCGGGCTGAGGGACCTCCCCGCTGCCCCGAGTGCATGAATTTTGTGCACCGCGCTTCTGATATTTTAATAAACAAACAAACAAATAAATAAGCCTAAGCACAAGGCAAAGACGCCATTTCCAATCGGAACGGATGCTGTGGCGTCGGGAGGAAGAAGAGGCTCCACTGGGTTTCCACTAGCGAGGCCGGGGGTCGGAGGCCGGGGGTTGGGGGTGGAGGTCAGTGGTTGAGGGTCGGAGGTCAGGGGTTGGGGGTGGAGGTCAGGGATTGGGGGTGGAGGTCAGGGGTTAGGGGTCGGAGGCTGGGGGTTGGGGGTGGAGGTCAGGGGTTGGGGGTCGGAGGCCGGGGGTTAGGGGTGGAGGTCAGGGATTGGGGGTGGAGTCAGGGGTTGGGGGTGGAGGTCAGGGGTTAGGGGTCAGAGGCCGGGGTTGGGGGAGGGGGTGCTGGGAGGCGGGGGTCCCTGGTGAGGTGGTGGGAGTGAGCCAGGCTCACAGCTGCGGGTCCGGTGAGGACAGCGGGTGGCCCTGGGACAGGAAGGAGGACGGGAGGGTGGAGGGGGGCGGGGATGGGATGGGGGGGGACCGGTCGGAAGGAGCGGGCGGCACGGGAACAGCTGCGCCCGCTCGCCAACAGCTCAATTAAATTTAAGATCCTGCCTCTCTGCTGCACTGGCCACATTTAAAAATATATATTTTTATTGATTTCAGGGAGGAAGGGAGAGGGAGAGAGGAAGAGGGAGGGGGGAAAGGAGAGAGAGAGAGAGATGATGATGATGAGAGAGAGCAAAAGCTCCATCCTTATTCCTGAGCCAATGACCGTGCTGGCAGGGGAGTGGTTAGGGGGTGATCGGGCTGGCAGGGGAGCGGTTAGGGGGCGATCGGGCTGGCAGGGGAGCAGTTAGGGGGTGATCGGGCTGGCAGGGGAGTGGTTAGGGGGTGATCAGGCTGGCAGGGGAGTGGTTAAGGGGTGATCAGGCTGGCAGGGGAGTGGTTAGGGGGTGATCAGGCTGGCAGGGGAGTGGTTAAGGGGTGATCAGGCTGGCAGGGGAGTGGTTAGGGGGTGATCAGGCTGGCAGGGGAGTGCTTAGGGGCAATCGGGCTGGCAGGGGAGCGGTTAGGGGATGATCGGGCTGGCAGGGGAGTGGTTAGGGGGCGATCAGGCTGGCAGGGGAGTGGTTAGGGGGCGATCAGGCTGGCAGGGGAGTGGTTAGGGGGCGATCAGGCTGGCAGGGGAGTGGTTAGGGGGCGATCAGGCTGGCAGGGGAGTGGTTAGGGGGCAATCAGACTGGCAGGCAGGCGAGCGGTTGGGGGAGCCAGCCATCCCGGATTGTGAGAAGGATGTTTGACTGCTGGTTTAGGCCCAGTTCCCCCAGGGAGTCCCGGATTGGAGAGGGTGCAGGCTGGGCTGGGGGACAACACCCCCCACCCCATGCACAAATGTCATGCACGGGGCCTCTAGTTTAAAAATAAAAAAATACAAAAACCAAGTAGGTGCCCTAGAAGCCGCCCGCCGTGTGACGGAGGTAAACCGGTGTTCCAGCCGCCGGCGTGCTGTCCGTGTGTTCGCGGCACCCTCAGCGCGGCGCCGGCCGGCGTGGTCCCGTGTGCGTCGAGGCGTGTGCCTGCGTGGTGTTTGCCGCTCTGTACGTCCCCGAGCTCCTTCACATCCGAATCGGAAGCCCCGCGGCCTCCAGTCTGTGCGGCTATTTCTGGGCTCGCAGCTCTTCTCACGCCATATGCTTATGTTATAGGCGCCGCGCCGCGTGGGAGCGCGCCCCATGTTGGCGACACATTAGCTTCGCGAGGTGCTGGGAGGTGATCCCCATTTCCCGCGGCGAGCCACCCCCGGCCCGGCCCCCGCAGGCGACGGGCCTCTGCCCGGGGCGCCTGTCGCTGGAGCTGAAGTGGCTGAAGACGGGAAGCGTTCACAGCCCATCCGAGAGCATGCAGCGGCCACGTGTGACCGGCGTGTGCTGGCGTGTGCACCCCTGAGCGGGGTGGGGTGTGTGTGTATGTGAGTGTATGTGTGTATGTGTGTATGTGTGTGTATGTGTGTGTATGTATGTGTGTATGTGAGTGTATGTGTGTATGTATGTGTGTATGTATGTATGTATGTGTATGTGAGTGTATGTGTGTATGTGTATGTATGTGTGTGAGTGTATGTATGTGTATGTGTGTGCATGTGTGTGAGTGTGTGTATGTGTGTTTGTGTATATATGTGCGTGTATGTGTATGTGTGGGGGGGCACGTCTTTCTGCTCACACAGATTCCAGAAGGCGGACGTCACGTGAGCGGCATGCACACACGACATACTGCTCTCTCGCCGGTGCCTCCCTTTCTGGGTAAAGCCGACCGCCGGCTGCCTCAGACCCGGTGCTCCCGGGTGCTTCTTACACGGAGGCTCGCCGGGCCGGCAGGAACCGGGAATCGGGGGTGTCCGTGCGGCCGCAGGTGTTTCTGGGAATGGGGGTTCCGTGAGTCATTCCCAGGTTCAGCTGTCGTGTTCTCCAATTGTTTTTTTTTAACCCGTTTTTATTGCCCTTTAGAGAGAGAAGCATCCATGATGAGAGAGAGCATCCACCGGCTGCCTCCTGCATGCCCCCCGCTGGGGGTGGAGCCTCCTGACCACGGAGGCGAACTGTGGCCTCCTGGTGCGCGGGCCGGCGCTCAGCCGCGGAGCCGCGCGTTCAGGCGGAGAAACCAGAGGCTCCGGAGACCACGAGGCGGTAGCGGGTTCCCTCCTCGGGGTTCTCTCCGGCGGTGGTTCGCCCACAGCCCGTTCTCCCCGCCAGACGCCCCGCTGCCTTCAGCCGGCGCCTCCCGGGAGGGCGGGACGTGGGCGGAGGGCCTTCCGCGCCGTAACAGCCCCCGAGGCCCGCGGGCGGACGTCCGAAGGCCGAGACGGCGTCAGGCGAACGGCTGTTTCGCTCTCCCGCCTCGAACCCGCAGCCCTGGGGGCGGGCGCGCACCGGTGTACGGACAGAGGCCGGGCTCGCGCACGGGGCCTCCCCGCCCCGCCCGCGGACGCAGAGCCCGCCCGGCGGGAGGCTCCCGCAGACACAGCCATGGGAATTACGCTTCATCGCGAAAGAGCTCAGCGCCGGAGCCGCCGCCCGGCCGCCCATTTGTCACGTCAGGAGGGAGAGGAGAGGCCGCCGGGAGACGGCAGTTATCGGCAGGATCCATGGATGAGTCATCCTGTTTGCGTCCTCAAGCGAGTGTGGGACCGCTCGCTCCTGCAGCGGCTCGGCCGCTCACAGATACCCTCCCCTCGCCCCCGTGTGCGCCGCGCCGAGCGGGTCCCGGGCCGAGCGGGGTCCCGGGCCGAGCGGGGGTCCCGGCCGAGCGGGGTCCCGGCCGAGCGGGGGTCCCGCGCCGAGCGGGGTCCCGGGCCGAGCGGGGTCCCGGGCTGAGCAGGGGACCCGGCCGAGCGGGGTCCCGGCCGAGCGGGGTCCCGGGCCGAGCCGGGGTCCGGGGCTGAGCGGGGGTCCCGGGCCGAGCGGGGGTCCCGCCGAGCGGGGGTCCCGGGCCGAGTAGGGTCCCGGGCCGAGCGGGGGTCCCGCGCCGAGCGGGGGTCCCGGGCCGAGCAGGGTCCCGGGCCGAGCGGGGTCCCGGGCCGAGCGGGGGTCCCGGCCGGCGCCGAAGGCTTCACCAGCAGCTTCGCCGTCAGTGGGGACGGCCCTGTCCACAGGCCGCCAGCCACCGCCCTGGGAGCCGCCCGCCTGCACGTCCGACCGCGAGGGAGCCTGGATGGAAAAATGCCGCACAGCGTTCGCTCTTAAAACCGAATAAAGACGGAAGAGGCGGCCCGGGGAGAGGCCCCGGGCTGCCAGGTGTCGCAGGGATTTTTAAAAATCTTTTAAACATTGGTGTTAGAGAGAGGAAGGGAGAGGGATTGGGAGATGGAAACGTGGATGTGTGGGCTGCGCGCCCCTTGCCAGGGATCCAGCCAGCAGCCCGGGCTTGGGCCCAGGCCGGGCATCGAACCCGGAGCCGATTGGTTCATGGGCCTATACTCAGCGGCTGAGCCACTCCGGCTGGCCCTCAGATGTTTTAATATATATATATATTATTGACTTTACAGAGGAAAGGAGAGGGAGATAGAAACATCCATGATGAGAGAGAATCATGCGTTAGATGCCTCCTGCATGCCCCCTACTGAGGATGGAGCTCACAACCAGGCCTGTGCTCTTGGCGGGAATCGAACCTGGGACCTTTCACTCCGAAGGCTGGTGCTCTACCCACTGAGCCACACCAGCCAGGGCCCGAGATGTTTTTTAACAATTGATTTGAGGGAGGGGGGGAAGGGGGGGTGGAAGAGAAACACCGATCGGTTGCCTCTTTGTCTGCATCCACCGATGGCTTCTGACTGGGGTCGAACCCACAGCCTGGGTGTATCGGAGGACACTCCACCAGCGGAGCTGCCCCAGGGCCCGGAGGGGACGCTCTGAGTGCGGGATTCCCCAGCAGAGCCCACGGGGACGCGCTCCACCTGCAGCCGATCCGCTCGGAGGTGGGAGGGCCCGCGGGGAGACACGCAGGAGCCGGGGTGCAGGATGGCTCTGCCCGCCCACCCCCGTCCCAGGCGGGCTCCGCGGGGGCCGAAGCCTCTCAGCCCCCCTCCCCCCCGCACCTGTGGGCAGACAGGAGGAGGGGCCGTCGGCAGCCCTGGCAGGGAAGCCAGTGTGTCTGTGGCGCGCAGATGGAATCCCTTTAAAGAGGAAAAAAAGCCAAAAAGCTCCCAACAGAAAGAAATGTTTTAAAATAAAGTCGCTCTCAGGTCCACAGGAGCGGGTTTAGGGAAATGCCAGGGCGGGGGGCTGAGAGAGCAGCTCCGTTTCCTTCTTATTTTCATCCCCACAGTCGCTCCGGCTCCCGAGCGGGAGGCACGGTCCGGGGGAGGGGGGACATGATCCTGGGGGGAGGGGGCAGAATCCTGGGGGGAGGGGGGACAGGACCCCGGGGTGAGGGGGGACAGGATCCCGGGGGGAGGGGGGACACCATCCGGGGGGAGGGGGACAGGACCCCGGGGTGAGGGGGACAGGATCCCGGGGGGAGGGGGACAGGATCCTGGGGGGAGGGGGACAGGACCCCGGGGGGAGGGGGACAGGACCCCGGGGTGAGGGGGACAGGATCCGGGGGGGAGGGGGACAGGACCCCGGGGGGAGGGGGACAGGACCCCGGGGTGAGGGGGACAGGATCCCGGGGAGAGGGGGACACCATCCAGGGAGAGGGGGACAGGATCCGGGGGGGAGGGGGGACACCATCCGGGGGGAGGGGGACAGAATCCTGGGGGGAGGGGCAGCCAGGGGAACAGGATTGTGCCCTATCCCCCACCCCAGCACAAAGGCCTTGTGTGTCTCCTGATTCTGCACCCCTCCCCCCACGTTCCTCCCTTCCCTGTTACCCCGAAATGCTGGGCCTGTCTCACAGAGAGAACACCCCCTCTTTCAGAGTCACTGGCGCCGGTCGTGTGAGACAGGCCGGAGGCCGGCATCGGAGCAGTGATAGCGAGGGGGGTCGGGAGGGAACCCCTCTCTTTTATTCTCATTCCAGAGAGGAAGGGAGGGGGAGAGAGAATCACGCATGAGGAGGGGGAATCGTGGAGCAGCCGCCCCCTGCACACCCCCTGAGAGCCCCTCCCCTCCCCTCCCCCCAGGGCCGCCGGCGCCCCCCAGGAGGTCATGCAGGTGGACGTGGAGATCCAAGCGCCCGGCGACCCGCCGGCCACGCAGCTGGTCACGTGGCAGGTGGAGTACCCGGGCGACGTCGTGTCGGACCTGGGCGTCTCCAAGATCTACGTGAGCCGCCAGGACCTGCTGGGCATCGTGCCCCTGGCCACGGTGAGCGCGTCCGGGCCGGGCCGCGGGACCCGGGCGGGGGCGGAGGCGTCCGTGGGAAACGGGGAGGCGGGGCCACGGGAGCCAACGCTCTCTCTGACAGTGGAGGCGGGGCGCCGTGGGAGGGAGGTAACCAGACCCCAGGGGTGAGGGCTGGGCCTCCTGTGGCGCGGGAAGGATGGATAATGAGTGGATGGCTGCGTCACGCCACGTGACTGCATAGGGGCCTCACACACATGCACCCGTAGAGGCCAAGCAGCCTGTGAGTGACACTCGCAGGAGGCGTGACAGGAGGCGTGGCCTGGCGTGGCAGGAGGCGTGGCCTGGCGTGGCAGGAGGCGTGGCCTGGCGTGGCAGGGGGCGTGGCCTGGCGTGGCAGGGGGCGTGGTAGGGTGTGGCAGGCACCAGCCAGGGGTCGCCATGCAGGAAACCCATGCTCTGAATTCCTAGGATCTCCTATTGTTTCAAGAGAAGCCAGACTATTGTGTCTCTGAACCCACAATCACCTGGCCACTCCGTGTCGATCCTATAGAATAAAAGCTCATATGCCAATGGTCCCCTCACCGGGAGTGCGACCAGCAGGCCGGCCGGCCGACCGCCCACGTCCCCGCCCCCGCCAGGCTGGCGGCCCCCGCCCACGCACGCATTCGTGCACCGGGCCTCTGACATACAAACAGACACACTGAGCGGCCAGATGGTTACGTATCCGGAGACCATCGCCATCCGGCCCCCCCGTGCATTGATTTCAGGGGAAATGTCGCCTTATTCCTGTGAGAACTCCCTTTCTCCTTGCGCTCCCGGGTCATCCGTGTGCGCCTGTGTCTCCTCCGGAGGCTCCGGCCGTCGGTCTGTCTGCCTCGGGTGTTTGCGCCACACGGACGGGCTCGCCCCCCGGGGCCCACACCGCGGTGTCTGTGCGGACAGCGGGCTCCGGCCTCCTCGGCAGCCCGCACAGCGTGGGCCCCGCCTTCCCCACGGGCGGGAGCGGCACGAGGGGTGGTGGACGGCTGGTGTGACCTCTCACGGCACCGAGCTGGGTTAGGCGCCCGATCTTCCTCCCGTTTCCTGTGGCCTGTGGGCCCCGCCCGGTGTGTCCGCTGGGAACGCCGACGGGGGTGACCCTCAGGGGCGAGGGGTCGCCGGGAGCTCGTCTCTGTGACAGGGGCCGCGATGGCCGCCTAGTGACTACAGGTCCACTCCCGCGCCGGTGGGGGACGGGGGGAGGGGAAAGCGGGGGGAGTCCGTGGACCGGGGCTCCCGCTCTGTCCTTTCCGGGCAGAGGCACCTCCGGTCCCTCCTCTCACGGGGACGGTGGCGCCCGCCGTGGAGGCCGCGGTGGGTCCTCCACCGCGAGGTGGAGCTGTTTCGAACTCGGAAGGACCCCAGTCTGCTCCTCCGGGCACCCCGGTCTGGGCGTGATGGGCCCTTCAGCACAGACACCGGTGCACGCGTCCCTGGTGGGTGGGAGGGGAGCCTGTGCGTTTGAATCCAGGGAGGTGGTCTCAGGACGGCGACGCTGGAACGGTTGCTGGTAACGGTCTCCCCGCGCCCGGCCCGCCCGCTGTGGCTAATGCGAGACGCGCTCAGCTGCAGAGTGGGCTATTACCCACAATTCACAGCGGAGCGCGGCCGCGGTTCCCCCCTCTTCCCCCCTCCCCGCTTCTCCGTCCCATCGTACGCCCTTAAATTTCCTTCTTCAGCGCTCGTTCCGGGCCCACTTCCTTCTCCGGGGAATTCCCATTCCCATTACGCTGCCATACGAAGCCTGTTATTTCGCGCTGCGCTGACAGCCGCGCGAGGGGGGACGGCGGCCGTGGTCCCCGCTCCTCACTGAGCGGCTCCTTCAGGTTCCATGTGCCCGCACCGCCGCGCCATCGCAGCTCCAGAACCTTCTCCGTCTCCGGCGGGAAGCTCCGCCCCGCCCAGCCGCGCCCTCCGCAGCTGCCCTCTGTCTGCTTCCTGGTTCCCTACCCAGGAGATCCCAATTTTTTAAAAATACTTTTTTTTTTTTTTTAATTGATGTCAGGGAGGAAGAGGGAGAGAGAAATGGAAATATCTAAGGGGGAGAGAGAATCATGGGCCGGCTGCCTCCTGCAGGCCCCCCACTGGGGAGGGAGCCCGCAGCCCGGGCCTGGGCCCTGACTGGGAATCGAACCCTGACCTCCTGGCTCAGAGGCCGATGCTCCGCCATGGAGCCATGTCCCGACCTCTTTTCAGCGGCAGGACTTTCCCCGACGGGGCGATCCCGAAGAGTAACTTCTTCCTTCGTCATCTCCCCGCCCGGAGGGGAGGGCAGCCAGCGCTCCGGGTGTGGCCAGCAGGTCCCGGAGGCAGGCACAGGCAGGCGCAGGCAGGCGCAGGTGGACGCAGGCGGACGCAGCCGGGCCCTGTCCACCCCAGGCCCCTGTTCATGCCGGAGGGACCCACTTGGGGCAGCTCCCCGGGGCGGCCCTGAGCCGGCTTTGTCCCGGGCAGCCGGGCCGAGCAGAGGCCGGCCTGAGGGCCAGGCCGCCGGCAGCTGGCCGGGCCGCTGGGGCCCGGGGCTCGCCGAGGCGTCCACAGAGGGCCTGCGCCCGGGGCCCTCGGGGAGCTGTAGCGGCGCCAGCTGGCAGCCCTGATAGAGACCTCGTGCTCTGCTGTGTCTCTCCGAGGTGACACAGAGTTTATTCACTTCCTCCGAGAGCCGCCGCCAGACGCACCGGCTCCGGGGAGAGCCCTGCCCCGCGCGGGGAGGGCGGGCCGGGCGTTCCCCACGGTCACCCCACGTCGCCTCGAGGAGGGCTCTATGTGAAGAGGACTCGTTTCAATTTCTTTTTTAATTTTTAAAAAAATATATTTTATTGATTTTTTTTTTTTTTTTTAACAGAGAGGAAGGGAGAGGGATAGAGAGCTGGAAACATCGATGAGAGAGAAACCTCCATCCGCTGCCTCCTGCACACCCCCTACCGGGGATGGTGCCCTGTTGAGGAATCTAACCATGACCTCCCTGTTCACAGGTCAATGCTCAACCACTGAACCATGCCGGCCCGGCCAGAGTGGGTTTTAAAAGTATATATATATATCGCCGGGACCAGTTTGGCTCAGCGGATAGAGCGTTGGCATGCGGACTGAAGGGTCCCGGGTTTGATTCCGGTCAAGGGCATGTACCTTGGTTGTGGGCGCATCCCCAGTGGGGGGCGTGCAGGAGGCAGCTGATCCATGATTCTCTCTCATTGATATTTGTAACTCTCTATCCCTCTCAATTCCTCTCTGTGTAAAATCAATAAAATATATATTTTTAAAAGTACATATATATATATATATTATTGATTTTTACAGGGAGGAAGGGAGAGGGATAGAGAGTTAGAAACGTCGATGAGAGAGAAACATTGATCCGCTGCCTCCCGCACACTCCTTACTGGGGTTGTGTCTGCAACCGAGGTACGTGCCTTTGACCCGAATCGAACCCGGGACCCTTCCGTCCGCGCAGGCCGATGCTCTATCCACTGAGCCACACCGGTTTCAGCTCGTTTTGTGTTTGTCTGTTTGCTGGGCTTTGGAGAAGGACAAGCGCTCTGTGGGCTCCGGGGTGAGCGTGTGTGCGGGCGCGTGTCCCTCACGGGAGGCCGGTGTGAGCTGCCGGCAGCCCCGCCGGCTCTGGGCTCCGGGGTGAGCGTGTCCCTCACGGGAGGCCGGTGTGAGCTGCCTGGCTCTGGGCTCCGGGGTGAGCATGTGTGGGGCGTGTGTCCCTCAGAGCTTCGCACGCGGGGCTGCCTGTCTGTTTGTTTTGTGAATTCTCTCCCGGAGATATGTTCCTGCAGGCTGTTCGGGAGAGGAGAGGAGGGAGGGAGAGACGCAGGGAAACATCGACGTGAGAGAGACACCCATCCATCACGTGCCTCCTGAAGGCGCCCCAAGCAGGGCCCGGGCCGGCCAGGAGCCTGCAACCCGGGCACGTGCCCTTGACCGGAATCGAACCCGGGACCCTTCCGTCCGCAGGCGGGCGCTCTACCCATGGAGCCACACGGGCCGGGGCGCCCACGGGGGCTGTGGACGTCCTCCGTCACACTGTCAGTCTCACCGAACACGTCCTTTTACTTATTTATTATTTTTTAAAAATATTTTATTGATTTTGTACAGAGAGGAAGGGAGAGATATAGAGAGCTAGAAACATCGATGAGAGAGAGTCATCGATCAGCTGCCTCCTGCACACCCCCCACTGGGGATGTGCCTGCAACCAAGGCACATGCCCTTGACTGGAATCGAACCTGGGACCCTTCAGTCCCCAAGCCGACGCTCTACCCACTGAGCCGCACCGGTTTTGGCCAACCACGTCCTCGTAAACCCGGGGCTGAGGAGGGTGTCACGGGCGCTTCCTTCCTCCCGCGTCTGCGGCTGCCTCGCCGCCTCCTAATGAGATCATTAAACATGCCGCCCGCCTTATGGCGCCGGCGGGGTTTCCTTACGGGGCGCGGAGCGGCGATTACCGCCGGCTAATGGGGGAGGCAATTAGCGGCGTCTGGAGGCCAATCCCCGCCGCCCTGGGGGCCTGTGGCATCCTTCTCCGGAGAGCCAGGCCTGGCTCGTGTCCGCGCCGGGAACATCCATCCGCTCTGCGAACGGACCCGCCCCCACGCGGGGGGCCGGTCATCCTTCAGCGCAGACATGGGGCGGGTTTTCCAGATCCTGCCGCGGAGACGGAGATGGGGAGGGCACAGTCCTGCTTTAGATGGCCACTGGAGGTCTGGGGCATGAGATTCCTGCACAGGGGTGGGGTGGGGGGGTTGGGGGGGAGTGTGTCCCTCAGCCCTGCCCGCACCCTCTTGGGTCTGGGACCCCTCTCACAATCCAGGACTGCTGGCTCCCAACCACTCGCCTGCCTGCCTGCCTGATGGCCCCTGACTGCTTCTGCCTGCCAGCCTGATGGATGCCTAACTGCTTCCATGATGGTCTGAGTTCTGTTTCCTGTCTTTTTATATTGATTGATTGATTGATTGATTGATTTCCGAGAGGAAGGGAGAAGGAGAGAGAGAGAGAAAGAGAGAGAGAGAGAGAGAAACATCCATGATGAGAGAGATCACGGATCAGCTGCCACTGGGGATGGAGCCCACAACCCGGGCCTGTGGCCTGACCGGGAATCGAACCCCGGCCTCCTGGTTCCTAGGTGGGCGCTCAGCCCCTGAGCCCGCGGCCGGGCTGGTTCCTCTCCCTGGGAAGAGGGACCAGACACCGCAGAGCACAGTCCGGCAGAGGGAGCCCCGGGGACTCGGAGGCCGCGGGCACCTGTGTCCTTCTGTCCCAGACCCCGGGCGCGGGCGGCTGACGGCATCGCCTGCGGGGAGCATGCCGATGCGGGAGACGCCCGCGCTGCCCAGACGTGCCTTGTAAATGTCGTCCTTTATTTGTTTTTTAAAATACATCTTTATTGATTTCCGAGGGGAAGGCAGAGGGAGAGAGGCACATCCACGATGAGAGAGAATCACCTACCAGCTGCCTCCTGCATGCCCCCTGCTGGGGATGGAGCCCACAGCCCCGGGCCTGTGCCCTTGACCGGGAATCCCACCTGGGACCCTTCAGTCTGCGGGCCGACGCTCCACCCACCGAGCCACACCGGCCAGGGCTGTCTGTTTAAATTCTTAAAGATGGGACACGGCAGGCCGGTGTTCCTCGGGGATCGCCGTGCAGAAGCAGCTCACAGCATCTGGTCACACCGGACCCGCCTCGTCCGAGCGCGGGGCGGGCGGCGGGCGGGGCTGCGAGGGGCTGCTGGGATGTCCCGACCCGGGGCGGTGGGGCTGTCGGCACAGCCATCCGAATTCATTCACACACACCGAGGTGTGAATAACAGCGGCTCTGTTTTACGCACATCACGCCTGACGAAGCAGCTGAGAGGCGCGTAGTGTGGCCAGGACTGTCCTTTGGCAGAGGAGGGGGAAAAGGAACTCAGTACCCAGTTCCGCTCTCAAGGAAAGTGAGAGTGGCCATTACTCAGTCTTAATTGGACCGAGCATTTCATTAACATCAAGTGTCTCCACTACGGCTTAAACACACACTTAATGTGCGTCTAACGAGGTCCTCCGGCCCACTAACGACTGAGCCGCGTAATGGGCCTGACCACGGCAGGCGTCCGCAGAGTCCTTCCGGGCGACACAGAGACCGTCTTCCAGAATATTCCACGGCGATTCTGCCTGCCCACACGGCCCCGCAATGGGCTTCCCCACTCCCACTGCCGTTGTGAATAAAGACTATTCTGCTCGCCCACCCTAAGCGCTGTCCTTGTAGGTCTGTCTGGGGTGAAAAACCTTATTTCAGCCCTGGTCGGTATGGCCCAGTGGATAGAGCGTCAGCCTGCGAACTGAAGGGTCCCGGGTTCGATTCCAGGCAAGGGCATGGACCTTGGTTGCAGGCACATCCCCAGTAGTGGGGGGGGGGGTGTGCAGGCAGCTGGTCGATGATTCTCTCTCATCGATGTTTCTAATTCTCTCTCTCTCCCTTCCTCTCTGTAAAAATCAATAAATTAAACACACACACACACACACACACACACACCTATTTCATTACATAAGAACGCCGCTCCTGGCACTCTCCATGCGTTCCGGACCCGGGTGCGGCCAGCCTGCCACAGGGATTTGGAGAAGATGGGACATGTCTTCAGTGAAATGGGCTGCGATTCGGAGAGGAAGCCGTAACGCAGGACGGATGCGGTGGGACCGGGCCGGAGGGAACGGATGGGCCGCAGGTCGTGATCCATCACACGTTGGAGAAACGGAGGCTTTTCAAGGCGCCCACTCCGCCCATCCACGGCGAGCCCGGATGTGTCTCCTGGAGACGCCAGCAGGACCCGGGGGGAGCTGAGCTTCCCGGTGAAGGGAGGGTCCGCGGGGACACGGCCGCAGGCGGTGACCTGCTAACACGGAAGTGGTGGAAAGGGCCTCACGCCGACTCCAGGGGGCGCCGGGGAGCCCTGGGCGTGACGCACGTGGCGTGCTGACGTCAGAGCTGCAGGTGCCATAGTCAGCACTGGGCTGGGCGTGGGCAGCACAAGCCCCGCCCCTGGGGCCGGCACCCCGGGTGCCCAGGCAGGCAGTGGGCTCCGGGGAACAGAACTCCGGGAGCAGGAGCAGGGCGGGGGTCCCGTGGCCCCGGGACACGGGGCTGACTAGGTGGCAGCAGAGGAGGTGGAGGAGGAAATGGCCGCGCGCTGTCCATGGTGCTGGCGGGACGGACACTGGGGTGCGCCATGGGGACCCGGAAGGACACGTGAATGATGGCGCCCGAGGTCCTGTCCGCGGCCCCAGGGCACCCACGGCGCCGGTTGCGGTTCGGGGCGCTGAGAGCGAAGCCCGTGGCGGGAGGAGCCCCGCGGAGAGGCCAGGCGGGTGGGGAGAGGACCGAGCTGCTGGGGGAGATCGCCCGGGGGGGGGGAGGGTGGCCCCCACACGCCCTGGTCACCCGCTGCTCTGCTGGACACACGCTCCTCTTGGTTCGCGCCCCCTCATCTCCTCCCCCCCCCCCGCCCCGCAGAGGGACTGCGGGGTGCCAGCCCTCTCCTGACCCGAGCCCTCAGCCGGAGCCCGGTCTGATTATCTATGCCGGCAGCCGGCCAGCGCCTCGGCCCCGGGCCCCACAGAGTCGCCCCGGAATACAGGATGAGATTTTTCTCTCCGCCGCCGCCAGACAACTGCTAATTATGTTGTCCTCGGGCTGATGCGAGGGCGGGTTTGCGTGCCTGGGGTTCACGCTAATGAGGAGGGGGGAGGGATGCGTGAGGATTGCTCTGGGAGGCGGGGGCATCCCCCGGGGCGTCCAGCCGGACACGGTCGCCCTGCGGTGACCCCGGCCCAGCGCGCCTGGTCAGGGGCGTGCTCTGTCTGTCCTCCGCCCCTGGGGGTGGGGCGATGGGTGCCACCCGCAGGGGGCAGGTCGGTGTGGTGGCCGCTCCCGGCCACAGCCTGTCCGTCTCGGCGGTCAGGGCCGCGTCTCCGGGGCCCGCACACTCCGCCCCGATGCAGGAGGAGCAGCCCTTTGATGTCGGTTCCGGTCCAGCTGAATTAATTTCTCATTTTCGTGCCCGGGAAGCCGGCGGCTCCCGGCTGCTCCCCGCCGGGGGGGGGGGGGGGAGCGGTTCTGTCTCCTTTGACAATTGGACATGCCTGTGCCTGTGCTGCGGCGACAGGAAAGGGGGGCAGCCATGTAGGGGAAGAGGCAGGCAGGACACCCCCCTCCACACCCCGGTTTCAAAGAGCAAACACCGCCGAAGCCGGTGTGGCTCAGCGTCGGCCTGCGGACTGAAGGGTCCCAGGTTCGATTCCGGCCAGGGGCATGGACCTCGGTGGCGGGCACATCCCCAGTGCGCGGGAGGGGCGGTGCAGGAGGCAGCTGGTCGATGATTCTCTCTTATCGGTGTTTCTGGCTCTCTATCCCTCTCCCTTTCTCTCTGTAAAAAAATCAATAAAATATATATTTTTTTTAAATTTCACCCAAAGAGGAAACACCTAGGAAACACCGCTGTGTGTCAGCGCCGGGTCAACGCGGTCCTGGCTGGCCCCGGCACACGCCAAGGGCACACACGCGCCAAGGGCACGCACACGCCAAGGGCACGCACACGCCGAGGGCACGCACACGCCGAGGGCACGCACACGCCGAGGGCACGCACACGCCAAGGGCACGCACACGCCGAGGGCACGCACACGCCGTGCTGTCACTCGTCACGGGCACGGAGCACGGGGCCTGCTGTTCCCGACACAAACACAAGGGAGGGGCGGAGTGTTTGGAAAATGCGCACAGCCCGGCCGGCGGGCGCAGGGGCTGAGCATCCAGCTAGAAACCAGGTTCGATCCGGTCAGGGCACAGGCCCGGGGGGCCGGCTCCATCCCCAGCAGGGGGCGCGTGGGAGGCGGCCGGTCAGTGGTTCTCTCACACCGGCCAGCCACTCGGGGTCAGCACGCTGTCTCCTGATGAGAGAGGAATGTCTGTGACAATGATCAGTCGCCGAAAGAGGACTCCACAGATATGTGATACCTTAATCAATAAAGAAATTAAAAGAGAGAGAGAGAGAGAACTCCAATCCAGAACCTAGTCATACCGGCTGAGATGAGGGAAATTGGCCCCCAGTGAGGGGCCAGGGGTCACCTGTCCTCCCGGAACACCAGGGGGCGCTGTTGAACCTAACGCCCCACGAGGTGCTGATGGCACGTTCTGCAGGGTCACGGGGACGCTCGGGCATCGTCAGCCGCGTAGGAAGTGTGGCCTGAGTGGAACCCGTGGCCAGGGGGAGGGGGGCTGTGACCTCGTGTGCATTTGTGACCGACCCTCTCTCCGGTGTCACCTGCTCGCCGCGGGCGCTGTGACGTGGTAAGGCCGTCCGTTCCCATCGGAAGGGGAGAGCGCCAGCTGGCAGGGCTCAGTGACGGAGCGTCGAACCAGGAACCGGGGTCAGGGTTCACGGCGGGGGTCAGGGTTCACAGCGGGGGTCAGGGTTCACGGCGGGGTCAGGGTTCACGGCGGGGGTCAGGGTTCACGGCGGGGTCAGGGTTCACGGCGGGGTCAGGGTTCACAGCTGGGCCCTGCTTGGTCTTCCAGGAGCCGGAGATCCTGAACACGGCGGGCCTCACGGGGAGGGCGGTGGCCGTGCCGGTGAAGGTGGTCTCGGTGGAGCAGGACGGCACCGTCACCGACCTGCCGCGGGCCGTGGAGTGCCGCTCGTCCGACGAAGGCGTCGTCAAGGCAAGTGCCGCCTCCCTGTCCGCGCGGAGCCGTGACCGTGACCCTGACCCTGACCCTTAACCCCACCCTTAACACTATCCTAACCCTACCCTGACCCTAACCCTTAACCCCATCCTTAACCCTACCCTAATCCTACCCTAACCTTACCCCTACCCCTAACCCTAACCCTACCCCTAACCCTCCCTTAACCCTACCCCTAACCCTCCCTTAACCCTCCCCTAACCCTATCCCTAACCCTACCCTAACCCTCCCTTAACCCTACCCTAACCCTACCCAAACCCTCCCCTAACCCTCCCCTGCAGGCCTGGTTTCCCCCACACACACCAATTACCCTCCGTTGCTGGCCTCATGGCCCCAAACTACCCACCCCTGCCGGCCATCTTGTGGCAGCCATCTTTGACCACATGGGGGAGGCCATCTTGGGAGAGGGCATGATGGTTGATTTGCATATTACCTCTTTATTCACCAGGAGGCTATTTTATTGCTCTCAGAGAGGAACTGAGAGGGAGAGAGAGCTAGGAACAGCCTCTCGCATACACACAAACGTTCGCAGACGCCACGGAGGGAGGCAAAGTCCTCTCATTCCTTAGCCGGCGGGACACGCCCCTGACAGGGAGGGACCTTGTGCCTCAGCTTGTCGTCTGGAAAATGGGGGTCACGGTGCCTCCCAGCAGAGCATTCGGCGGGCGAGGCGTCTGAGCAGGTGCCGAGCGGGGCGGTGGGCGCGGCACCAGGTGCCTCGCAGCCGGCGTCCCTCGCCGCCACGTTTGTGCCATTACTGGTTCGGCCCCGGGTAAAAACTAACTCCGAAGAGGTGACGCCGAGATGGATGCACATAAATATTCCCGGAGGCTGCGGTGACATGGGGGGAGGGCGGGACGCATTTCAATATCCTTAGCTCTAGCTCAAAAAAAAAAAAAAAAAAAAAAGAGCAGAACACGAGAACATAAATTTCCCCACAAGTGCTGGCGATATTTAACCAAGATTTATACTCGTGCGGCTTTCACGCAGAAGAAAGGAGATGGCGTTAAATTCTCATAAGTGCCGGCCGCGCACGTCAGAGTCAGAAACGCCAGCCGTGGTCCTGGCTCGGGGCCTGGGACGGGCAGGGCCTGGGATGGACGGCCCCTTCCCACCGTCGGCATGGCGACGTGGGAGCGAAGAGACCCTTCGACACCCGGTGTGTTCCTTTAAGAGATGTCTGTATTTGCTTCCGAGAGGAAGGGAGAGAGAGAAACATCCCTGAGGAGAGAGAATCACGGACCGGCTGCCTCCTGCACGCCCCACACCGGGGCCGAGCCCACAGCCCGGGCCTGTGCCCTGACCGGAACGGCACCCTGACCTCCTGGCTCCTAGGACGACGCTCACGCTGAGCCATGCCGGCCTGACCACAGCTGGTCACACTGGAACAAGAGGGAGGGGAGGAGCTGGTCTCAGCGGCTCCCCAGACCTGTGTTTCTCCATCTCCTCCCTGGGTTGGAACCTTGAACCCGGGAATGAGAAGGCGGCGAGGGGCCGGAGGAGGAGGGGTGGGGCCTGGACAGGTGTTCTGCCCGGGGCTCCCGTGGGGACCACTTCACTGTCGGTCCGCCAGGATGTGCTGGGGCCCGGCCCCGCCCCGGCGGCGGCTCCCTGCGGACAGGCCCCAGGACAGACCACAGCAGTGCCTTCCCTCGTGGCCGTGGGCCATGGCCGTGGCCGTGGGACGGGGACTCACGGCCTCCCGTCCCCCCTCCCCCCCAGGTGTCGGACCGCTGCGACCAGGTCTTCGTCAGCGGGAGGGAGGTGAAGGGCCAGGTGGACGCCGTGGTGACCTTCACCTTCCAGCACCTGAGCGCGCCCCTGCACCTCACCGTGTGGGCGCCCCGCCTGCCGCTGCACATCGAGGTCTCGGACCCCGAGCTCAACCAGATCAAGGGCTGGAGGGTGCCTGTCGCCCCCAACAGCAGGTGGGCCCCGTCAGGACCCCAAGTCAGTGCTAGGGGCTGATGGGAGCAGGCGGAGGGGGACAGCGGGAAGGGGGCGACTTTGGGCGCCACTGAGTCCCACCACCTTCCACACAAGCTCCTCAGCCCCACAGCCCCGCCCTCCACACAGCCCCGCCCCCTGCACAGCCCCTTCCCCATAGCCCCGCCCTCCACACCGCCCCACCCCCTGCACAGCCCCGCCCTCCACACCGCCCCACCACCTACAGCCCTGCCCACACACAGACCCGCCCCACGCAAGCTCCGCCCTCCATGCAGCCCCGCCCTCCACAGCCCCACCTCCATGCACGGCCCCGCCCCCACGCAAGCTCCGCCCTCCATGCAGCCCCGCCCTCCACAGCCCCACCTCCATGCACGGCCCCGCCCCAATGCACAGCCCTGCCTCCTGCAAGCCCCGCCCACACACACAGCCCCGCCCTTCACGCAGCCCTGACCACTGGCCCACGGAGTCCGGACCCACTAAACTGAGCGGACCCTTTGCCAGGCCAGCTCGGGACAGCGAGGAGGAGGAAGAGGAGGAGAGGCGGGGCCGGGGCTGCGCCCTGCAGTACCAGCACGCCATGGTGCGCGTCCTGACTCAGTTCGTGGCCGAACCGGCTGAGCCTGGGGGCCCCCTGGCCCATCTGCTGGGCTCCGACTGGCAGGTGGACATCACAGAGCTGGTGCGGGAGTTCATGCAGGTGGAGGAGCCCCGCATCGCCCGGCTGCAGGGCGGGCAGGTGCTGGTGGGCCAGGAGCTCGGCATGACCACCCTGCAGGTGAGACGTCCCCACGGGCCAGGGCGCTTCTCCCTTCTCTGTGTTTTAAATATTACCTTTGTATTGGAGAGAGAGAGACACGCACACACAGAGAGAGACAGAGACAGAGAGAGAGAGAACAATGAGGGAGAAACATCGAGCCTCCTGCACGCCCCCTACCGGGGACTGAGCCTGCAGCGGGGCCTGTGGTGGGGAATGGAAGCCTGGCCTCCTGGTGCGGGATGCTCACCCCCTGAGCCCCGCCCCCTCCATGCCGGCAGGCTCTCCTGGGGGGGCATGTCCCCCCGTCCAGTCCTCCCATCTCGCTGTTATGTACAAAGACGGGGCGTGTCCCAGGCGGGGGACGGTTTGGGGGAGAAGACCCAGAAAGCGCCGATCCCCGCGGCCCGCTCTGGCCCCGCCCCGTCCTCCGGCCGCCGGGCAGCTGCAGGGCCAGAGGCTCCTCCCGCCACGGCTTCCCCTCCCAGGTCCTGTCGCCCCTGTCGGACGCCATCCTGGCGGAGAGGACCATCAGCGTGCTGGACGAGAAGGTGGCCGTCACGGACCTGGGGGTGCAGGTGGTGGCCGGCCTGGCGCTCTCCCTGCAGCTCAGCCCGGGCAGCAACAGAGCCATCCTCGCTACGGCCACCGCCCAGGAGCTGCTGCAGCGGCCCCGCCAGGTACCGGGGCAGGACGCCGAGGGGGTCCACGGGCAGGTCACCCCCAGGTGAGGTCAGAGTGCAGGTGAGGTCAGAGTACAGGTGGGGTCAGAGTGCAGGTGAGATCAGAGTGCAGGTGAGGTCAAAGTGCAGTTGGGGTCAGAGTGCAGGTGAGGTCAGAGTGCAGGTGGGGTCAGAGTGCAGTTGGGGTCAGAGTGCAGGTGAGGTCAGAGTGCAGGTGGGGTCAGAGTGCAGGTGAGGTCAGAGTGCAGGTGAGGTCAAAGTGCAGTTGGGGTCAGAGTGCAGGTGAGGTCAGAGTGCAGGTGGGGTCAGAGTGCAGTTGGGGTCAGTGCAGATGGGGTCAGTGCAGATGGGGTCAGAGTGCAGGTGGGGTCAGAGAGCAGGTGAGGTCAGAGAGCAGGTGAGGTCAGAGAGCAGGTGGGGTCAGTGCAGGTGAGGTCAGTGCAGGTGAGGTCAGTGCAGGTGGGGTCAGAGTGCAGGTGGGGTCAGTGCAGGTGGGGTCAGTGCAGGTGGGGTCAGTGCAGGTGGGGTCAGAGTGCAGGTGAGGTCAGTGCAGGTGAGGTCAGAGAGCAGGTGGGGTCAGAGTGCAGGTGGGGTCAGAGTGCAGGTGAGGTCAGTGCAGATGAGGTCAGTGCAGGTGGGGTCAGAGTGCAGGTGGGGTCACACAGTTAACAGGGGTTTGCACACGTGAGAGCCCTCTCTCCTCAGAGGTGAGACCCATTGCCTCCTGGGAGAACATGGAGTTTGGGGACCCTCCCTGTGCACGCAGGTGGTGGCCCCATGGTGTGGGGTGTCCCCGGGGCCCCCGGCCGTCGCTGCCAGTTCAGTGACCTCGTGTGGGAGTGGATTTTCCTTCCTGCTCTTACATCTGCTTCGGCCCGGCTCACAGGCTTCCCCTTTGCTGTCAGGGTGTCTGTGCACCGTGTGTGTATGTGTGTGTGTGTGTGTGTGTATGTATAGCTGTGGTGTGTGTGTGTGTATGTATAGGTGTGGTGTGTGTGTGTGTGTATGTGGTGTGTGTGTGTGTATATATGTATAGGTGTGGTGTGTGGGTGTGTGTGGTGTGTGGGGTGTGTGTGTATGTATAGGTGTGGTGTGTGTGTGTGTGTGTATATATGTATAGGTGTGGTGTGTGTGTGTGTGTGGTGTGTGGGGTGTGTGTGTGTGTATAGGTGTGGTGTGTGTGTGTATGTATAGGTGTGTGTGTGTGGGGTGTGTGTGTGTGTGTGAGACGCGGTGCCCGCGGAGCCCGGGCAGATAACGGACTGCCTTCCCCCAGGAGGCGGCCCTCAGCTGCTGGCTGCAGTTCAGCGACGGGGCGGTCGCGCCGCTGGACATCTACGCGGCAGGAGACTTCGCGCTGACGGCCACCTCTGCGGACCCGCGCGTGGTCTCCATCCGCCAAGAGCCCGGCGCCCAGTGGCCCGTGGTCGTCGCGGAGTCCGAGGGCCAGGGCGCGCTGGTCCGGGTGGAGCTGTCCGTCAGCGAGTCCTGCCAGAGGGCCACGCGGAGGGGCGTGCTGGCCGCGGGCACCGCCGCCGTCCGGGTGAACTTCGGCCAGACCGACGCCGCCCGCCCCAACGCCAGCCGCGGCGGACACGCGGGGGTCGGCGCGCCCCTGGACAACCACGGACAGGCGGGCAGGCGGCCCCGCGGGCCCCCGCAGGAGCCGGACGGACCGGGGGACCAGGCGCCCGGCAGCGCGTCTGCCTCCGTGGGCCCCGCAGGAGGGAGAGGGCCCGCGACCACGGAGCGGTCGGCCTTGCGAAGGGACCGGGGCTGGGAGGGCCTCTCGGAGGGCCCGGGCAGCCTGCAGACCGCCCCCACCCACCTCCCCGGCTCCCCGGCCCAGGCCGAGCCCCCCGGGAGCCACGGCGACACCAACACGGACGCGAGCGACCCGGCGCAGGCCTCCAAGGGGCTGGGCGACCTGGAGATCGGCATGTACGCGCTGCTGGCCGCCTTCTGCCTGGCCATCCTGGTCTTCCTGGCCAACTGCGCCGCCTTCGCCCTCAAGTTCCGGCGGCGCAAGCAGCTGCCGCTGGAGGAGCAGGAGGGACTGAGCCACGCGCACGACTGGGTGGGGCTGGGCCCGGGCGCGGAGCTGCTGGAGAGCCGCCTCCCCTTCGCCCCGGACGCGCCGCTGGTCAGCACCGCGGACAGGGGCCTGGACGCCGAGGAGAGCCGGCTCCTGCTCAGCACCCTGGACAGCGCCAACGGGCCCGCGGGCGGCACCCACGGGGGCGCCGGCGGGGAGAGCGGGCCGCCTGCGTCCCCCACGTCCGAGAGGAGGAGAGTGACCTTCACCACCTTCTCCGTCGCCTCCCCGGAGGACAGGGGTCCCGCGGGCGCCCCGGGGACCGGCGGCGAGGAAGGCGCGGCCTGGGTCTGCCGGGCCCTGGACGCTGCGGAGCGGGACGCAGGCGGCCACGTGGACGGGACCCTCCGGGAGGACGCGTAGCCCACACGCGTGTGCGCGCGCGGACACCGGTTCTCACTCACCTTTTCGCCTTTAATGGGGGGTCGGGCGGGCGGCCGGGGTGCCCCGCCAGCGGGAGGAAGGACGGACAGGACCAGACCCAGGCCACGCTGTCCAGAGGCCTGGCCCCTCCGGACGCCCGGGTCCCCTCGTCCAGCGTCCCGTCCGCGGTGAGGCGCAGGCGTGGCGGGATGGTTGAAACGGGGGAGAGAAAAGCATCCTGGATCTCGGAGCGTCTGGGAGCCTCCGGGGACGAGCGCCCCCTCCCCCGCCCTCTAATGGCCGGATCGGGTGTGAAATCCGCGCGGGTCCGCCGCTCCGTGTGTGGACGAGGGCGGAACGCTGATCTGGGGTCGAGCGGAAGGGGCCGCTGGGGACGTGGGTGGCGGGACCCGGGGGGGCATGTCTTGCTAGGAGGGGGCCCCCGCCGGCCCTGGGAGGCGAGGTCAGGGGCCATGATCTCCCGAAGGCAGGGCCAGCGGGGCTGGAGGGGGTCGGAAGAGCCAGGCAGAGGCGCCCCAGGGCGCGTGGGGACCACGGCACCTTCGTAGCCGGTGCCCAGGACACACAGACACACAGACGGACAGAGCGTCCTCCCCTGCCCGCCGGGGCGCGGGCCCGACCTCACTCAGACCGAGAACCGAGGTTTCCCTGCAGCAGCTGCACCGTGTGCAGAGGCGCCCTCCCGCCCACGCCGCTCCAGGGGCCGGTCCCTGTGGGCCGCGGGCAGCTCCCAGCATGCACCGGGCTCCCGGGGTCTCTGCGGGCCCCAGGTGGGGGTCCCGGAGGAGGCCCCCGGCGGCACTGCAGGCTGGCTGCCCCGGAAGGAGCTGGTCTGAGCGTGGACAGTGGTCGCGAGGATCCATGCTGACCTCGACCCCAAATCCCCGGAAGGAAGAGGCGGACAGCGATGTCGGACAGGGACGCGGGTCCCGGCCGGAGCTGTGGACACGGGCGTCCCTGTGGCGTGGGCAGGGGCAGGGGGAGGAGGGCTGGGACTCTGGGTGTGCAGGGCGGTGGGGCAGGGCCTGTGCCGCTGCCCCCGGGCACACGGGCAGAATGACCGCCTTGGAGAGCTGGCAGGGCGACCGCAGCGCCTGAGTGGCCTGCGCGCGCGTGAGTCTGCGAGGCGGCGGTGGCCCCGGGCGCCTGTGCGTCCCTCAGAGGCGCGGCCTGTGCCACCGAGGGGAGAGGGACTCGGCGGGCGAAGGGGGGGGAGGGGACGCAGCAGGTCCGGCCACACCTCACACCAGTGCTGGCTCCCTCCGCCTCCTCTGTCGCTGGCTCTCTCCGATTCCCTCTCCAGTTCCTCCCGCCTCTCCTCAGTGTCTCTATGTGAGTCTCCCTCCCGCCCCCTCATCTCTATTCCTGCCCCCCATCTCCCTCCCACCCCCCATCTCTATTCCTGCCCCCATCTCCCTCCCACCCCCATCTCTATTCCTGCCCCCCATCTCCCTCCCGCCCCCTCATCTCTATTCCTGCCCCCCATCTCCCTCCCACCCCCCATCTCTATTCCTGCCCCCATCTCCCTCCCACCCCCATCTCTATTCCTGCCCCCCATCTCCCGTCCCCATCTCTATTCCTGCCCCCCATCTCCCTCCCCGCCCCCATCTCCCTTCCTGCCCTCCCACCTCCCTCCCTGCCCCCCCATCTCTATTCCTGCCCCCCATCTCCCTCCCACCCCCATCTCCCACTCACCCCCCATCTCCCTCCCCGCCCCCCATCTCCCCCCCTGCCCCCCATCTCCCTCGCTCTCTGCCTGTAGCTGAGCTCTGGGCTTGCCCCTTAGGCCCCCCCCCCCCGCAGCCACAGGCCCTCCCCCAGCTGCCTCCCTCCTCCGCCTGGGGGGTCACTGTGGCCCCCTTGGGGGTCCTGGTCTCCCCGCTCCTCGGGCTCACTCACATGCCCCCCCCACATCTGGGAGCAGACACGGTGTGTGTATCGGGCAGGTCGCAGGGCTCCCGTGTGTTTGTTTATAAACCCTCCGGCGGGCAGGCGAGTCCGCCCCCGCGGGTTCGCGGCTGACCCCGCGGGGCCGGCGCCGGGCAGGCGGTCCCCAGGGCGGCCACGCTGCGGCTTCCGCGGCCCGACCTCCCGGCCGGAGGGTCCCGGCGCGCAATGCAATTACCCCCGCGCCCGGCACCGCGGGGGGGGAGGGGGGGGACAGGCCGCATCTTCCCGCCCCAGCGTCTCTCCGGCGGAACCCGCGGGCTCTCGGATCAGTCCCGGGGCTCCGCTCCGCGCCGGCTGAGGACAGGCTTCGGAGAGCCACGGCGGAGAGCCATGCGGGCGGCCCAGCCTCCCTCCGGCCGGCAGGGGCGTGGCGCTGTCCTGCCTTGGGCTCTGGCGCCCTCAGAGGGGGCTTCCTGTGTGCACCTGGCCCGGTTCCTCAGGGCCCTCTGGCAGCGCAGCCCCGGGCGGTGCCACAGAACAGGCAGCCGCGCCCAACGCCCTCCTGGTGCGGACGGCACCGCGTCTTCCCAGGGGCGCTGCCTGGCCACCTACTGTGTGCCCATCTGTGACCGGGACAGGCCCGGGCCTGCGCTCTGCACCTTGCAGCCAGGAGGGGTGGGTGGCGAGGGGGAGTAACTGCGCAGGAGGTCCCTCCCGGGCCGTCGCTGTGAATTTCAGAAAGGACGAGCCAATATCGAGCACCTGGCCCATTTCACCCCCAAAAATAAAATAAAATCTGGATGTGGGAGCCTCTGTAACATTCAGACACTCCAGCCAAAGGGCGCTCCCACCTGAGCGTCCCGGACGGAAGACAGCGGGTTTGCTGCCGCCACCTCCAGGCAGGACGCCCGGATTGCCCCCACCCCGGACCCAGAGCGCAAGCCCCACCCCTTTTTTTAAACTGGGGGAATAATCTTCCTGGCCGCGTCTCCGGGGGGCGGGCGGGGGCCGCGGTGTGTCCCCAGGACAGTAAAGGGACATGGAGGAGGACCTCCCTGCCCGCAGCCTGTGCCCAGAGGGGAGGAGGGAAGGAGGGGAGAGACTGGGCCCGCGGCGGCTCCGCCAACAGGGCGCCCCTCCCCGCCGATAAAGCCGGCGCTCGGCTGTCTCCCCACCTGCCTCGGCCCCTCATTGCTGCCACCTGGGGCCTCCTGCCGGGAGGTGAGGTGCCCCTGTCCCCTGGGACCAGGCCCCGAGCCCGTGGGAAGGAGGCCGTCAGCGCCCCCCAGCGGCGGCCCCAGCTTCCCGCGGCCTCTCCTTGCCCTGAGCTGCCCCGCACCCTGGCCCCCCACGGGCATCGCTTCCCTGGGCGCCCCATCAAGGCCCACACCCGGGGCTTGGCCCATAGACACCCCCCCCCCGAGGCTGCAAGTCGGGGCGAGGCCCAGTGCGGCGCCATCGGAGGCCCCGCTTCCAAAGAAGGCCCCCCTGGAGCTGGGGCTGGGCCTTCGGCATGAGGATTTGGGGGCGCCAGGGACCCCAGGACCACAGCCTCTGGGTGAAGGCCCCGGGCAGCTAAACAAGGGAGCCCTAGCCCCGTGGCTCAGGGGCTAGAGCGATGGCCCACGGACTGAAGGGTCCAGGGTTCGAGTCCAGTGAAGGGCACTGACCTGGGATGCAGGTTTAGCTCTGCACGCGAGGAGGCAACCCGTCATATGCCTCTCACCTCCATGTGTCTCTCAACAACAACAACAACAACAATAATAATAATAAACGTACAAGGGGACCGGCGGGCGCTGGGCTGCTAAAGAGGTGACCGACCACCACCCCACCCCCACCCCCGTCACATGTAACCAACTTGAAACGGTAACACACCCAGGCCATGCGCACCAGCCCCTTCCCTGACCGTCCCCAGTGCAGACAGAGAGAGAGAGAGCGAGAGCAGGGCAGACCCATCAGCCTCCACACAGCCTCGGCCACCCCTTGGGTCCCAGCGCCCCTCCAGGCAGGAGAGGGGCTCCCCGGAGGCAGGGCCGCGGGTGACCTGTGGGGCCCCTGCCCGCACTCCTCGGGGAGATGGCGCGTGGGATGCAGGGTGGGGGGGAAGGGGAGGTGCTGTCCCTGCGTCCGCCGCCAGGTGGGGCGCTCCCAGCCCAGGGGCCTTCCCTCTCCTCCCAGCACTTAGGACTGGACACCCTGCGGGCTTCGCAAACAGTTCCCAGGTGGCCTCCAGGCCGGTCCGAGCACAGACCCGGTCAATACGAGCCATGGGGATTCTCCGCCCGCGGATGGGCGATGGGGCGGACCCGTAGCCTGCGGCGCGCATGCTGATATATAGATCCGGCCCCGAGCGCAATCCGCCCCCCACCCCCGCGAGGAGCGCGCCCCCCACCCTGCGCCCCTCACTGCATCCGGGTAACCGCAGCAGGAGGCAGGTCCCCAGAGGCCCTGGTCCCTCAGAGCCTTTAGTCTCAGGCCCCAAAGACAAAGGGGCCCGCAGATGTGGCTCAGGGGCTGAGCATCCACCTAGGAACCAGGAGGTCAGGGTTTGATTCTCGGTCAGGGTTCGATTCCTTGTCAGGGTTCGATTCCCGGTCAGGGCACAGGCCCGGGTTGCAGGCTCGATCCCCACCAGGAGGGGTGGGGGGGCGCAGGAGGCAGCCGATCCACGATTCTGTCATTCTCAATGTTTCTTTCTCTCCCTCTGTCTTCCTCTCTGCAGTCAATAAGAATATATATTTTTTTAAATAGTAATAAGAGCCCCACCCTCCCACCCCCCTTGATTCCGACCCGGCCACCCCGGGCGGAGGCAGTGGATTCTGACTCTGTAACTCCCTCCCCGCCCTTCTCTTCCTGCCAGAAGCCCAGCATCCCCCGCGTCTCAGGCCATTAATAAGCATTTACGACTCCGCCGCCGCCTCCCTGCAGGCCTGATCGATCGCTGTCCTCGCAGCGTCTGGCACCCTCTGTGTGTGCCTCGCGGCCGCCCAAGGTCAGCTCCGGGCAAGGCAGCTTCCGGGGGGACTCAGCGGCCTGCGGGCCGGGGCTCCGGGTCTGCGTCACCGAGCCCTCAGCCCAGGAGCCCGGACGCAGCCCCTGCTCTGCACCCCGTGCCCCCGGGAGCCCGCGGGCGCCCCCGGGAGCCATGCCGCCGCAAAGACCCCCGCTGACCGCCCGCCGGCCGGCCGCAGCGGGGTGTGAGCGGCGGGGCCAGAGCGGACACCGCTGGCCGGACACTCGTGCTCCGGACACGGGGCCGGGAGCCCAGGCCTGCTCTGTCTCCTGTGGGGTCGACACTTAGCGCCTTCGCCCCCTCCCTCAGGGGTCCCCAGAGAAGCGGACCCCCCTCGTGGCAGCACGCTGGGTGACACGGGCTACGGGGGGACCTGCTTGTTGGTGCAGGAGCGCAGGGGGCACACGCGTGTCCTGCCGGGCTCTGACGTGACGGGACACGGGAGGCGGCCCCGAGGTGTGGAATCGGGCCTGGGCGCGGTCCACCGGCCCATCTCCGGGCTCAGGGCCAGCTTCTCGGGCCCTGAGTGGTGAGGCCGGGCTGGTGGGGCCCCAGACATGTGTCTCAGTCCCTGTGTTGCCGGCAGGACAGGCCGGGCAAACGGCGAGCTGTGTCTCCTGCGAGCACCACCTTCAATAGGATGTCAGCTCCTCCTCTTTTTTTATTTTATTTTATTGATTTTTTACAGAGAGGAAGGGAAAGGGAGAGAGAGTTAGAAACATTGATGAGAGAAATATCCACCAGCTGCCTCCTGCACACCCCTAGAGGGGATGTGCCCGCAACCAAGGTACATGCCCTTGACTGGAATCGAACCCAGGACCTTTCAGTCCACAGGCCGTCGCTCTATCCACTGACCCACACTGGTTTTGCCTCCTCTTATTTTTAAAATATATATATATATTTTATTGATTTTTTACAGAGAGGAAGGGAGCGGGAGAGAGAGTTAGAAACATCGATCAGCTGCTCCTGCACACCCCTACTGGGGATGTGCCCATGGTCAAGGTGCACGCCCTTGACCGGAATCGAACCTGGGACCCTTGAGTCCGCAGGCCAACGCTCTATCCACTGAGCCACACCGGTTTCGGCTCCTCCTCTGACCTGGGATGCAGGCAACTTCATCACCTGTGTTAGCCCACGTGGCACTGGGTCAGGTGCATCTAGGGCTGGGGTTCCCATTCCCCGCCAGCAGGGGGCGTGCAAGAGAGCCCTGCCCCTGCTCCCCCTCTTGGGGACCCACAAGCCCCGGCGGCGAGCCAGCTGGAGAACGGTCCCGCTCGCAGTAACAGCCACCAGGTGTCCTGCAGGGACCAGGCCCCGGAGACACCCAGGCAGGTGAGAGTCTGTCCAGGTTCCTCTCCCCGAGGGAAACCAGGGAGGGTGGAAGGGGGGGAAGGCGGGGTGCTCTGCCTGCCCAGGACTCAGGGGGCCCCTGAGCCCAAATGCCCAGCTCCGAATCCCAGCTGTGAGACTCCGAACGGCCCAACCACCTGTCTGGGAGCGGCTGCAAGTTTGTATCCCTTCGTTCACAGATACAATGTATCATCGGCCCCACCCTGCAGCGCCAATCATTAGTCCCTGGTTACAGATTAGACACCAAAGCAGAGAGAGGCCCTAACCGGTGTGGCTCAGTGGATAGAGAGTCAGCCTGCGGACTGAAAGGTCCCGGGTTCGATTCCGGTCAAGGGCATGTGCCTTGGTTGCGGGCACATCCCCAGTAAGGGGTGTGCAGGAGGCAGCTGATGGATGTTTCTCTCTCGTCAATGTTTCTAACTATCCTCCCTTCCTCTCTGTAAAAAACCAATAAGATATATTTTTAAAAATAAAATAAATAAAGCAGAGAGAGGGTGAAGCACGGGAGAGTTTAGCGTCAGAGCTGGGCGTGTAAGCCGGCGCGGCACCTGGTCCCAGTGGCTGCCTCTCCCGGGCCAGACACACGCTGTGCCCGCGGGTCCGGGGGTCTCTCCCCGTGGGGCCACCAGAGCAGCGGTGGGTTTGGGGGGTACCGCTGAATGCGGGGGGGGGGGCGGGGGATTCCCCCTGCATCCTCTCCGAGCTCCGCCTGCTTCCCGGTGGCCAGCGTGTGGACCCAGGCTAAGGCGCCAGGGAGGCGGGGTGTGGACAAAGCTTCCCCCGAGGCAGAGCCCGTGGCGTGTTCTTCTGAGAAGCTTGTTGGGGGCAAGCGGTCGGGCTTCTTGGTCACAAGCAGCAGGAACGGACCCGCTGTCGGGGAGGCACGAGGAGCTCCGAGAGCCCACGGCGGCCGGAAAGGCCTGGGCAAGGAGCTGCCCCCGCAGAGACACCAAAGCCACCCGCGGCCCTGCCACTGGGGCCGCAGATTCAAAATCCCTGCGCCAAGAATCCCCTGGACCAAGCCCAGCCACGTGCTGCCCCCTAGCGGCGAGAGAGAGAACCTCACCCCCTTCCACAGCAGAGACTCAATACCCAAGGGCTCCCCTGGACACCCGAGAGCTCCCCTGGACACCCCAGGGCTCCCCTGGACACCCCAGGGCTTTCCCAGACACCCCAGGGCTTCCCCCAAAGCGTCACGGGTTGGACCGCCACGACATGGCAAGAGCCGACCAGGGGGCCCCTCACCTCTGAGAATGCCATTCCCACAGCAGCCGCCCCGCGGGCCACCCATCCTCGGAGCCACAGGCGTGCCCCCTCCCCCCCGGCCCGCTTTCCGCTGGCTGATGGAACCCAAGCCAAAGGGCCGTCCTCCCTCTCCGCCCCCGCTCCCCCGCCTCCCCCCAGCTCTGGGCTCCCAGGAGGACGGACTGCAATGCCCTGTGGCCCCGGGGCCACCTGCTGGCTGCCGGGGCGGGACGGTTCCAGCGGCCCCTCCAGACCCGGCCATGTTCCCAGGATGTTCCTGGGGGGTGGTGGCCTGGTGGGGGGGGGATCACGGCGGAGAGAAGCCCAGAGACCAGGGCCCCCACTGACCACGTCCCTCACTCGGGCACAGGCCTCGGAGCCGCTCCACCGCCCGTGCTCGGAGGGCCGGCCGCCCCACACCGAGGCCTCCAGACACAGAGCGGGAGCCGCAGGCTTCTCCGTCTCCTGCTCTGCTTCCTGCAGGTAACGGGCCCGGAGGGGCGGCTCCCTGGACTGACAGCCGGGGGCGGGGCTCTCTGCTCTCACACACACACACACACACACACACGCTCCCAGGAGCCAGGCGGCGGGAGACGCTTCATTGGCGGAAGCACCGCTGCGGCCGGTGACTCACCGCGCCGGCAATGAAGCTCCTGTTCCCGGATGAGAGAGACACATGGCGTGACGGCTGGAGGGGGCGGTGTCTCCAGGCGACAGACCGCGGCCCCCGCCGCCTCGGCGCCCGGGCTTCCTGGCTCCTCGGCCTAAGGCGGGGCCGGCACAGTCAGAGCATCACCCACGGGCCATGCAGCACCGTCAGCCCGTGACGGTGACCTGAGCCCGGTCCGCCCCGCCCGCCTGGCTCCGGGCGGAGCCTCCACCGGGGAACCAGGAGGCCAGGGTTCAATCCCGGTCAGGGCACAGGCCCGGGGTGGCGGGCTCCATTCCCACCAGCAGGGGGCGTGCAGGAGGCAGCCGGTCCATGGTTCGCTCTCATCACGGATGTTCCTCTCTTTCTCTCCCCCTCTCCCTTTTCTCTGAAATCAATCAATAAAAATATATATATATTAGAGGGGGGAAAAGAAAGAAAAGCATTTGTGTACACCTCTCCGTGGGCCTCAGAGTAGTGGTTTGGGTTTAAATCTCTCTTTATCAGATGCTCAGGCCTTCCGTCGCCTTTTAAAACCCTGGGGACCGGGCAGGGGCGGGTCCCGGCCGTGGGTGGGCCTTACCTGCCCGTTAACCACAGAGAGGGAGGCTTAGCAGGCTGCTGACCACACACTTTATTCTCCTAAAAACATGCTCGCACCCCGGACACGAGGCCGGGGTGCGCGTGGATAAGGAGACGTGTGTCAGGGGACCACGCGGTGCCACGGAGCCGGCATCTGCGCGGTCAGCACCAGGGACAGCGTCCAGCTCCCTGCCCATCGGGGCCGCGGCCACGAGTCTCCTCCTTCCAGACTCCGCGGCCCGTCCTCCCTCTGGAGGGGCCGGACCCCGGCGCCCGGCAGGCGCGTTAAAAGCGGGGCGGGGCGCCGGTCAGCAGGCCGGCCGGGCCGCGCCCCCCTCCAGCGAGCGGACGAGGCGCTGGTAGGTGTCCCGCTCCGCCCGCCAGCAGTGCCGCGTCCTCACGTACTCCCTGCCCCGCGCCACCAGCTCGGCGCCCAGCTCGGGGTCGCGGACCAGCCTCCGGGCCAGCTGCACGAACTCCTGCCCGGGGGGAAGCGGGGGAAACGGGGTCACCGGGGAAGGAGGGGGCGGCAGGGCCCGCGGCAGCGCCTCGCCTTCCCCCGGGGCGGACGGGGCCTGCAGGGGGGGCGGCCGCCATGCCAACCCGGGGCTAGATGCCGAGTGGCCGCTGGGGCAGGACCCCGAGGGCCCCTCCGCCCCCCCGTTTCCCACACGCCCCCTGGCTGTCTCTGGAGGGGCGTCCAGGGGCCCCCGGGGTCACAGCGGAGCCGCTGTGTGTGGGGGGGTGACCCTGACCGTGACCCGGACGCTGAGCGCTGACGTGCACGCTGTGGGGACACATGACACCGCCCCGCCCCTCGAACCCGTTACCTGCGGGTCGGAGAACAGCAGCCCGGTGACCCCGTGCTGCACCACGGTCGCGTTGCCCGGGATGTCCCTGGCCAGCACCGGCACCCCCAGGTCCATGGCCTGCGGGCGGGCAGAGTGTGGGCCCCGCCCTGGCTGCGTGGCTCAGTGGTTAGGGCGTCGGCGGGAGGACTGCAGGGTCCCGGGTTCAATTCCGGGTCAGGGCACAGGCCCAGGCTGCAGGCTCCATCCTCACCAGTAGGGGGCGTGCAGGAGGCAGCCGGTCCAGGATTCTCTCGCATCATGGATGTTTCTCTCTCTCCCTCTCCCTTCCTCCCTGAAACCAATTTTAAAAAATGCATCCGGGAAAATAAATTAAATGAATCAAGACATCGGTGCTGTCTGCCCCGAGCTCCTGGGGAGACGTGAGGGAGACGCGGCCTGGCCTGGGAGGGGCGGAGGGTGAGGAGGGAGGGAGGGAGGGAGCGGAGGAGGGGGGCCTGGGAGCGTTACCTCCAGAATGGCCGCCGACATGCCCTCGGAGAGCGAGCTGTTGACCAGCGCCAGGCAGTTCTTCTCAGCTGCGTGCAGGTCGGCCTGGGGCATCTCGGGGAGCAGCCGCACGCCCGCCGCCCTGCAGCCCCGGCCGGCGGGGGGAGGGGGGGAGGAGCCCGTGTGGAACGCCGGACTCATTGCCGGGACGGGGGACGGGGGGCGGGGGGAGTGCTGGCCACGGGGTCCCCCTCCCGCCAACCCCCCTCCCGACGCTCACCTCTCCACCTTGGCCTTGACCTCCCTCGTGAACACGGGGTCCACCTGCAGAGGGGGACAGTGAGCGGAGCCGGGAGAGTCCGCCTCGCTGAGGGCGCCTGGGGGACCCCGGCCGGCTCTGCCCCGCAAACACGGGGGAGAAACACGCCCTCCCGTGGGCTGTGGGGTCCGAGTCTGGAGCCTGGGGCAGGGGGGGCTGCCTCTGGGACCCTGTGTCTGCTGGGGGGGCAGGGACCAGGGGCCTGTCAGCGGGAGGCTGCAGCGCGCATTGTCACCAAGAGGCTGGTTCTGCTGCACAGCCCCCACCCCCTCCCCCTGCCTCTCCCCCCACCCCCTCCCTCTGCCTCTCCCCCCTCCCCCCTCCTCCCTCTCCCTCCTCCCTCTCCCTCCTCCCCCTGCCTCTCCCCCCACCCCCTCCCCCTGCCTCTCCCCCTGCTTCTCCCCCTACCCCCCCTACGCTGCGCTGTTATTAACAGTGAATGTAATTTGAACGGGAACTGACAGAATGTTCTTTGTCTGTGTGAGTGTGACACAGAGTGTGAAACTCCGGGACCAACACGGCAGCTTCCTGTTACTACGGGGGCCAGGGGAGGGGGGCGCCGGGGGGAGCTGGGGGAGGGGAGGAGCTGAGGATTGGGGGAGGGGCTGGGGGAGCTGGGGAGGAGCTGGGGGGTTTGGGGGAGGAGCTGGGGGAGGGGAAGGGGGAAGGGGAGCTGGGGGGAGCTAGGGGAGGGGAGGAGCTGGGGGAGGGGAAGGGGGAGGGGGAACTGGGGGAGGAGCTGGGGGGTTTGGGGGAGGAGCTGGGGGAGGGGAAGGGGACGGGGAGCTGGGGGAGCGTGCAGGCGGAGCCGTTCCTGTCTCCGTCTCCCTCACACCGGCCGGGGCCGCTCACCTCGGGGCCCACGATCACCAGGTAGGCGCCGGGCTCCTCCTGGTGCCATTCTGGGGGGTGGGAGGGGAGACTCGTTTAGAGACGTTCCCGTCCCAGCGGGACACAGGCCTGGCCTGTGAGCCATTCCACCTCCCGGGTCACCCCCCGCAGCCGTGCAAACGGGTGGTTAAAAGGCCCTGACCAGTGCGGCTCAGTGGACAGAGCGTCGGCCTGCGGACTGAAAGGTCCCGGGTTCGATTCCGGTCCAGGGCACAGGCCCAGGCTGTGGGTTCCGTCCCCACTGGGGAGGGGGGGGCGTGCGGGAGGCAGCCAACCGATGATTCTCTCTCACCAAGGATGTTTCTCTCTCCCTCCTTCTTCCCTCCTCTCTGCAATCAATGAAAATATATTTAAAAGGTAAAAATAAATGAAAGGTAAAAACGCTGACGTTCCTTGCTCTTGGGTAAGCAGGATGGTCCTGGAGCCTCACACCTCGCTCATCGGCGGCGAGGAGTAACGGGCCCGGGCGCAGCGCACTCCACGCCCAGAGCGCCAGCGGCCGCCGGAGCGCGCCCCTGACGTCCGTGCGGCCTCAGGACTCCCGGCGACTTTTAAAAATATATATTTTTATGGATCTCAGAGAGGAAGTGAGAGGAAGGGAGAGAGGGAGGGAGAGAGAGGGAGAGAGAGAGAGAGAGAGAGAGAGAGGAACATCCATGATGAGAGAGAACCATGGACCAGCTGCCTCCTGCACGCCCCCTGCTGGGGATGGAGCCCGCAGCCCGGGCCTGTGCCCTGACCGGGGATCGAACCTGTGACCTCCGGGTTCCTAGGTTACCGCTCCTCGGGGCGGGCACAGTCCGTGAGGGAGGAGCCAGGGCGGGGCGCACAGAGCATCGCTTTCCGGTGTCCCCACAGGCCCGGCCCGAGCGGCGCTGCCCGCCATGCGGAGGCCGAGCGGGGACTCGGAGCCGGGACCCCGCGGGGCCCGCGGCCACGTACCCGCGAAGGCGTCCACCAGGAACAGCGGGTCCTTGACGGGCCGCAGCCCGCAGATGAGCAGGAACACGTGCAGGGCGTCCGCGCTCTGGGGGATGCCTGCGGGGGAGAGGTGGGAGGGCGGCGGCCAGTGTGGCGCAGTGGCTACAGCGCCGCCGCCTCCTCTGCCAGGGGCTCTGCCGCCGGGAGGAGGCGCCGTGGCGGCACCAGAGCGGACAGAACCGTGTCCCCTTCTCCTCTGCCTCCAGCCGTTCCTGCACCCCCCCCCGCCCGCCCCCGCACACCCGGACCGGGAGCCTGTCCCCCCCCCCCGCCCGCCCCCGCACACCCGGACCGGGAGCCTGTCCCCCCACCCCGCCCCGCCCGCCCCCGCACACCCGGACCGGGAGCCTGTCCCTCCCCCCGCCCCCGCCCGCCCCCGCACACCCGGACCGGGAGCCTGTCCCCCCCCCCCCCGCCCGCCCCCGCACACCCGGACCGGGAGCCTCTGGGACCCCGGACTCCACAGCCGCTCTGGAGCCCCGCCCTGCAGCGCCCTCACCTGCGCGCTGGAGGAAGGTGCCCCACGCGAAGGCGGCGTTGGGAGCCGTGGCGATTCCTGGGGGGGGGGGGGGGAGGGGGGGGAGGGAGGGAGGGAGAGAGAGAGAGAGAGAGGGAGGGAGGGAGAGTGAATTAGTTCATGTCTGGGCCAGAGCGCCTCGGGGCCACTAGGTTTGTTCCCTTAAAAGCCTGTGTAAGGGCCAGGGGGCTAGGAGCCAGGAGGTCAGGGTTCAATGCCCAGTCAGGGCCCAGGCCTGGGGTGCCGGCTCCATCCCCAGCGGTGGGGGGAGAGGGTGTGTGTGCAGGAGGCAGCCGATGCGTGGTTCTCTCTCATCATGGACGTTTCTCTCTCTCCCTCTCCCTTCTCTCTATAAAAATCAATAAGCGTGCCGAAACCGGTTTGGCTCAGTGGTAGAGCATCGGTCTGCGAACTGAAAGGTCCCAGGTTCGATTCTGGTCAAGGGCATGTATATTGGTTGCGGGCACATCCCCGATTGGGGGTGTGTGTGTGTGTGTGTGTGTGTGCAAGAGGCAGCTGGTCGATGTTTCTCTCTCATTGATGTTTCTGGCTCTCTATCCCTCTCCCTTCCTCTCTGTAAAAAAGTCAATAAAATATATTTTAAAAAATCAGTAAGCGTGTATTTTTTTAATGCTAAGTGATGCAATAATAAGGCTGGGTTTTTGTGTGTGTGTGTGTGTGTGTGTGTGTGTGGTTTTTTTTTTTTTTAAATGTGTGGAAGTGGCTTCTAAAACATTGACAACCGCACTCGAACAGTCCGGGTAGAAACGTCCTTATTTCCGTCCCCGAGCCCCGCTTCTCCAGACCGGCGCCTGCCCGCAGGGTCACCCACTCAGACGGGCCACCCCCACCGCCTCTGGAGAACGGAACACGGACGGGCACACTGCATCGCCTGGCAGCCCCTCCCAGACGACCTTTTCTCTTCTTTGTATTTTAATACATTTCATCGATCTTCACAGAGAGGGAGAGAGAGGCAGAGACATCGACCGGCTGCCTCCTGCACGCCCCCCCAACGGGGATGTGCCCGCCGCCGAGGTCCATGCCCTGGACCGGAATCGAACCTGGGACTCCTCAGTCCTTGTCTCTGAACGGTAAGAATCCCCCCTCCCCCCCCCCCCCATACGTTTAGAAATTCTCACCTTGGCCCTGGACACAGATCTTGTCCTCCGCGTGAGGCTGTGGAGGGAGGGGGGAGGGAAGGAGAGAAACGGTGAACTCGGAGGCCAGGCTACAGCTTCCAGAGACAGGGCGGCGGCCGGGAAAGCGGGAAACCCCGCGGAGACGGGGGAGCAGCCTCAGGGACGCCCGCCGGGCCGGGAGGGCACGGGAGGACCCCCGGGGGCCTGGGGCGGCCGGACACGTACCCACTGCCGGCACGCCGCCGCCCGCATGGCCTCGGTGAACGCCACGGCGAACCTGGCGGACAGGGGGAGCCGGTCAGGGGGAGGCCCCGCTCGTCCCCGAGCCGCCCGAGGAGACGGACAGACGGACAGACGGACCGGGAGTCGAGGCGGGGAGCACGGAGCGCCTGCTCGTGACAGAATGAAGCTTTCAAGACAAAAGCCTCAGTGGCTGAGGGACCAGGAGGTCAGGGTTCGATCCCCGGTCAGGGCCCAGGCCCGGGTGGCGGGCTCCATCCCCAGCGGGGGGCGTGCAGGAGGCAGCCGGTCCAGGACTCTCTCTCCTCGTGGATGTTTCTCTCCCTCCCACTCCCTTCCTCTCTGACGTCGGTAAGAAAACACCTTGTAAAAAAGTGTCAAGAGCCGAAACCAGTTTGGCTCAGTGGTAGAGCGTCGGCCTGCGGACTGAAAGGTCCCGGGTTCGATTCCGGTCAAGGGCATGTACCTTGGCTGCGGGCATATCCCCGGTGGGGGGTGTGCAAGAGGCAGCTGGTCGATGTTTCTCTCTCATCGACGTTTCTAGCTCTCTATCGCTCTCCCTTCCTCTCTGTAAAAAATCAATAAAATATATATATATATATATATATTTTTTAAAGTGTCAGAAGAAGGAGGCGGCTTTGCAGGGAGGACGTATGCCTTCCTCGGTCTCCGTGTCACCAGCCCCTCCCCGCCCCCTCCCGCGGGCGCCGCGCACCTGGCCTCCTGCAGGACCGCCCCCATCGCGCGGTGCTTGTCCCGCTGGTGCACGTCTTCATTCAGGTCCGTGCCCCCGAAGACCACCCCGAACGGGATGTCGTGGCCTGCGGGGAGGGCGGGGCCCAGGGGCCCAGACAATGACAGGCCCCGCCCCCGCCTGCCCCGCCCCGCCCCGGCCCGAAGCCACGACTGGAGCCCCACATCCAGGAACCCGGGAGTGGGGGCCGGGGTTGGCTTACGTTTATTTTATTTTTAAAAACATGTTTCTATTCCTTTCAGAGAGGAAAGGGAGAGGGGGAGGGAGAGAGAAATTTCCCTGACAGGGAATCGAACTGAGACCTCCGCTCAGCCGCGGAGCCAGGCCGAGGGGCTGCGTGGGGTGTGTTCCTGGACAGGTGGGTGCTGGGGGGACAAGGTGGGTGCCGCGGGGATGAGGTGGGTGCTGGGGGGACGAGGTGGGTGCCGGGGGGACGAGGTGGGTGCCGGGGGGACGAGGCGGGTGCTGGGGGGACGAGGTGGGTGCCGGGGGGACGAGGTGGGTGCTGGGGGACGAGGCGGGTGCTGGGGGGACGAGGTGGGTGCTGGGGGACGAGGCGGGTGCTGGGGGGACGAGGTGGGTCCTGGGGGGACGAGGTGGGTGCCGGGGGGACGAGGTGGGTGCCGGGGGGACGAGGCGGGTGCTGGGGGGACGAGGTGGGTGCTGGGGGGACGAGGTGGGTGCTGGGGGACGAGGCGGGTGCTGGGGCTCCGGGGCCCCGGGCGGGGGGCGGGGGGCTCACCCTGCAGGAGCCGGCCGGCCCGGTAGAGGTGCAGCGCCAGGGCCGCCTGCACGGCCTCGGCCCGGACGAGCTCGGCGATGTCCTGGGGGCCCGCGAAGTCGGAGGCGTCCCTCAGGAGGCACACGTGGCCCTCGGCCTCCAGGTGGGCCCTGAGCGGAGGGGGACAGAGCGCGGTGGGGGCGGGGACACGCCCAGGCTGCCGCCAGATCGGGATTTGTTATTTTTTAAAATATATTTTATTGATTTTTACAGAGAGGAAGGAAGAGGGATAGAGAGCTAGAAATATCGATGAGAGAGAAACACCCATGAGCCCTCAACCAAGGTCCATGCCCTTGGCCGAATCGAACCTGGGACCCTTCCGTCCGCAGGCTGAAGCTCTGTCCACTGAGGCACAACGGTCAGGGCAGAATTGAGATTTCAAATCAGCCCGGCCAGCGTGGCTCAGGGGCTTAGCGTCCGCCTAGGAACCAAGGGGTCAGAGTTCGATCCTTGGTCCGGGCACAGGCCGGGGTTGTGGGCTCCATCCCCAGTGGGGGGCGTGCAGGAGGCAGCCGATCCGTGATTCTCTCTCCTCATGGCTGTTTCTCTCCCCTCTCCCTCTCCCTTCCCCTGTCCCTCTGAAACCAATAAAATACATTAGAAATAAAGAAAGAAAACTGGAAAACTTCCCCACAGGCAATTCCAGGATCTACCTCCACGGGGGCAAGACCGGGCCGGTGGGGGAGGGAGAGGGGAGGTTGCCTTTTCTGCCACCTGGTCCTCAGGCCCCTCCCTTCCCCTCCCCCTCTTTCCCCCTTCCCCTCCCTCCTCCTTCTCCCTTCCCCTCCCCCTCCTTCCCCTCCCCCCTCCTTCCCCCTCCTCCCGCTCACCTTCCCTCCCCTTCCCCCTCCGTCTCCCTCCCCCTCCCCCTCCTTCCCCCTCCCCCCTCCTCCCTCCCCCCCCCTCCCCTCTCTCCCGCTCTGCCCTCAGGCTTGTTTGCCCTCCTTTATCTGAAGTGTTTCCTCTCCGGTGATAAGAACACCGGGTCCCAGGTGGCGACCTCAAGAGCCGGTCCCCGCCCCCGGCACCGAGCCCAGCTCCGGGCACCTGGCACCCCCAATCCTGACGCCCACGGGCTGAGGGGCCCGGGGACTCCGGACACCGATGGCAGAGCCCCAGCCGCTTCCCAGGGCCGATCCCAGCGCCCGTCCCGAGGAGCCGGCAGAGCAGAGTCCGGCAGCCCTGGCACCTGCAGAGCCTCTGGCGGCGCGGCCGGGGCAGGGGCAGCCGCCGGCGAGGCTCCGGGGGGAGCGGCGACCTCTGAACCAGGCGGTCGCGGGTCAGAGGTCACTGCTCCATACCCTGTTGGTGGGCTCCTTCCCCAGTAGGGGGCGTGCAGGAGGCAGCCAATCAGTGATTCTCTCTCATCATGTCGGTCTGTCTGTCTGTCTCCCCCTCCCCCTTCCTCTCTGAAATCAATAAAAGCAGATCTATGTATAAGAAGAGATAGAACAGGGGATAGAAAACCTGTCCTTGCGGTGGCCAGAGAGTAAACATCTTTGGGATGTGGACAGCGGCCCCGTCCCCTCCGCCGGGCGGGTCCGGGGGTCCAGGCGGCTCCCGGGGTCCGGCCAGCGAGGCTCAGCCCTCCCGTCTCAGCGCGCACACCCTCCACAGCCGCACTGCTGCGCGCCCCCCCGCGTGTGCATGTGGCTGCCGATCGGATACAAACGTGGGTGCCGTCTCTTTCGTTCCCGCCGGAACGGCCTGAGCCCTTCGGTCCGTCCTCTCTCTGAGGCCCGGCCCCAGGTCGGCTCCGGCCAGGCCCCCCTGGCGCCATGTGCACCCCTCCCCGCGGCCCGCACATCCCTGTGCCTGCCGGCCCCCCCCCCCCCCCCGCCTGTCAGATGAACTTTGAACCTGGCCTCTGACCTCGATTTGTAACTCACCAGACTGCTTTTCTTTTTCCTTTTTAAAACATATTTTTATTGGTTTCAGAGAGGAAGAGAGAGAGAGAGAGAGAGAGAGAAACATCCCTGATGAGAGAGAATCACCGATCGGCTGTCTCCTGCACGCCCCGCACTGGGCACTGAGCCCGCAACCCGGGCCTGGCCTTGGCCTGGATTGTGCCCTTGACCAGGAATCGAACCCTGACCTCCTGGTTTGTAGGTGGATGCTCAGCACCAGCCACACAGGCCGAGCAGGACTGTTCGTCTCAATGAGGAGGAAGCAGACCCTCGGCAGGAAGTAAACTGAGAAACTTGAAGGAGTAATTCAATTTGTTAAAAAAAAAATTAAAATTAAAAAAAGGAGCTTCTATTAAGCGTGAGGCAGCCCCCGCCCCCTCCCTGTCCCTGGGCTCAGCACACAAATCAGTACCCTCCCCCCTCCCCAAACCCCTTCCCCTCCCCCGAGACAGAGCCGGGGTCAGGACCGTGAGGGCCCCTGGGACCACCCAGCTGCTCCCCTGAAATTGACATAAAATAGAATGTCAACTGTAATCGGGAAAAATTTTTTAAAAAGAAGACAGCCTTGGCTGGTGTTGCTCAGTGGGTAGAGCGCCGGCCTGCGGACCAAATGGTCCCGGGTTCGATTCCGGTCAAGGGCAAGTCCCTCGGTTGCTGGATCCCGGCCCTGGTCCCGGCTCCCGCGGGAGACAACCCATCCACGTGCCTCCCTCCCTTTGCGGTTTCTTTCTGCCCCTCCCTCTCCTAACCTCCCCCAAAATCAATGGGAAAAGACCCAGTTCAGGGTGAACAACAACCAAAGATGAACTGAGTGCAGGGAGGAGGAAGGAGGGAGGAGGGAGGAAGGAAGATGAGGGGGGAGAAGGAGGGAGGAGGAAGGGGGGAGGGGGAGAAGGGAGGGGGGAGGGAGGAGAAAGCGGGGAAGGGGTTGAGGGAGGAGGGAGGAGGAGGAGGGAGGGAGGAGAGAGTAGGGAGGAGGAGGAGGGAGGAGAGAGAAAGGAGGAGGGAGGAGGGGGAGGGAGGAGGGTGGGAGGAGAGAGAAGGGAGGAGGGAGGGCCCCTTGGGGAGCAGGGCCCTGATAGGGGTACAGAGCGCACCCTAAGGCCCCGGGAGGTCTTCGCCTCGCTGCGCCTCCCCTCCCTTCCTCCTCCCCACCCCCCACCTCCCCCCGATTCTGCGCACACGCTGCTCCTGGAGGCCGCTCTGTCCTGCCGGAATGGCACCTGCGCACGCGCCCGGGCGGCTCAGGGCGCGCGCCTCCGCCTCCGTCCCGTCCGCGTGTCTCCGCCGCCTCCCGGGCCCCGCGGGGAGGTCAGCGCCGCGGAGTCCGACGCCGCTTTCCGACCCCCCCCCGCCCCGACACGGGCCCCCCCGACCCGGGCCCCTCCGACCCGGGCCCCGAAGCACCGACGCCTGCGGGGGAGCCGCGCGCAGGCCCGCGGGTGGGTGCGCGTCCCGGCCGCCAGCCCAGAGGGTCCCCGCCCGGCCCAGCGGCCCGGAGCCGGAGCGGAGCCGGAGCCGGGACCGGAGCCGGGACCAGGGACGGGTCCCGGGCGGGACCAGAGCCGGGACCGGGCCGCGCGCCGCTCCCCGCGCGCCGCGCCCCCGCGGGCCCCGCCGGCCGTTTGCGCGCGCGGATCGCGGAGCCGGAGGAGAGCCGGGCGCCCGCCGCCCCCGCCCCGCCCCACCCCGCATCCGGCCCGGCCCGGCCCGCCCGCACCTACCGCACCCGCCGCGCCGTGACCGCGTTGCCGGTGTGCGGCCGCAGCACCGCCAGGAACAGGAGCCGCATGCCGCCGCCGCCGGGCCCTCCACCGCCCGCGGGGCGGGCCAGGCGGGCGGGCGGCTCACCGGGCGGCGCCGCGGAGTCGGGGAGAACCGCCCGAGGCTCCGGAGCCGCGCCCGACTCGCCGGTTTCAGCGCCGGGGCTCCGGGCGCGCGGGGCCGCGGGGCGCTGGGGAGGGGGGGGCGGGGAACCAGGAGGATCCTGGGCCTCCCGGGGGGTCCGAGGCGACCCGGTGTGGCTGCCCCGCGGGACCGGCAGCACCGGGTGTGGGGCCCTTCCCACGGGATGTGGCCACGCCCCCCCCGGGACCTGGGTGGCTCCGGGCTGCTCCCGCGGGGACGGGGTGGGCGGGCCCCCATCCTGTGGCCCTTGCCCTGAGCGCCCACCCAGGAACCGGGGTCACGGCTCCATAAGGTCCAGGGCACATGCCCGGTCGCGGGCTCCATCCCCCGTGGGGCGGGGAGGAGGCGGCCCATCCCTGCCTCTCAGTGACGGTTCTCTCCTCCCCTCCTCGCCGAACCCACGGGGATGTGTTTATAATAACAGCGCACACGGCGGGGTCTCCCCCGCTGATGACGGGGTGCACACTGGGGCCTTTGGGCGAAGGGACCTCAGAACCGGCTCCGGGGTCACCACCTCCTTCCTTTCCCTCTGGCCTGGGCCTCCCTGAGGCGGCTCCTCTGGCCGCTGCCCCCCTCCCTGTGGGGTGAGAGCGGCAGGCGCTGGCAGGGGCGGATGGGGGAGGAGAGAGAGTGAGGAGGGAACGGGGGCCTCGCTGTCTGCTCAGAGGAAAGGAGGTTTGGACAGAGCTGTGGTCTCCAAACCCTGGCTTTCACCCGGGCCCCTGAGAGCGACCCGTGGGTGTGAGGAACCACAGCTTCTCGGGTTTCGACAGGAACCGGGGTTTCCGGACCCAGGTGACACCCCGGAGCTGGGGCAGGAGCCGGGCTGGGGTGCGCTCTGCCCTGAGGCCGGCGGACCAGTTCCCCCAAAGACGGTCCTCTCCCGGACCGGACGCAGGGGCTGCCCAAGGCCGGATGTCTGGGCGGGCAGGACACCGGTCCGAGGGGGGAAGGCGCCCTAACTGCTTCGGGACAGCCCTGCACAGCCACGCTCCTCGTAAATCGTTAACTCACCGGATTGCGTAACGGTAGCCCGTCTGTGGTCAGCACGGAGATCAGGACGGGCCCCCTCCCTGCCCCTGTCCCCCCCCGCCCGGGGCCCAGGCTCCGGGAACACCCTGACCTCAGGTTCCCCCGGACCTGACGCACCCGTGCCCGGCGCTGTCCCAGGCACTGGGCAGTGTCCCCCCATCGAGAGGGCGTGTACTGGCCGCTGTGCACAGGAGTGAACTCTTCACCGGCTCTTTACCTCTGCGCGGGCACAGTGCTCCTTGTCACTGATTTTTATTCTGTGAGGTTTGTGGTTGTCGTTACAAAGATAGGTTCACACACACACACACACACACTCACACTCACACACACATTCACACTCTCACACACTCGACGTTCCCAAATGCGTTGCCTCAAGGCAGGCTGGGTCTCAGCCAATAGGATGACTCCTTTTTTAAATTTATTTTATTGATTTTTCAGAGAGAGGAAGAGAGAGGGATAGAGAGTTAGAAACATCGATGAGAATCACCGACCAGCTGCATCTTGCACACCCGCTACTGTGCCCGCAACTAAGGTACATGTCCTAGCCCGGAATCGAACCCGGGACCTTTCAGTCTGCAGGCCGACGCTCTATCCACTGAGCCATACCGGACCGGCGGATGGTTCCTTTTGAGGGACTAACATTTCCCAATGTTAGTGCAAGGCAGCATTGACGTCAGAGCACGTCCATGCTGGTGGCTCTGGGATGATGGGGCGAGTGGAAAGGACACTGGGGGATCCAAAGGCTGGGGGCACCCCCTCCCCCCCGACAGCCAGCAGGAAATGGGCGCCTCAAACCCTCTCCTTAAAAGAACGAGACTCCCCACAACCGCAGGGGCTGGAAGGAGCCCGGGGGAGATCTCCGTTTCGCAAGACCCTGAGCTGAGGACCGGCTGGGCCCCGCCCCCTCGGCCGGCCTGAGCTGATGTGCGGGGGCTGCAGTCCGGGAGCCGAGATCTGTCACCCGCACAGAAAGCACAGAGCCATCCATCAGCGCGGCTCCCCGCAGGGCCCCGCGAACAGAACAGCTACATAATATCCTGCACACCTCCATCCGGATGTAATCACTGCCCTCTAATTGCACAAGGTTGCTGTGTGCGGCGTTTTGCTGCTTCAGGCAACATTGTAACGAGCGGCTTGTAGCCAGGTCTGCGCGCAGCGCCCCAGGTTCCGGAAGAGGAACTGGGCCAGGGGCAGGGCCCCGCGCGGTTTCCACATGAGTGACGGACGGCCCCGCAGGAACACATAGGACACGGCGGGCTTTTCAGAGGCGGTTCCCGGATCACAGTCCCCGAGGGGAGCTTCTGGCTCAGGGACGAGAGCGGCTGCCTTTGCATTCCACGTTTTGGACGGTGTGGTCTGCACTGTGTCCTCAGCACCGGCCTTCTTCTGATCGCTGTGTACACACGTGTGCATGGGTGTGCTTGTCTGAGCTGGGACGGGTTCAGTTCTCATCGGGAAGAGGATGGACGGGCTCCCCAATGAAATGTCCAGGAATAGCCGAAACCGGTGTGGCTCAGTGGATAAGAGCGTTGGTCTGCAGACTGAAAGGTCCCAGATTCAATTCCGGTCACATCCCCGGTGGGGGGTGTGCAAGAGGCAGCTGGTCGGTGTTTCTCTCTCATCGACGTTTCTAGCTCTCTATCTCTCTCCCTTCCTCTCTGTAAAAAATCAATAAATATATATATATATTTAAAAAATGTCCAGGAATAAAAACCAAACCAAAACAAAACAACAAAGCCGACGTAACCCAGCCCTGGGAAGGCCATTCTGAAACCAGGTCTCTCTCTCTCCATTCCCGCTCCTTCTGGCTGCTTCACTCTGGGGTTCCCCGAGGCATGTGTGTGTGTGTGTGTGTGTGTGTGTGTGTGTCCCCGCAATGCCAGGCCCCTCTCCATGGGACAAACGCGGGGGAGAGAGAAAGCATTTCTTTTCCTGGTCCCCCAGGTAAGTCCGGGACAAACTCGGGTCCCAATCACCGACAACCAACAGAGGACGCTGCTGATTGGATGGGCCGAGGTCACGTGGGCTCCTAGCCCGGGGGTGGGGGGGACGGGGGGCCGGAGTGCTGCTCTGGGCTAGGGAGCACCGGGCTGGGGAGCACCGAGGGACGCCGCCCCCGACACCCCGACGTTCACCGGAGCTTTCCTTCCTTCCTGTGTGCCCGGCACGCGTCACAGGACTCCTGGGAACGCTCTACCAAGGACATGACCGTTATCTGTGTTTCCCAACATTCTTTTCAGTTTGCTGTTAACGGAAGTGAGCTTTACACACACTAGCTTTAGGTCTTTATGAGATTAAACCATCAGACGTCTCCTGAGGGCTTTCGTGGGAGGCTTGGAGGTCTTGTACTGGCCCTCATTTTCTCTCATCGCCATTCCGGGGGATTTTCTGCGGCCCCACTCTTTCCCCCGGGGGCTGGAAGTGCCGTTATCATCTGAACTATACCGGGTTTGGCTTCCAATTCTTTTCCTTTGATCTTTTCTGAAAGGCCTGACCTGAAACACGAGTTCACTTGTAACTGCCGGCGATCTTTCCACGTGGATTCGGACTCCTGTAAGGAATCGGGGTCATTAAGATAGATGCCCGGCCGGTGTGGCTCAGTGGTTGGGCGCCCTCAATGAACCAGGAGGTCACGGTGGATTCCCGGTCAGGGCACAGGCCTGGGTTACATGCTCCATACTCAATGGGGAGGGGGCGGTGCAGGAGGCAGCAGATGGATGTTTCTCTCTCCCTTCCTCTCTCGGAAATCCATAAAGACATTAAAACATATATATATATATAGACCTGTTGGGTGTGGTCCCACATCGGAGAACAACTGCACTTCTCCCAGTCCGCCCTCTCCCCGCCCTCCGCCCTCCCTATTGGCCGAAGCCGGCCTCCTGCGGACCCAGGAGGGAGAGGATCCAGAAGAGGGCGCTGTTCACAGACCAGATAAGAGCCTGGGAAGAGGGCGAGTCCGCCCCCCCCTTCCCCCCCTCCCCCCAGCCAGGCTCTCACATCCCCCATGAAACCGAAACCCGCCCGCTCTGCCAGCTGGAAGCTCTGCCAGCTGGAAGGACGCACTCCCGGGCGGGCTCCTGGGCTATGGTCTGGGCCGGGAACACCAGGCCCCACCGCACGGGCTGGTTCTGTCCCCGCTCCCCCTCCGCCGTCTGCAGCCAGGGAGCCGTGCTGCAACAGGGATGCCTTGAAATGAACAGAACGTACGCCCTAGCCCACTGGTCGGCAAACCGCGGCTGGCCCCTTGAGCGTGGCTCTTCCACAAAATACCACGGCCTGGGTGAGTCTGTTTCGAAGAAGTGGCGCTAGAAGAATTTTAAGTTTTAAAAAATGTGGCACTCCAAAGTTAATTCCAATCGTCCTGTTGATATTTGGCTCTGACGAATGAGTTTGCCGACCACTGCCCTCGCCGGTGTAGTTCAGTGGACAGAGCGCAGGCCCTGCGGACTGAAGGGCATGTACCTTGGTTGCGGGCACATCCCCGGTAGGGGGCGTACAGGAGGCAGCTGATCGGTGTTTCTCTCTCATCGATGTTTCTAACTCTCAATCCCTTTCCCTTCCTCTCTGTATAAAATCAATAAAATAAATGTTTAAAAGAAGAAAGAAAGGCTTCTAAGAAGCTGAAAGCTAGAGGCAGGATGCCAGCCACGTGACAAGGACACCGACTCTGGGAGTGGCTTGTTCCAGAACCCTGGTTCTCCGTGGGGTCGACTCTGCAGCCCCGGGCCACTTGGGGATGTCTGGGGACATAAAAAAAAGTTTTTATGGCTTTGAGAGAGAAAGGGAGAGGTATAGAGAGAAACATCAATGGGCTGCCTCCTGCACGCCCCCTACTGGGGATGGAGCTCACAACCCGGGCCTGGGCCCTGACGGGGAATCGAACCCTGACCTTTCCGGTGACAACCCAGCTGGGGTGGAGGTGGCATCCAGTGGAGGGCAGAGGCCAGAGCGGCGCTCACCTGGCACCAGGCGCTCACGTCCCCGCAGAATCTGCTCCCCCGGCAGCGCCCCCTGTCCCCGGGCAGGAGCGCCAGCAGGGGGCCCTGGGCATGGCCCGGCCTTGGCACCCGGACCCGGACGGCCGATGCACACCTCCCCCCCCCCAGGCCACCGCGCGCAGCCTGGGTTCCCCGCGGCGGGGCTCCGGGACCTCCAGCGCAGCCGCCGCCCGCAAAGCCCGAACCCCAGAACTGCCTCCGCCCCGCGGCCCCACCGGCGGCGGAAGTAGGTCTCCGCTCTGGAAAACTTCCGGGGCGGCGCCGGAAGTTCCCGGCGGGCTGAGCGGTGGCTTACGAGCCGGACCAATGAGAACGCGCGAGGGGCGGGCCCAGGGGGGGCACTAGGGAAAGCGGGTCTCGCGAGAAGGGCGCGGGCGGGGCCGGGCAGAGCCGCGGAGGGGAGCGAGCGGCGGGCGGGCGCATGGAGGGCGCGGGCGGGCGCGCGGAGGAGCGGGCGCCGCTGCTGGGCGCGCGGCGGGCGGCGTTCGCGGGCCGGCGGCTGGCGTGCGCCGCGGTGCTGCTGACGGAGCTGCTGGAGCGCGCCGCCTTCTACGGCGTCACGGCCAACCTGGTGCTGTTCCTGAACGGCTCGCGCTTCGGCTGGGAGGGCGCGCAGGCCAGCCAGGCGCTGCTGCTCTTCATGGGCCTCACCTACCTGGTGTCGCCCTTCGGCGGCTGGCTCGCCGACGCGCTGCTCGGCCGGGCGCGCGCCATCCTGCTCAGCCTGGCGCTCTACCTGCTGGGCATGCTGGCCTTCCCGCTGCTGGCCGCGCCCGCCACGCGCGCCGCGCTCTGCGGGGCCCCGCGCCCCACGGGCGGCCGCAACTGCTCCGCGCCGCCCTGCGCCGACGCGCCCGCCCGCTACTGCGCGCCCGCCGCGCTCGGGGCGCTGGTGGTCGTGGGCCTGGGCGTGGGCGCCGTCAAGGCCAACATCACGCCCTTCGGCGCCGACCAGGTGAGCCAGGCGGGGGACACAGGCCTGCCAAGGCCGAGGGGATGGGGGGCAAGTGGAGGCGGGGCCTGGGGAGGGGGGCCCGCACGGGGATGGGTGGCAAAGCGGAGCTGCAAGGACGGGACGCCCCCTTTGACAGCGGGGCCCTGCAGGGCATCCTGGGAGCTTTCCAGGTGGGACATCAGCAGGTGCAAAGGCCCTGGGGCCGGGAAGGGAAGGAGCCCTTGCTGCTGCTGTGGCTACAGTACGTCGCCTTGTAACACGTCCATGTATCCATCCTTCACCACTTCTGTCTCCTAAGGTTACACGAGGTTACGCGTCAAACGCTTTGGAAAGAAACGTGGGAAGGGAGGCGGCCGGCGGGCCCGGGGCTGTAGGGACGGCTCGGCATAGAGTTTGAGGCCCGTGTTCAGTGCAGGGGGGAGCGTGTGTGGGTTTCCGCCCGGGGAGTGATCCGATCTGATTTGCGTTTCTCAGAGATGGGGCCTCTGCCGCCTGCCAGCCAAATCTGGGCACTTCCCGTTTTCGGAGCTAAGAATACGCACGGGGCTCGGGCTCTCAGGGGGAAGGAAAAGAAACGTTTCGTGAGAGCGAAAGTGACGTGAAATCCCGGCTCAGTCTCCCGCCGAGAGCGGAGTGCGGGCTCCGCCCTGGCCCTCCCCCCGCCGAGGAGCAGAATCAGGAGCCCTGACCGGACGGAAGGCCCCTCAGAGCTCAGTGTCCCGGCCGCCCCTGCTCAGACCGGCTGGAGGCCTTGGGCGGCCAGAGCGGGCGGGTGGGCTGTGAGGACGGCAGGAAGCTGGTACAGAGGCTTGTTCTGTAAACTTTTCTCTCCGCTTGAAAGGTTTTTTTAAAAAATAAAAAGTTAAGGCGATGTTGATGGACGGTGGAATAGTATGCAGCCCCGAACAGGAGGGAAGCCCCACGCCTGCTAGGGGAGGGTGGGGGGGTGGACTGAGACCGCGATGCTGCGTGCATGGTCCCCGGCTCGCTCACTCGTGGGAAACGCCCAGAGCAGGCAGCCTGGGAAGGCAGAAGTGGGCTCATGGGCCAGGGCCCAGGAGAGGGGACGGGGTGGCCGGTGGCCGCGGAGGGACGCGGGGTCCTGGTCGGTGGGACGTGGATGTGGATGTGAAGGGCAGATGGCTCCACGCTCTGCGAGGAGCCGGCTCGGTCCTCCGTTCCCCAGGGCGAAGCTGTTTTTGTGCCTTTTTGTGAGTCACGATTCCTAACAGACACGGAGGAGCAGGAGGAGCAGGAGGAGGAGGGAGAGGAGCAGGAGCAGGGCCTGTGCCAGGCCTTACTCCGCGCCCCGGCTGGCTGCGTGGGGACGGGATGGGGCTGGGGAGAAGCAGCCAGGTCGGTCTGGGACCGTCTGACCGTCACGTCCTGGCCCTTCTCTGCGGGAAGCTGCCCGTGGCGCCCGGCGCTGTGTGCCAGCCGCAGCTGTCTTTGCCCCGGAGACGCCGTGGGCGGGCGGGGCGGGGCGGGGGCCGGGGTGGGTGTGGAGACACGGCTGAGGGCTCCGGGGGTGGCTGCTGTGCAGAGGCCCGCCCGGTGCTCCCCACGCCGTCACGCCTTCCCCGGATGGACCGGCCTGGCATCCCGGCCCGAGAGAAGAAAGGCTCCTTTTGCCCGGAAAGGCTGTTTATTTTCCCGGAGGGGAGGGCGGCGGCACTCCGGGCATTGTCAGTTTTCCCAAAGCACCGGCTGTCCTGCTCACTCCGCCACCCCATCTTCCCTGCGCTGCCTGACTGCTCCTGGGGCGGCTTCCCAGCGGGCATGTGACAGCTGCTCTGCCCGTGGCGTGCAGGGCCGGTGACGTAACGTGACTAATACGGAACGACGCCGGGCCCTCCGCCCGGGCTCCGAGGCCGTTGCATGTGACCCCGGGCGCCCTAGCCCGCGCCCCACGTGCTCCCCAGAAATCACGGGTTATTTGGGGCCTCGCCAGGCCGAGCTGCCCAAGCCCCCTCCGCGAGTGGCGCTCGGAGGCTGGAGCAGCCCGGCGGGCGGCGGGTCCCACGGGAGGGGGGGCCACGGGAGCTCGCTCCTCACGCTGGCGAGAGGCTCTGAGTGTGTCCGTGGGACCGAGTGCCGCTGGATCCGCGAATCGTCCTGCATTCCCTGTGGCTTCACGCTGACTGGCCCTTCCCCTTTAAGCTCCCCCCATCCCTACCCCCCCAAAAGGCTTTCTGTATGTCTTGAGTTCTGTCTTCTCTGCGGCCATTTCTCTGCTTACAGTTCCTCTTTCCTCGCTGTCTCCAGCCTGTGACGCTGAGATGAGTGTGTCTCCAGAACAGCTGTCTCAGAGGATAACACATCCCTGCAGACGGCTGACGCGGCCGCCATGCCAGCATCCGGTCTGGGGCCCGGGTCCAGTCCTGACCTGGGAGGGGGAGCGTTTACTTAAAAAGTGGAATTTCGGCTCGAGACGGTGGCCGCTGTGTGAGTGCAGCTGGCAGATCCTTCCCAGCCCTGTGAGCAGTCCGGGTTCGAGTATCCATTCAAGGTACTGGCGTCTGCTTAAAGCTGTGGTCGGCAAACTGCAGGTTTTGAGCCACGTGTGGCTCTTCCACAAAATGCCCCTGCCTGGACGAGTCTGTGTTGAAGAAGTGGCTTGCGTTAGAAGTTTACGTTAAAAAATGTGGGTCAGAAAATTGCAGCTGTTGTATTGTTGGTAGTTGGCTCTGTGGACGGGTGAGTTTGCCGACCGCCGGCGTAGAGGATGCTCTTGGGGTCCGTCCCCGGCCGTCCCGGCTCGTGAGGAACCTCGCCCCTCACTGAGGAGCTTGTAACGTGGATCAGGTCCGATCTGGTCCTGGAGCAGAGATTGCCTGGCGTTTCATACCCGGTACTCGGACGGCAGCCTGGCCAGTCCCGGGGTGAGCCCAGCCCGGCCTCGAGCTCCTGATTCCGGGTTTATGAAGCGACTCCGGGTGGAGGGCTCACCCGCGTGTCCGTGGAGACGTGGAAATCCACGTGGGAAGGGAAGCCGTGGGCCTGCGCCCGCGCGTACAGTCCAGCCCTTTGGGCTCCGGGGCGTCTGTCGAGGGGAGGGTGCACCCTCAGAAATCACCTCCTCTTCCCCGGGCCCAGGGATCGGGTCCGAGTCTCCCGGGACCCCTCCCCTTGTCGGAGCCTCTCGGGCCCACAGAGAGCCTGCCTCCCCGCCACGGCTCCGGCTCCGGCTCCAGCCGCAGCTTCCTCTTTGCCCCAGGTTTCCCCGGGCTGTGGTCGGGGGGCCAGCCCGCGGCGGTGAGGGGCGGTCTGAGCGGCGGCGAGCCTGCGCCTGTAAGGGCAGCCAGGTGTCCCCGCAGTGTCAGAGGCGGTGCTGAGCCGTCTCCGGGACGGACGGGCTGGGTGAAGCGTAATTAAAGCCGCAGAGCGCAGACCTGAGGGATGGGTGAGGATGGGGTGCAGGTGCTTCGTGAGGGCCTGGTGTACGCCTTCCGGTGGAGCTGTGACGACGGTAATCACAGAAGAAAGGTTCTAGCCGAAACCGTGTGGCTCAGCGGGTAGAGCGTCGTCGGTCTGTGGACGGAAGGGTCCCAGGTTCGGTTCCGGTCGAGGGCATGGACCTTGGTTGCGGGCACATCCCGAGCGCAGGAGGCAGCTGGCCGATGTTTCTCTCACATCAATGTTTCCAGCTCTCTATCTCTCTCTCTCCCTTCCTCTCTGAAAAAAAATCAATAAAATATATATTTAACAAAAAAGAACCCCTGCTGAGGGCGCCTCCCCGGAGGGTCTCGCTCAGCCTCCGCCTCCCCGGCTCCCGCAGGTGAAGGACCGCGGCCCCGAGGCCACCCGACGGTTCTTCAACTGGTTCTACTGGAGCATCAACCTGGGCGCGCTGGTGGCGCTGGGCGGCGTGGCCTACGTGCAGCAGAACGTGAGCTTCGTGACCGGCTACGCCATCCCCGCCGTCTGCATCGGCGTGGCCTTTCTCACCTTCCTGGGCGGCCTGAGCGTCTTCGTCACCAAGCCGCCCGACGGCAGCGCCTTCACCGACGTGGCCAAGGTCCTGGCGTACTCCTGCCGCCGCCGGCCGCCGCCCTCGGACCCCGGCCCCGGCGGGTGAGCCGGCCCCCGACCCGGGCCAGCGACAGGGCGCCGGCCGGACACTGCGGTCCGAGCACCTTTCCCGCCGGCTGGGTGCTGGGTGCTGGCTGAGCGGGGCCGGGTGGGGGTGTCTGTGTCCCTCGTCTTAAAGATGGACCATGGCTAACCACGGCTGACCACGGCCTGCACGTGAGCTTCCCGGTGGACACGGCTCCGCCTGCCCGGCCACGTGGCCCTGATGGAGGGAGACATGGGGGGGCAGCGGGCTCGGGTGGTTCCCGTCCAATAAGAGGCATTGAACCCATCTGAACGGGAGGCCTGGCCGCGGCTCACTGGGGCCTCCCTGTGCCCCACGGAGAGCGGCCCCCGAGGGTCAGCACGGGCGTGATCCAGAGCCCCCTGTGGGCTCGGGCAGGGGGTGGGCGCAGCGGAATAGGGGTGCAGGGCTTCCCCGTGCAGCCCCGGAGCCCCCATCCCGGGGAAGCCCCCGCCCTGGATCCCCAGACTCGGCGTCCTCTCCGGGTTCGCTGACGGGGAGGCCGGGCAGGAGAGCCCCCCTCGGCGCTGAGAGCCGAGTGCTCGCTGTGACGGAGCTGCGGGCGGGCCTGCTCGGGGGCCCAGGAAGGACAGGCCTCCACGACGGGGCCAGGCCCTCTCAGCCGCCCCAGCCGCCTCCCCAGCCAGTCTGCCTGCTGGACTGCTAGGGGCTCTGCCGGCCGGGGGCCCTGGGCGGGCGCTGTGGGCGGGGCTCGGCGGGGGGGGGGGGGGGCTGGGTGGGCGGGGCTCGGGGGTCCGGGCACTGCCGTCCCCGCCCCCGGGCGGCCGTGGGCTCCGGGGAGACACTAACGCCTGCGTTTTGTTTCCAAGCGGAGGCAGTGGCGCCCTCCGGCCGCCTTCTAAACACGGTCTGTTTGATTCCTGTAAGCTGTCCCGGGGCGGGCCCTTCACGGAGGAGACCGTGGAGGACGTGCGGGCCCTGGTCAAGGTCGTGCCCGTGTTCTTGGCCCTGATCCCCTACTGGACGGTGTACTTCCAGGTGGGTGGGCCGCCCCGGCCAGGCTCTCCCGGGCCCTGGCTGCGGCCTCCCGTGCGGCTTCTGCTGGCGGAAGGCTTTGCCGTTTCCCTAAAGCAGCCGCGGGAGGGAGTGGGCCCTCTGTCGTCCCGGGCCCCCTCCCCGGTTCCTCCTGGGGTGACTCCCTCACGGTCGGTCTCCGGACCCTCCGGACCGGTTCAGGGCGATGGGCTCACAGACTGTCCGCGGCTTTCAAGCCGGCGGGAGAGGCTGCGCCCCCACCGCTGCCTGTGCCCCCAGATGCAGACCACGTACGTCCTGCAGAGTCTCCACCTGCGCATCCCAGAGATCCCCAGCCTGGCGGGCCGGGCGCACACGGTGAGCGGCGGGACCGAGGAGGGCTCCCCGTGTCCGTGGTTAATGAGCTGACGGTGTCAGCCACACGCTAAGGCTGTCCGCCGGTCCCTCTCCCCTCACCCCGGAGAGGGAGTGCGGGGCCATCCGGACCAGGTCCTGTGTCCGTTCCCGGCGGACTGAGCCTCTCCCCGGAGGGGGGGTCTGTGGGACCGCCCCTGGCACAGCTCCCCCCACAATCCCCCGCCCCCGCACAGCCCCGCCCCCGCACAGCTCCCTCACCCCCCCCACACAGCCCCCCACCACCCCTGCACAGCCTCCCGCCCCCCGCTCAGCCCCCCGCCCCCTCAGCCCCCGCCCCCGCACAGCCCCTCCCCCCGCCCCCGCACAGCCCCCCCCCCGCACAGCCGCCCCGAACAGCCCCCCACCTCCCGCACAGCCCCCCGCCCCCCTCACAGCCCCCCACCTCCCGCACAGTCCCCCCGCCCCCCGCACAGCCCCCCACCTCCCGCACAGCCCCCCCGCCCCCGGCACAGCCACTCGCCGGGCCGTGATGGTGACCGAGGTCCGCCCCCCAGGTGCCGGCCGCCTGGCTCACCATGTTCGACGCGGTGCTCATCCTGCTGCTGATCCCGCTCAAGGACAAGCTGGTGGACCCGGTGCTGCGCCGGCACGGGCTGCTGCCCTCCTCCCTCAAGCGCATCGCCGTGGGCATGTTCTTCGTCATGTGCTCCGCCTTCGCCGCCGGTGAGGGGCCGCGGGGGGCGGGGGTTCGGGCGGTGCCGGCCCTGGGCGCGGGCGTGGGGGTGGGGGTGCTGGCCCTCAGCGGGGGCGCGGGGAGGTACCGGCCCTCAGCGGGGGCGCGGGGAGGTACCGGCCCTCAGCGGGGGCGTGGGGAGGTACCGGCCCTCAGCGGGGGCGCGGGGAGGTACCGGCCCTCAGCGGGGGCGCGGGGAGGGTGCTGGCTCGGACGGCTGACGGGCCGGTGGCCCAGTGGACGCCCCTCCACGGGTTCAGGGACGAGAGGTTCCCCCGCGGGTTCTCGTCGTGTCCGCGGGCTCCGCGGGCTCCCGGCCCTCCGCCCGGTCACAGGATTCCGCCCCCCCCGTCCCCGCAGGGATCCTGGAGAGCAAGCGGCTGGACCTGGTGCGGGAGGGCACCGTGAACCAGACCATCGGCAACGTCGTGTACTTCGCGGCCGACCTGCCCATCTGGTGGCAGGTGCCCCAGTACGTGCTCATCGGCATCAGCGAGATCTTCGCCAGCATAGCGGGTGAGGCCTGGGGCCGCCGGGCGTGGGGCCGGTCCCTCCTAAGGATAAACCCATGGTTTCTTGCCTGAGGGCCGGGGGGACGGGCGGGGCCGGTCCCTCCTAAGGATAAACCCATGGTTTCTTGCCTGAGGGCCGGGGGGACGGGCGGAGCCGGTCCCTCCTAAGGATAAACCCATGGTTTCTTGCCTGAGGGCCGGGGGGGACGGGCGGGGCCGGTCCCTCCTAAGGATAAACCCATGGTTTCTTGCCTGAGGGCCGGGGGGACGGGCGGAGCGGCTGTGGTTCAGGGTCCGCACTGCCTGCGGGGCCCCAGGGGAGCGGCTCCTCTGGTCCGCTCGCGGGCACCACGCGGGCTGCCGCGGTGCCGCCTGAGGGCGTGGTGCCTCCCGTTAGCCTGTTCGCCCGCCCAGCTCCCGGGGGGCCTCTGGGGGGCGGCGGGGGGCGGGGCCGGCCCGGAGGAGTGACCGCGGCGCCTGCTGCACGGAGCCCCGCCCCCTGCGCCTCTCACCCCCCTCCCGCCCCCAGGCCTGGAGTTCGCGTACGCGGCGGCGCCCAAGGCCATGCAGAGCGCCATCATGGGCCTCTTCTTCTTCTTCTCGGGCGTCGGCTCCTTCGTGGGCTCGGGGCTGCTGGCCCTCGTGTCCACCCGGGCCATCGGCTGGATGAGCAGCCACACCGACTTCGGTGAGGACCACCGGGCGGGCGGGCAGGGTCCCCGGCGTCTGCCCCGGAACGCCGGGCGGGCCTCCTCGGGGCCACTTCCTGAGCCTGGACCCTGGCTGTCCCGGCGCCTCCTCCCCAGGGCCTGGCTGCACCTGCTGCTCTGTCCACCAGACGTCCAGTCCTTAGGTGCTTCCCCCTCCCACCAGCAGGTGGCGTCCTGGGGTAAACACACTCAGAGGAGGCTGCTGCTCCCCGCCTGGGCCTGGCTCTCCCTGGGGCTGGGAGCTGGCTTTGAGCTGGCTCCCTGCTCGGTGGGTCTGAGAGAGAGAGGGCGCCCCCTGCAGGACACGCCTGGCCTCAGACACCAGTGCCCCCGGACTCAGTGGACAGGGAGGCCCACTCACTGTCCCTTGGCTCCAGGCAGGCACACCGGGCCCTGGGCTCACGCCCCACCTCCTGGGCAGGGACACTGGCCCGGAGCCCGGCCTGCATCCATCTGGGGGCGTTGTCCCGGGGGTGACGGGGCTGAGCAGCAGGGACCGCAGACGCCTCCAGGTGGCTCCGGCCGAGGCGGGGCCCTGAAACAGCCCCGCTGACCGCCCGGGCCAGCTGACGCCCCCCCTGCCTTCCAGGCAACATCAACGACTGCCACCTCAACTACTACTTCTTCCTGCTGGCCGCGGTGCAGGCCGCCACGCTGCTGCTCTTCCTGCTGGTGTCCGTCCGATACGACCGCCAGCGCGCCAGGGCCTCCGCGCCCGGGACGCCCGGCAGCCGCAGGGCCTGACGGGAGCCGCGGTCCCAGACTGACGGGGCGGACCGGGTGCGAGCGCCCCCTGTCGGCGGACGGGCACGTGCCTTCTGCGCTCACCTGCTGCGGGGCCTCCGGAGCCGAAGCGCAGGGGCCTCCTGGGACGGCGCCCTCCCGCAGCCGCCGGGCCAGCCCCACGCGAGCGCACGGCCCGGCCGCGTGTCTGCGGGCTCCTCGTGGTTCGCACACGTGTTTGCGTGTGACGTGACTGTTCTTTCTGAGGAGCGAACCCCCCTCGTGGCAGAGGGCGGAGGGCTCGGTGCCGGGCGGCGGCCGGACGCCAGGGGACTCGCCGGTCCGGGCGCGGTTGCCAGCCGCTCCTCTGGCCCCCGGCGCGGCCCGCACGGAGTCCGTTCACCTGCTGGTTCACATCCTGTGCGTGAGCTGTGGGCGTGGCTTTTCCGGTGAAGTAAGAGGCGAACCAGGAAACAGCTACGCCGTGTGTCCGGCCGGCCGGCGGCGAACGCTGAGTGAGGCCGTGTGTCCGGGCCGGCCGGCTGGCGGTGGTGCTGGCGGTGGTGCCGCGGGACTGAAGGCCGTCGAGGGCTGGAAGGAGCCGATCTTTTGAACAAAATCCGTGTAGTTAGGAGCCGCGGACAGTTTACAGTGACCCTGGCCCGCGGGCCGCTGACGTTTGTCTTGTTTTACGCGCCTCTGGGCCCGACTTTGGTAACTTCCTCGGAGCTGGACTTTGGTAAAAGCTTGTTATTAAAAACGCCTCCTCCCGAGGCCCAGGACCCCGTTCCTGCGTGGTCTGTCCGCGGCCCCGCCCACCGGCATTGCCACGGGGGTCCCGGTCCCCGAACCCCGGCTTAAGGGTGCACCTTTCCCAGCTGCACCGGAGGGCGCCCGGAAATGACCGCCCATTCGGAACCCCGCTCACGGCTCAGCTCTAGGCCCCACGGCGGCAATGGCTTCCCGTCTCACCCCGTCCCACCTGGTGTGGACCAGTCCGTCCGTCCCCGGAACCAGAGCCCTGGGGGGCCTGGCCGGGACACCCGGCAGAGCCGGTGGCGACGGGCCCTCCCGCTCGCACCGCGGCGTCTGAGCCACGTTTTAAATGTCCGTGTGGACACCGAGCTCCTTGGAAAGCGGGCATCTGGAGCAAAGAGTGCAGGAGCCCGGCTGTAGGGCCGAGCAGCAGGCACGCGGGGAGGCACCAGTTCGGCCCGGCCCGGGGCTCAGGGCTGAGCACCCACCTCGGACCCAGGAGGTGCCGGTTCCCTTCCGGTCGGGGCACAGGCACAGGTTTGGGGCTCCATCCCCAGTGGGGGGGGGTGCAGGCAGCCTGTCCATGATGCTCATTATTGGATGTTTCCATCTGTCTCTATAAAAATCCATAGGAACATATTTCTTTATATATATATATTTTATTGATTTTGTACAGAGAGGAAGGGAGAGAGAGAGTTAGAAACATCGATGAGAGAGAGTCATCGATCAGCTGCCTCTTGCACACCTCCCACTGGGGATATGCCCGCAACCAAGGTACATGCCCTTGACCGGAATCGAACCCGGGACCTTTCAGTCCCCAAGCCGATGCTCTATCCATTGAGCCAAACCGGTTTCGGCGGAACATATTTTTTTAAAAAAAGGTTTGGGGTCAGTCTAACCTCTGAAGGACAGCGGGCTCAGCCGGGCTCTGGAGCCAGGAGAGGCGAGCTCCGCACATAGTAGGCTGTTTTCCGTCCACATTCAGTTCTCCTAAACCCGACCCCAGCCTCACTGTCCCCCCCGCTGTGCTCTGTGGGCGGGAAGGCCTGCTGCTGTCTATAATGGTCACACCTCACACACACTCACACACACACAAGGCCGGCTGCTGTCTGTAACGGTCACACCACACACACACGCCTGGAATTCCTTCGCTCTCGCCTCCCTCCCACGCGGGAGTCCTCCGTGTATCAGGAAGCTCTCCGCGAAGAGTGCGGCTCCTGAGAACAGCCTCGGGGTCCCGCGCCCCCTAATCATCTCCTCCATGCTCTGTGATCCTTAATTACCTCGCCATCGATCTCTGCCGGGAGCAGCTGGCGGCTGACGGAGAAGCCGATCGGCTCACGCTTCCCCCTCGCGGGAGCCGCTCACCGGACAGACGGCGCGCTGACGGTGCTCCCCTCCCTCCGCCACCTTCGCGCAGCCACACGCTGAGCTTGGCACCGTCTGCCCGGGCCCGCGGGGGACGGCGGGGCTCCCCGGTGGGCACAGCGGCTGGGCGTTCTTTACCCTCGAAAAGGGGAGCCAAGATGGGGTCGCAGACTCATCCGTCCACAGAGCCAAACAGCAGCAGCACCTCGATGGTCCTTTCTCCGGAGGGCCACGTTTTAAAACTTAAACTTCTTCTGACGCCACGTCTCCAGCACAGACGCGCCGGGCCGTGGTGTCTTGTGGAAGAGCCACCCTCCAGGGGCCAGAGAGCCGCAGGTGGCTCGCGAGCCGCGGTGTGCCGGCCACAGGCCTAGGGGAACGCCAGTTCTCGCCGCTCCCTCAACCACATCAGAATGACGGCTGAGCGGCAGAACCAGCACCGTCCGGAGCCGCGTGGGAGCGGGCTCAGAGGAAGCCCTACAGCGGAGGCGCCGCCGAGAAAGCTGGGACGGCGGCAGGGCTCCGAACCGGCTGCGCCACACCCCCGGGTGCCGAGGTTTTACTTTAAATACTAGTGACCCGGTGCGCGGGATTCGGGCACATGAAAGGGGGTTCATTGGGGAAATAATGTTGCCATTTGCCCGTTCTCTATAACAGAAGTGTCAGAGGTGAAAGGAAATGAGTAAAATGCATATGAAAACCTTCCTCCGGTCAGAGTCTGGGACTCACCACGGGGCCCAGAGTCAAGTCCCCGCCCGCCCACATGCACCTCAAAATTGAATGAGACCCAGACCCGGCCCTACCCCCCACCCCCAATTGGGCTAGTCCCGCCCTCGCCAAGCCCTGCAGGGTGGGGGGCGTGGCCTCAGGTACCCTGGCCCAGCGCCAGGATGGGGGGCGTGGCCTGAGGTCCCCTGTCAGGCCCCATGGGGCGGGGGAGGGCGTGGTCTCAGGTCCCTGCTGAGTGCTCCTTAAGGCTCCTGATGGGAACTCGGCCTCAGCTGTGGGCGCAGCGCCTCTGTGGTGGGTGATGGTCAATTAGCGTGCTCCCTCTGTATGAGCTAGGATTTCCATTGATGTCGGAGAGGAAGAGAGAGAAACACCCGTAAGGAGGGAGAATCATAGGCCAGCTGTGTCCTGCACGCCCCCCACTGGGGATCGAGCCTGCAACCCGGGCCTGTGGCTTTTGACCAGGTTCCTACCCGGGACCCTTCAGCCCGCAGGCCAACGCTCTATCCACTGAGCCACACCAGCCGGGGCCCAGGCCCAACAAACCTTCCACTGTCCCTGGCAGAAGGAAAAAATAAAGATAAAAATGGCCAAAACATCCACACGTCCCGGTCGCCGCAAACCGAGCCGCGTTAAAATAAAGAGCAGGATGGCTCCATCGAGCGCAGACCTCCCGGTCTCGGCTTCATCGCCCGGACGCCGGCGCCAACGGCCCATCGTCCCCGGAATGAGGACGCGGAGGCTCCCTCCTGAGGATGCAAAGGCCCCGCTGACGGAGCGCGGAGCCCGGGGCGTCCTTGGCCAAGGTCACGGGGAAGGTCACGCGTCTGCTGGCGAGGACACCCGTGCCATGAGCCTCCGGGGGGGCGGGGGGCGGTCCTCCATCGCCAGGCCCCGGCTGGGCTGACCACAGAGCTTCCCGACACCTGCCCATCCCCTGCCGCGCCTCCTGCCCCCGGCCTCCCGCTGGGAGCCGCCGCCAGGCCCTCCTGGGCCAGCAGGTGGCGCTGCAGCCGTCTGGCTGCCCGGGCCTTCCCTCCAGGCGCCAGGGCTGGCCTGGATTCCTTGAGTATTTTTATTTTTCCTGAGTCCTCATCCAAGGACAGTTTCCCACTGGTTTTCTTAGAAGCGAGTGGAACGGAGGGGGATGGACAGAGAGAGAGAGAGAGAAACAGGGATGGGAGGGAGACACATCCATGGTTGCCTCCTGCACGCACCCTGCCCGGGATACACCCCGACGGGGCATCCGGCCTGCAACGGAGGGACATGCCCTTGACTGCAATCAAACCTGAGACCCTTCGGTCTGCAGGCGGGCGCTCTACCCACTGAGCCACACTGGCCTGGCTGGGCTGCATTGTCATCCTTCACCTCCCCGACCTGTGGGGCCCCTCAGGCCCCTCCAGGGGGCTCCACCACGCGCCTCCCCCCGACACACACACACACACACACACACACACACACACGAGGCATCTGATCATCTTCTGTTGCGGAAAACGTCCGGTTAATTACGCTTAAATTAATTTCAGCTCTTGGCCTCCGCTGTGGAGGGCAGAGACCGCGGAGGGCAGAGCCCAGCAGGACGGATGCCCGGCGCCCGCAGAGGTGACGCCGGCCGTTTAATAAAACCTCACAGTGCTTGCGGGCTGCTTTCAAAATTGGAAAAATCATTTAAAAGTCATATTTCCAGCCGCTTCCTGTCCAGACGGGACGCGGCGGGGAGTAAGCCACGGCCTCCGCGGCGCCTCTGTCCGTCTCCGGGGCGAGGGCCGGGCGTCCCTCCCCCGTGATTTCCCCGTCCCGTCTTGTCCCGGGGCAGTAACTGGACCTGCGTTCTGTGTGTCTGTGTCATTACATTTTTAAAAAATTTAACAGCAGGAAAGTCGATGAGAAAAGCCTGTGTCCGTGTAATAACTGAGACCGCGGTCTCCGGAGACGCGGGCAGGGGCCTGAGCTGACCCTGTGACCTCCCCGCTGTGACCTTGAGAAGGATGCTCCCAGCCCGCGGCCCCGTCTGTCACGTGGGGCCGGCGTCGCTGACAGCTGTGTCTGAGGAAGGAGGACTCCCTCTCGCTGTCCTCGGGGGTCAGAGGGGACCCTGAGGTCCCTGCCCCAGGCCAGCCGCGGGCGGGTTCCGTGTAACTCGGGGCAGAAATGAAACATCCCGGCCGGTGTGGCTCAGTGGATAGAGCGCCGGACTGTGGACTGAAGGGTCCCCCGTGTGAACCCGGTCGGGGCACAGGGGCAGGTTGCGGGCTCCATCCCCAGGAGGGGGCGTGCAGGAGGCAGCCGGTCGGGACTTGTTTAAAACGCCGGGGACACGGGACAAATTGTTAAAAATCGGGACTGTCCGGCCAAAAGCGGGACATCTGGTCACCTTAGTCTGTAAGGAAGGCCGCCCGGCTCTGTGAACACCCCCGCCCCCATCGCCCGGAGCACCCCCCATGGGCCAGCATTGCGCACGTGAGCGGCATCCACAACCCGAGCTTCACCCAAAACAGCACCGTCCGACCTTCTGCCCCAACCCTCTCCCCACAACCCCCCTCTCCCGCCCCCTGCACGACCGCTAAGCCCGGAACCTCCGAGAGCAGCAGGAGCACAAACAGCACGAACCGCAGAGACCTTCCCCGGGGCCGAGGGCCGCCCGGCGGCCGCTCCAGCTCCAGGACTTCCTTCGGGGGAGACGGCAGCTCCAGGGCCCGGGCGCAGGTCGGCCGGTCGGCCGGTCGGACAGGCGCCGGGCCGGTCAGAACTGTGCTCGGGTGCCTGTGAAATACGGACATACGGAGACGCAGCCGCTTGGAAACGCGGCTGTTAAAACGGAAACCGCTGTGCGGGCGCAAAGCTAGGTTGTATCCCAGGAGCATCCGCTCGGTAACCAGGTAACGGGACGCGGACGCTGTAACCAAGGTAACGGGACGCGGACAGGGTAACCACCCGCCGGCGCTCTCGGAAGGAACCGCCGGATCCGTGTTACCTTCGAACCCTCGGCCACGCCTCCTTCCCGGATGTATCCTCCCCCCTTCCCCCTCCGTGCATCACCTGCCTTTTCCCTGAAACACGACGGGGCTCTGCCAGGATCAGGCTTCCCCAACAGCTGTTCTTTTCCTTTTTCTTAAAAATAAAAATAAAAAATAAATAAAAAATCTCAATATCCCTGGCCGGTGTGGCTCAGTGGATAGAGCGTCCGCCTGCGGACTGAAGGGTCTCACGTTCGATTTCGGTGAAGGGCATGGACCTTGGCTGCAGGCACATCCCCAGTAGGGGGTGTGCAGGAGGCAGCTGATGGGTGTTTCTCTCTCATCAATGTTTCTAACTCTCTATCCCTCTCCCTTCCTCTCTGTAAAAAATCAATAAAATATATTTTTTAAAAATATAGTGGATTGGCAACCTACCAGGTGTACTGCTTACTAATGGCGGATTTCCCCAATACATGGAGTCACACGCATGCGGATATCCATGCGATGTGATGTGTGTGCTGTGTTGCTGTATTGCTCCTTCAGAGGACCACGTGTTCCCATCGACGGCACACGCCCTGTCTGAGCGGCACGTCCGCACGGACGCAGACGTGGACAGTGGGGTCTCTGCACGGTCTGCCCCAAACAAGAACAGCTCTATTGGGACGGTGTCCACCAGTGGCCTGACAGATGGGGGAATGTGTGGCTAGCGATGGACATTGCTTTGGATAAAGCACTTTTGACGTTTCTCTTGAGATTACCGCGTTTTCTTTGATGGCGAAGTCCGCACTTTTCATTGGTATGCGGATTAAGAGAAAACGTGTTTAACAAGCACGCGCGCAGTCTCCATTTCTCAAGGTCTTGGGGGCTCCTGGTGCAGCCACCCCACCGGGAGGGCCTGGCCCGCACCCACAGGGCCGGCCTGGCCAGTACACACGGAGACGGCCTCCCCCACACCCACGGGGAAGGGGCGTCGAGTGACACGGAGCTGCTCTGGGCGGCCCTGGCGGAGACGCTCTTTTCTCAGAAACACCCACAGGTGCTCTTTTCGTCTCTTTTTATTTGCCTTTTTGCATTTTTTTTTAAACAAATCATTTTTGGTAGCTTGACTGTGTTGTCCGTGGGGACTCATGGCACACGCGCCCCCAGAGTTCCTCCCGCGGCTTTGGCGCTGCCCCGCCCCCGCGGCTACAAACCCGGTTACAGAACCGAAGCCCCTGCCCGGCGTCCAATGGGCCATAGCGCCCCCTGCCCCCCCCCCGCCCCGCCCTGCGCGCCCCTGGCCCCCCGCCCCCCCCCCCACCAGCACCCAGGCGGCCTCCGGGGACGAGGTGCGGGCCGGGCCCGGGCCCTTGGCCAGAGGGTCCTACACGGCGTCCCGGAACCGGCCAGGTGGGTCCTCACCTCAGGGGGCGCCCAGGCCCCGGTCCGGGCACACCCACGGGGCGTCCTCGGGGCCGCTGGGGGCGGAGGAGGAGGCGGTCTCGGGGGAGCCGCCTGGGAAGCTGGCGAACTGGACCTTCCTCCTCCCGGAGCTGGGCGAGGGCGGGGGCTCCGGCCGCGGGTCCGGGCCCGGCCTGCCCCCCGGGTGGGCAGCGGCGCGGGGCGCCTGGCCCTGCGCCCGCCTCGGGGAGCCGCCCCCGGTCCGCAGGAGGCGGCTGGGGTCCTCGCCGCGCGCGGGCCCGCGGTCCAGGGCGGCGGTGCGCCCCTGGGGAGCCGGTGAGGGTAGAGCTGGTGGCAGGGGCAGAGGAGGGGACCCCCGGCCCGCGCCATCCAGCAGCTCCGCCGCGTGGCCCAGCCACACCCAGTCGTGGGAGTGGGTGCCCCCGGCGGTCCCCCCGGAGGAGGCGGCGCCTTCGGGGGGCAGCTGCTTGCGCCGCCGGAACCGGAGCGCGAAGGCGGCGCAGTTGGCCAGGAAGACCAGGATGGCCAGGCAGAAGGCGGCCAGCAGCGCGTACATGCCGATCTCCAGGTCGCTGAGGCCGCGGGGCCCCCCGGGGGCCGGGCCGCCGCCCGCCGCCCCCGCCCCGGCCGCCCCCGGCGCCTCCTGCGCGGGGAAGCCGCTCAGGTCCAGCGGGATGCGGTGCGCCTGCCCCGCGGCGGGCGGCAGCGCCCCGTCCGTCCGGCTGCTCCTCGCCGCCTGGGGGTCCGGCCGCGGCCCGGCCGTGGGGCCGCCCCCGCGCGCCGCGCCCTCCTCTCGCGCCTCCGGGTCCCGGCGCTCCGCCGCCTCTGTGCCCTGGGGCCGCGGGCCGCTGGCGCGGTTCCCAGTCTCGCCCTCCGCGTCCTCCTCCGCGTCCTTCGGTCCGAACCGGACCCTGACGCCGCCCACGCCGCTGGCCAGGACGCTGCGGCGCCGGGACTTCTGGCAGGTGCCCGCGATGCTGAGGTCCACGCGCACCAGCGGGCCCTGGCCCTCCCCCGCGGCCGCCACCGCCGGCCACCCCGGGGCGCGGGCCGGGGCCGCGGACACCACGGCCTCGTCCAGGGAGGCGGCGCTCAGAGCGAAGTCCCGGCGGTCGTACACGCCCAGCGGCGCCGCCGAGCCGTCGCTGAACCGCAGCCACGTGCTGACCACGGCTTCCTGCGGGGGGGAGGGGGGCAGGCGGGAGAGGGAGATGACAGCCCGTTAGGGGATTGGGGGGGGGGCGTCTCCGCTCTTAGGACACCCACCGCCTCTTACAGCCCCTCCAGTTCCAGACCACAGCACTAAAGAGTCACCCCAAGATGTGCCTCTGTGGAAGGCAGACTGCTTTCAGCTAAAGGCAACTTTTGAAACAAAAATTATTGATTCCAGAGAGGAAGGAGGAGGGAGAGAGAGAGAGAGAGAGAGAGAGAGAGAGAGAGAGAGAGAGAGACATCCGTGATGAGAGAGAATCATGGACCGGCTGCCTCCTGCACGCCCCCCACAGGGGATGGAGCCCCCAACCCAGGCCTGTGCCCTGACCGGGATCGAACCCTGACCTCCTGGTTGCTAGGTCGGCGCTCAGCCCTGAGCCACACCAGCTGGGGGAGCTGAAGGCAATTTTAGCTTCAGGCTCAAGAGAAACTCCCGCTCCTCCTTTGCCGGCCCCGAAGGCCTTGGCTGAGGGGCCTGGCCCAGAGGAGATGGTCAGCGACGGCCTTTCCTTACCAACACCCGCTCCCCGGTCACCCCGCAAACAGACACCCGCAAACAGACACCCGCAAACAGACACCCTCAAACAGACACCCGCAAACAGACACCCGCAGACAGACACCCGCAGACAGACACCCGCAGACAGACACCCGCAGACAGACACCCGCAAACAGACACCCGCAGACAGACACCCGCAAACAGAACCCAGAGGCCCGCCTGCCCGGCTCTGGGGCTGAGCGTGGACCCAGGAACCAGGAGGTCAGGGTTTGATTCCCGTCAGGCCACAGGCCCGGGTTGCAGGCTCGATCCCCACCAGCAGGGGGCGTGCGTGCAGGAGGCAGCCAGTCCATGATCCTCTGTCCTCATTGATGTTTCTCTCTCTCTCTCTCTCTTCCTTCCTCTCTGACATCAATAGAAATATATTTATAATAAGTAAAATAAATAAAACAGGCAGATGGGTACGCTGTGGCCCATGTCCACCCCCAAGTCCCGGTGGGTGAGATGGTGCCTTTGCCTGCGGGGCGTCGGCCTGCATTCTAGAAGGGGGTTCTGAGACCCCACCCGGCCCCCACCCGCTCCCCCTCCCCCCGAACCAGGCCCGGGAGCCGCCCGCCCCCCCGGCTCCCACCTGCTTGGGGGCCTGCAGCAGCTCGTCCGCCTGGGCCACGGCGGTGACCACCTGGGGGTTCTCCGGGCTGGGGTGCAGGCTGACCGACAGCCCGGCCACCAGCTGGACGGCCAGGTCTGTCAGAGACACTCTGTCCTCGGACACTGTCACCGTCTTCTCGCCCAGGATGGAGTCGGACAGAGGGGACAGTACCTGGAGGGGCGGGGGAAGGGCAGGACACAAGACAGATCCATCGCCCTGGCCCGTGTGGCTCAGTGGGTAGAGCGCCGGCCTGCGGACTGAAGGGTCGCAGGTTCAATTCCGGTCAGGGGCATGTACGTTGGTTGCGGGCACATCCCCATTGGGGGGGGGGGGTGCAGGAGGCAGCTGATCAGTGTTTCTCTCTCATGGATGTTTCTAGCTCTCTAACCCTCTCCCTTCCTCTCTGTAAAAATCAATAAAATATATTTTTTAAAAACCCCATTCTGGCCTGGCTGGCATGGCTCGGTGGTGGGGCATTGACCTGTGAACAGGGAGGCCATGGTTAGAGTCCTGATCAGGGCACCATCCCCACGAGGGGGCGTGCAGGAGGCAGCGGAGGGATAATTCTCATCTTGGATGTTTCTCTCCCTCTCCCTCTCCCTTCCTCTCTGAAGTCAATAAAAATATATATTTTTAAAAATAAAATAAAAAGGGAGAGTGGGTAAGGTGGGAGCTGAGGGCAAAGACCCCCCGGCTCTGTCCTCTGTCCTGGAACCCCAGCGTGTGAACCCCTGGGGGCCCGGGGCCGCAGAACACTGAGGGAGCTTGTGGGGTGAGTGAACAGTGGGGACACGGGTGCTAAGTGGGGCTGTCAGGGTGGGGCGGGGGTCCCGGGAGGGAGGGGTGGGGATGAAGCTGCCGGTCCCCCCAGGATGCCCCCAGGGGGACAAGCATTGGCCACGGGGCCCCGCCCGCCTCGCCGGCACGCCCACCCAGCACCCCCACGCCCGGGGGGCGGGCGGCCGCCTACCTGGATGGTGGTCATCCCCGGCTCCCGCCCGACCAGCACCCGGCCGTCCAGCAGCGAGGCCACGCGCGGCGCCTCCAGCTTCATGGAGGCGGCCACCAGGGGGGTGACGTCCACCTGCCAGGCGGGGCCGAGCAGGAGGCGGGGCGGGGCCCAGGGCCCCGGGGCCTCGGCCAGGAAGCGGGTGAGCACGCGCACGGAGGCCCGCTGGTACTGCAGGGCGCAGCCACGGCCCCGCGGCACCTCCCCGTCCTCCTCCTGCTGCTCCCGGGCGGGCGCGGGCCTGCGGGCAGGAGGGGGCGCTCAGGCGCAGGGGAGGGGCTGCGGAGGCTCTGGGGCCTCAGGGCAGAGGGCTGGGGTGCCTCCCCCTCCAGCGGGGGCCTCACCACGGGGCCCGGAGCCTCAGGCAGCTCCCCCTGGAAGACACTTGTTGACAAACTAGAGGCCTGATGCATGGAGATTCCTGCAAGAATGGACCCTCCTTCCCCCGGCTGCGGCCACCGCTTTCGCTGCAGCCCAGAGCCGCCTTCCTGCCTTCCCACGCTGCCCAGAGGCCCGGGGAACGCCCGGGCTCCCCCTCGGCGCCTGTGTATGCAAATTAACCCGCCATCTTTGTTGGGTTCATTTGCATACCCACTCCTGATTGGCTGGTGGGTGTCGCGAAGGTACGGTCAATCTGCATCCCACTCTTTTATTAGCGCAGAGAACGACACGAGTGATAACGGTTCCTCAGCCCCTGCCGTCCCCTCAGCAGCTCATAGTCACCAGATCGGGGCCAAACAGAAAGACACAGATCACGTGTCACCTCTTAGGGGCACACGGGACTGGCCAGGAGAGCTCCGTTCCTGGCGCACAGGAGGCAGCCGATCCGTGATTCTCTCTCATCGTGGATGCTTCTATCTCCCTCCCCCTTCCTCTCTGACGTCAATTAAAAAAATAAAAATAAGTGCAATTGAGTTTTATCCAATAACTGGATTGTCACAGAGCTTGTCAAGCTCCCAGCTACTCCCACCCCCAGGAGGAGGAGAAAATGAACCCCAAACTGCAGTTCCCCGGGGGCCACGGGGCTAACAGACGTGTAACTCCCCTCTCGTCCCTCCTGGGGAGGCACGCTCAGGGCCCGGGTCTGACGCTGACCCTGCCGCCGGTGGCCCTCCTGCCGGCTGGGTCCCCTGGCCTTGGTCTCCTCAGAGGGCTGAGGTTAGGCCGGAAGACGTGCGATCACCATGACAACAGCAGCTCCTACTGTGCGCAGGCCCAGCACCTACTGTGCGCAGGCCCAGCACCTACTGTGCGCAGGCCCAGCACCTACTGTGAGCAGGCGGCTGTCATGTGATGATGGACAATCAAAGCCACGGCCATGCTCCGGTGTGTCTCCCCCACTCTCCCCAGGGGGCTCACCTCTTACTGTCCGCGACGGGCACCCGCCAGCCCTTGATCTGGTTGAGCTCGGGGTCCGAGACCTCGATGTGCAGCGGCAGGCGGGGCGCCCACACGGTGAGGTGCAGGGGCGCGCTCAGGTGCTGGAAGGTGAAGGTCACCACGGCGTCCACCTGGCCCTTCACCTCCCTCCCGCTGACGAAGACCTGGTCGCAGCGGTCCGACACCTGGGCGGACGGAGCGGGGAGGGGGAGGAGAACTTGGAAACGGCTGGGCGGCTCTTCTGGAGTCCGCTCCCTCCGGCCGCCTCCTCCTCAGGAGCAGGGACAGCGGTTCCTGCGGCGGAAACGCTCGCCCTGCAGCAAACGCTTCTGAGCTAATGAGGCAGGTCCGAGCCGCCCCAGGCGCTCCCCACCTGAGCCCCGCGGCCTCCCCCCCTGAGCCCCCCGGCCTCCCCCCCTGAGCCCCGCGGCCCCCCCCTGAGCCCCGCGGCCCCCCCAGAGCCCCCGGCCTCCCCCCCTGAGCCCCGCGGCCCCCCCCCCGAGCCCCGCGGCCCCCCCCCCGAGCCCCCGGCCTCCCCCCCTGAGCCCGGCGGCCGCCCCCACTGCGCCCCGCGGCCCCCCCCCTGAGCCCCGCGGCCCCCCCCGAGCCCCCGGCCTCCCCCCCTGAGCCCCGCGGCCCCCCCCCGAGCCCCCGGCCTCCCCCCCTGAGCCCCGCGGCCCCCCCCCAGCCCCGCGGCCCCCCCCCCGAGCCCCCGGCCTCCCCCCCTGAGCCCCGCGGCCTCCCACCTAAGCCCCCGGCCTCCCCCCCTGAGCCCCGCGGCCTCTCCCCCTGAGCCCCGCGGCCTCCCCCCTGAGCCCCGTGGCCTCCCCCCTGAGCCCCCCGGCCTCCCCCCCTGAGCCCCGCGGCCTCCCCCCTGAGCCCCGTGGCCTCCCCCCTGAGCCCCCCGGCCTCCCCCCCTGAGCCCCGCGGCCTCTCCCCCTGAGCCTCCGGCCTCCCCCCCTGAGCCCCCGGCCTCCCCCCCTGAGCCCCCCGGACCCCCCCCTGAGCCCCGCGGCCCCCCCCCTGAGCCCCCGGCCTCCCCCCCTGAGCCCCGCGGCCTCTCCCCCTGAGCCTCCGGCCTCCCCCCCTGAGCCCCGCGGCCTCTCCCCCTGAGCCTCCGGCCTCCCCCCCTGAGCCCCGCGGCCTCTCCCCCTGAGCCTCCGGCCTCCCCCCCTGAGCCCCGCGGCCTCCCCCCCGAGCCCCGCGGCCAAGGCCACCTGCTGCTGTGTCTCTGTCCACCCCCTGGCCCAGCAGCCGCCGGTGCAGAGCGGGAGCTCCCCCCTGCCCCCATCCATCTCCCCTCCCCTCCCCTTCCTTTCCCTCCCCTGCCCTCCCCTCTCCTCCCTTCCCTCCTCTCCCCCATCCATCTCCCCTCCCCTGCCCTCCCCTGCCATCCCTCCTCTCCTCATCCATCTCCCCCTCCCTCCCTTGCCCTCCCCTGCCCTCCCTCCTCTCCCCTATCCATCCCCCCTCCCCTCCCCTCCCCTTCCTTTCCCTCCCCTCCCCTGTCCTCCTCTCCCCTCCCTCCTCTCCCCCATCCATCCCCCCTCCCCTCCTATCCCCCGGCTCCCAGCACCATGGACAGCGGCTCTGGGCCCCATGCCCACCCCCCCCCTGGCACTTGCGTTTGCAGGGCTCTGGGAGGGCTGGGCTCAGCCCACACACACACACACACACACACACACACACATATGCACATACACACACACACATGCACACACGCAATACACACACACTCACACGCACGCACACACACGGATGCACATACACACACTCACACACATGCACACACACAATACACACTCACACACAGATGCACATACATACACATACATGCACACACAATGCATACACACCCACACACAGATGCACATACATACACACACAATACATACACACCCACACACGCACACACACACGTACACATACTCACACTCATACATACACACACACACTAACACACACTCACACACACGTACACACACTCACAACACACACACACGCACACACACACACGTACACACACTCATACGCACACACAGACACACACACACACTCACACACACTCACACACGCACTCACACACACTCACACACTCACACACACACACTCACACACACTCACACACACGTACACACACAACACACACACTCACACGCACACACACACTCACACGTACACACACTCATACGCACACACAGACACACACACGCACACTCACACGCACGCACACACACGCACACACACTCACACACACTCACACATACACACACACTAACACACGCACTCACACACGCACTCACACGTACACACACGTCTGCAGGGACCGTGGCGGGAGCCGGTGGGCGGGTGCTCGCCCATCCCTCCTGGGCTCGGGGTCAGCGGGGCTGGAAAGTGTTTGCGCGCCGATTCCGGCGGAAACCGATCTCAGCCCGTCCCAGGCCGCCATTAGCGCGGGGCGGCCGGCGAGAGTGATGTCCGGAATCCTGCTTTAATCAATGCGGCGATCCCGGGCCATGGCTCCGCCGGTTATTGCCGCCGGCTCCGGGGAGGGAGCGGCGATAGCCGGGAACACGGGGCGGGGAGGAGGGGGCTGCACCCGCCATCCCGGAGGGCCCGGAGGCCTGGGGACCTGCACACACGGGGCGGGAGCCACGGTTCCCCAGGGAGCTGGCTCCTCTGCACCAAGGGGCCCAGCTGCACTGGTGTATTGATTTATTTTGAAATATATTTTTATTGATTTAACATATATTAACGCCTCTTAATATTTAATATATTTTAAATAATTTAAATTAATTAATAGATTTTAATGTAATTTAATTAAGGCAGGGAGAGGGAGAGAGAAACATCCATGACGAGAGAGAACCATGGATTGGCTGCCTCCCAATCATGGGAGGTCACGGTTGGATTCCGGGTCAGGGCACAGGCGCAGGTTGCAGGCTCCGTCCCCACCAGTAGGGGGCGTGCAAGAGGCAGAGAACCCATGACCCTCATCATGGATGTTTCTCTCTCTCTCCCTCCCTCTCCCGCCTTCTCTGAAGTCTATAAAATCACATCCTGAAAAAAAACAAAAAAAAACAAAAAACCTTCCAAAATCAAACTCCTGCTACAGGTTTGTTCTTGCCCCTCAGGAGCGGGGGCTGGGGAGGGAAATGAAGTTCGAGGCAGAAACGGCAGATTCCCAGGCCTCGCACCCGAGCCGTGTCCCCGCTCTGAGAACCACACCGGGGCCCCAGGAGGGCTGCCTCGCTGTGCGCCTGCGATGCGGCCTCCCGTCCTCCACCCTCAGGCCTCTCTGGAGTTTACACGCACATAAACCCCGAGAGACAGAGACGTTCCCTGACATCTCCTCTTAAAACCGGGCCTCTCCCAGCCCCTTCCGCCTCCCCCTCCCCCTCCCTCTCTCTTTTCCCCCCCTTCCCCCTCCCGGCTCCATCTCCCCCTCCTCCCCCTCCACTCCTCCATCTCCCCCTCCCACTCCTCCATCTCCCCCTCCCACTCCTCCATCTCCCCCCTGCGCTCCTCCCCCTCCCCGTCCGCTCCTCCATCTCCCCCTCCCACTCCGCCATCTCCCCCCTCCGCTCCTCCCCCTCCCCCTCCGTTTCTCCCCCTCTCCCTTCCAGCTCCATCTCCCCCTCTCGCTCCTCCATCTCCCCCCTCCGCTCCTCCCCCTCCACGTCCGCTCCTCCATCTCCCCCTCCTCTCCTCCCCCTCCCCCCTCCGCTCCTCCATTTCCCCCTCCGCTCCCAGCTCCATCTCCCCCTCCTGCTCCTCCCCCTCCCCCTCCGCTCCTCCCCCTCCCCCTCCCCCTCCCGCTCCTCCATCTCCCCCTCTGCTCCCCTCCGCTCCGGCCGCCTCTCCACCTGACCCCTGTGATGGACTGTTTCTCCTCTGCCGCCGGACCTCACCAGGAGCAGCCTGTTCGGCTCGGTGCTGTGAGCCCCGGGGCGGGGCCAGCACGTAGCAGGTGCGCACGCAGCGTGCAGGGAGAGCGGGGGACGGGGTCGGACCCGGAGCGGGCGGCAGTACACTGTGTTTGTAAGCGGCCGGTGCGTCACGGCGTTGGGGAACCTGGCACTCGGGTTTGTTACCCGCCGGGCGCCTGACCCCTCAGATCTGAGTTCTCTGCCGGGTCCTGCTGGTGCAGAGGCCGGCCTGGGCCTGGGGCTGGGGCTGGGGCTGGTGCAGAGGCCGGCCTGGGCCTGGGGCTGGGCCTGGGGCTGGGGCTGGGGCTGGGGCTGGGGCTGGGCCTGGGGCTGGGGCTGGGGCTGGGCCTGGGGGATGGGCCTGGGGCTGGGGCTGGGGCTGGGCCTGGGGCTGGGGCTGGGGCTGGGCCTGGGGCTTGGGATGGGCCTGGGGCTGGGGCTGGGGGCTGGGCCTGGGGCTGGGGCTGGGGCTGGTCTGGGGCTGGGGCTGGGGCTGGGGCTGGTCTGGGGCTGGGGCTGGGCTGGGGCTTGGGATGGGCCTGGGGCTGGGGCTGGGGCTGGGCCTGGGGCTGGGGCTGGGGCTGGGGCTGGGGCTGGGGCTGGGGGTGGGGGTGGGGGTGGGGGTGGGGCTGGGGCCTGGGGGTGGGGGCTGGTGGTGGGGGTGGGGGTGGGGGTGGGGCGGTGGGCAGCCATCCAGCCCCTGAGACGCCCCCATCCAGCCCCCTCCCCCCCAACCGGCTGCCTCGGGGTCTGCTTTGCCCCGTGGGCCTCCCCGGGTGGATCTGTCACCTTCCTCTTTGGTTTCAGTTTTGCTGACAAACAGTGTGCAGAACGTACACCTCGCCGGCCAGGGGTCAGGGGCCAGGGGTCAGGGGCCAGGGGCCAGGGGCCAGGGGTCAGGGGTCAGGGGCCAGGGGCCAGGGGCCAGCAGCCGGCGGAGCTTCCTCAGGGCGCAGGCTGCAGGGGTTGCCGCCCCCCCCCCCCCCCCACACACACGGCCGGAGCCTGCGGGCGCTGATTCCTCCCGATAACAACCGCAAACAAACATCGCGCGGCCTCGATGGAGAATTAAGTGGCCAGAAACGGTCCCAACATCCCCAGGGCGGCGTGTTGTCAAGGCAACCGCAGCGGCTGGCGGAGAGCAGGTGCCGGGACGGGGCTCCCCACGCCGCCCCCTCGGCCCGCTCGCCGCCCGTGAGTGTGGGCGCAGGTTCCCGCACCCGGGGGCTCCCCGGTGACGGGAGGGGAGGGGGACAGCCGGCCCGGGCAGGTTCTCCGCGGGCGATGTTCCCCCCCCCCCCCCGTCCCCCGTCCCCGGCGTGTAGTTCACGGGACACAGGGCTGGGCTGTGGGCGTGGGCGGGGCGGAAGGCAGGAGCGCTCCCCGGCTCTCCGCGGAGCCCAGGGCGGCACCGAGCGGCCACCGGGGGCCGAGGGGGCAGAGCCCGGCTCAGCGGTCAGCCCTTTGCCGACCGGCACGGCCGCCCCTCGCCACACGCGGTCCAGGGCCCCCGCCGGGGCCGCCAGGTGGCGTGCTCCACGTCCAGCACACGTGAACCCTGGCCAGTGTGGCTCAGCGGTCAGAGCGTCAGCCCACGCACTGGAAGGTCACGGGTTCGATTCCCGATCAAGGGCATGGACCAGTTGCAGGTTCCATCCCAGGTCACAGCCAGGGCGTGTGTAGGCAACCGATGGCTGTGTCTCTCACATCAATGATTCTCTCATCAATGCTTCCCTCTCTCCCCCCCTCTCTCTCATCAATGTCTCTCTCTCATCAATGTTTCTCTTTCTCTCTTTCGTCAATGCTTCTCTTTTTCTTTCTCTCATCAATGTCTCTCTCTCTCTCTCTCTCTCTCTCTCATCAATGCTTCCTCCCTCCCTCCCTCTCTCCCTCCCTCCCTCCCTCCCTCCCTCGCAGCCGGGAACGCCCCGGGCGGACTGCCCCCTCAGTCTCACCTTGAGGACGGCCTGGTCGGCGGCCCGGCACTCCACGGCCTCGGAGACGTCGGTGACGGCGCCGCTCTCCTCCACGGACACGACCCGGACCGGCAGGGCGACCGGCTGCCCCGTGAGCACAGCCGTGTTCAGCAGCTCCGTGTCCTGCGGGGCAGACGCCAGGTCCGGGACTGCGGGGGCCGCGGGGCCCGCCCGGCGCTGTGGCCGAGGCACCCAGGCCCCCTCCCCCTCCCCTTCCCCCTCCCCCCCTCCGGAGCGGGGACAGCGCCGTCCGGGGGACAGACGCCCAAGAGCGCAGCACCGCAAGCTCTCCGGGCACCGAGGGGCACCGGTTCGCGGCAGCGCTGTTCGCCACCCTCAGTCCTGGAGCAGCGGGTGCCCATGGGGGGGGGGGGGGACAGAGGGGGAAAAGGGGGGGGAGCGGGGAGCTGTGGCTCCTGCTCCCGGGAAGACTGTGCAGAGCACAGCCGAAGGCGTCTCACCCTCAGAGCCGGCCTGGAGGGACCCGGGGAGTGTATTTCTGAAAATATTTATTATTTTTTAAAATCCTCACCCGAGGACATTTTCCCGTTGGTTTTTAGAGCGAGGGGAAGGGAGAGGGAGAGACAGAGAGTAACACTTGTGAGAGAGACACAGGGACCGGCTGCCTCCTGCACGCCCTCCACGGGGGATGGAGCCCTCAACCCGGGCCTGGGCCGTGACCGGGAATCGAACCCTGACCTCCTGGTTCCTAGGTCGGCGCTCAGCCCCTGAGCCACACGAGCCGGACCCAGCGCACGCTTTAAAGGTATGAGGTTGCATTGGCCTTGGGCCGGGCCCCAGCCGGATCACAGGAAGCCGGGTGCGGGGCAGGCAGGGCGCGAACACCCCGTCCTGACCTGCAGGGGGCGCTGCAGGAGGCGCCCGGCCCCAGCTCCCTGCGGCCTCTGAGCCGGAGTCCAGACACCGGAGGTCCCGCTCAGGGGGCTCCCTGCGTGACTAAGCGGCTTCTCTCCGCTCCGGCGGCGCCTCCCCCTCCCACGACCCCCAGGGGGCGCCGTGCTCCGCCGGAGAGAGTCCCCGGGAGCCGGGCCTTTCAATCACCGTCGTTTCCAATTTGCAGGGAGCCCGGGGCTCTGAGCAAACAGCCTTGTTATTGGATTCCCCCTCCGACATGCAAACCGGCTGTGCGTCTTCTGTGGTCGCACAGACGCGTCTTTAACCGGATAAAGAGCGGGCTGAGCCGGAACCGGTGCGGCTCAGTGGATGGAACATCGGCCTGCGGACGGAAGGGTCCCGGGTTCGATCCGGTCAGGGGCATGGACCTTGGCTGTGGGCACATCCCCAGTGGGGGGCTTGCAGGAGGCAGCTGATGGATGTTTCTCTCATCGATTTTTCTGGCTATCCCTCTCCCTTCCTCTCTATAAAAAAATCAATAAAACTTTTTTTTTTTTTTTTAAGAGCAGGCTTACATCCGAGCCTGAGACGCCGAGGCAGGCGGAGGGACCACAGAGATGTCAGACCGGGAGTGGGGTGACCGCCCTCGGCTTCTCAGGAGAAGAGACGGATGGAAGGGCATTGGGCGCCCGCGGTGGAATATTATGCAGCCACGAACAGGAGGGAAGCCCGGGCGCCGGCTATGACCCGGGGGACGCTGAGAACTGCTGCCGGAGAGCCACGCCGGACACGGAGAGCCACGCCGGACACGGGGAGCCACGCCGGACACGGGGAGCCACGCCGGACACTGAGAGCCACGCCGGACACGGGGAGCCACGCCGGACACGGGGAGCCACGCCGGACACGGGGAGCCACGCCGGACATGGAGAGCCACGCCGGACACGGAGAGCCACGCCGGACACTGAGAGCCACGCCGGACACGGGGAGCCACGCCGGACACGGGGAGCCACGCCGGACACGGAGAGCCACGCCGGACACTGAGAGCCACGCCGGACACGGGGAGCCACGCCGGACACGGGGAGCCACGCCGGACACGGGGAGCCACGCCGGACATGGAGAGCCACGCCGGACACGGGGAGCCACGCCGGACACGGAGAGCCACGCCGGACACGGGGAGCCCTGTGTCGCAGGATCGCACTCCCCGGCGGCCGCCAGCGCCAGGGTCCCGGCAGCGGCCTCAGACCACCTTCCTCCGGCCCCGGAGTGCTGGCTCCTGCACGCCCCCTGGCGGGGGTCAAGTCCGAAACCCGGGCCTGTGCCCTGACCGGGAATCGAACCCGAAACCCTTCAGTCCGCAGGCCGAGGCTCTGTCCACTGAGCCGCCCCGGCCCGGCTCCCCGGGAGGCCGGCTCTCTGCAGAGCCTCCCAGAAGCTCGCACGGTGAGCAGTGCGTGAGGAGGAGCCGCGGGAGCCGCCGGCGGGCAGCGTCCTGATGGGACGCAGGAGCCCGCCCCCCGCGCCCCGCGCCCCGCGCCCCGCGCCTCGGCCCAGCAGCCGCCGCCCGGAGCGCATCACAGCAGCCCGGCAGGCGGCCCGGCTCCGCTCCCGCAGGTCAGAGCCGTTATCGCCATCACGGATGCTCCCGCCCCTCCCTCTCCCACTGCGGCTGCTGTAAACCTCATACACCGGCTCAGCGCGGAGGGTTATCCCCGCTCCTGGAGCGGGACGTGGAGGTGTGGGCGGGCCTGCCTCCCTCCGGAACCCCGAACCCGCAGGACACGGCTCCCCTCGCCGCCTCTGGCTGGGGCGGGGGGGGTGGGGGGGTGGGGGGGTGGACGGGGACCTCCCTGGTGTCCCTGCTGGCAGATTCATCCTTCTCTGTGTCCAAATGTCCCTTTTCTTTTTTAATTTCATTTTTAAATATATATTTTATTGATGCCAGAGAGGGAGGGAGAGATAGAAACATCCATGATGGGAGAGAATCAGGGATCAGCTGCCTCCTGCATGACCCCCAGGGGGGATGGGGCCTGTGCCCTGACCGGGAATCGAACCCTGACCTCCTGCTTTCTTTGCGGGCTTATTTTTTCTTTTTAAAAAATAAATGCACGGGGATGACATGGTTCTTACAAGGACATAGCTTTCCAGCGAAGCAATTACTTTTTCATGCGGCTCTTCCGCGGGTCTCTGCCGGGGTGCTGGGCCGGCCAGACCGCCAAGGTCGTGGGTCTGGCCGAGGTGACCTTGGGAGGGCCAGGCCCGTGGGTGTCCACCGCCCAGGACCCTGCTCAGCGCCTCGCTCACAGGAAGTTACAATCCAGCCTCACCCCCGCTTCCCTGCGGGCCGTTCCCGCCGTCCGTCCACCATTTAGCGGATCCATTCCGAGGCCCCCACGCCCCCTCCCGGAGGACCCCCCCTTCCTACCCCCGCGCTCAGCTCTGCGGCTCCGGCTCGGGCCCGTCCTCCCGGCCCGTCCTCCCGGCTCCGCAGGGTGGGGAGCCGCGGCTCCCATCTCATTTACTTCCAATTCGCTCGCAGCGCCATCGGGGGCGCGGGAGCCCGGCTCACTTACCCGTCAATTTGCCGCTAATGCAGGATGGAGATGCGGAGCGGCAGCGCTCATTTAAGACAAAGAAAGCAATTCCCCGCGCGGAGGCGGCGGCGGGGCCATTACCCAGCAGCCCCCGCCGGGAGGGCGCGGAGCAGGGGCACCGGGTCCGGGAGACACGTCCTTTATCGTATTTGTTCTGCAGCCTCGCCCGCCGGGAAGGCGGAGGCGTGCAGGCGCAGGGCGGCGGGAGCAGTGACAGTTGTTCCCGGGAAACAGCGTCCTGGCAGCGCTGCCACCGCCTCAGAGGGCATCTGCACTCACTTCCGGGAGGAAGGGGGCGGCATTGCTGGTCCCCACCCAGCTTTTTTATTTTTTATTTTTATTGACTTTTTACAGAGAGGAAGGGAGAGAGATAGAGTCAGAAACACCGATGAGAGAGAAACATCCATCAGCTGCCTCCTGCACGCCCCCCACTGGGGACGTGCCCACAACCAAGGTCCATGCCCTTGACCGGAATCGAACCCGGGACCCTTGAGTCCGCAGGCCGACACTCTATCCACTGAGCCAAACCGGTTGCGGCCCCACTCAGCTTTTACCCAGGGGCGTTGGGGATTGTGGGCCCAGAAATGAATTCTGGGTAATGGCGGCCAAGGGGAGAGTGGTCACCGGGGTTTGGGGTGTCTGAGGGTCGGGCCGGGAGTGGGGCGGGCGCTGAGGTTAGGCCCGGGCCTGGGGCTGGGGCTGGGGCTGGGGATGGGGCATGGGGCATGGGAATGGGGAATGGGGCATGGGGCATGGGGATGGGGCATGGGGCCTGGGGCATGGGGCATGGGGCATGGGGCATGGGGCTGGGGGCATGGGGCATGGGGCTGGGGGCATGGGGCATGCGGCATGGGGCATGGGGCATGGGGCTGGGGCATGGGGCATGGGGCATGGGGCATGGGGCATGGGGCATGGGGCCTGGGGCATGGGGCATGGGGCATGGGGCTGGGGCATGGGGCATGGGGCCTGGGGCATGGGGCCTGGGGCATGGGGCATGGGGCATGGGGCATGGGGCATCGGTCTGGGAGATGCTAAGGAATGAAGGCCGGTGACTTCCCACTTCCGGCGCCCGATGAATTCCACGCTAGCTGCTGGCACGGGTTCACGCCGCCCTTCATCACGGCCTCCCCACCTCCACCCGAAACCCCTGGGAATCCTCCGCGGGCAGAGTTACGGAGTGAAATGCACCGTCTGCCGCCGAAGGGATGGAGGACGCTGCCCCCTCGTGGCGGAGACGGGCGGTGCGCCACCGCCCCGCGCGGGGAAATAAGACTGATTTCTTTGAATCCACACCGGCCACAGCCCCGCCCCCGACACCCTGGCCGGTCCAGGGCGTTTGGGGTAACACAGCCCCGCGGTACAAGGCAACCGTTCTAACGGGCTGGTTCCCTCGCGAAGCTCAGCTCTGCTCCCGCCCGGGGTCCAGGCCCGCGCCCGGCTGACCTCCGTCGCCGCCGGTTTGCCTTTGAATAAATTTCATAAACGGATCCTTCCTGCAAGTTCTCTCTGGAAGGCCAGCCGCCTTCAGCACCGTGCTTGGCTGTTATCAGCCATGTTTCCTTTCGCCCTCCCCTGAGAACATTTCCCCCATTGATTTTAGAGAGAGAGGAAGGGAGAATGGGGGTGGGGGGAGAGGGAGAAACATCGATGTGAGAGAGAATCACGGGTCAGCTGCCCCCTGCACGCCCCCTGCTGGGGATGGAGCCTGCAGCCGGGGCCTGTGCCCTGACCGGGACTCGAACCCTGACCTCCTGGTTTCTAGGTCGCCGCTCAGCCCCTGAGCCACGCTGGCCCGGCCCCACGCCCTTTAATTGGCATTTCCCAGCGCCGCGCCGCTGAGCATCGTGAGGCCGCTAACGTTCCGGATTTAAATAAATGCCTTGGTGCGTCCTGGCTCGGAGCCACGGAGACGCGGCTCAGACATCGAATCTCACCCGGACGCTGAGAGAATTTAAAACGGGACCAAAGCACAGAACGGTCAGGAGGAGGCGCGTTGGCTCATGCCCAACAGGAGGGGAAAAGGGAGAAGAAGAAAAATCTGAAGACAGTGACAGGGGTCACCCGAGGCAGCGCGGAGCGCGCACCCCGCGATGCATGCCGCCGGCGTCCCGTTAATTACTGACTTACATGCAATCAGGGGAGCCTGCCGCTCCCCGGGCCGCTTCTCCTTGTAAAAGCGGGACGGAAAAATGCAAAATGGCCTCCGGTCCGACCAGCCAACGCCGGTCTGAGTAATGAGATGGCTGGGCGCCCAGGCTGTGGGCCAGGCGGCACCCCTCTCCCCAGATAGCGCGGCCGCGAGCCGGGCTCCCTGCTGCCCCCTGCTGGCCTCCCGGATGAACGCAAGCCTTTGGCCCCCGCCAGCCTCAGGGCTTCTCCCCTCCGGTCAGGCTCCATCACCGTTAAGACCAGAACCGAACCCGCGTGGCTCCGGGGTAGAGCATCGACCAGGAGGTCAGGGTTCGATCCCGGTCGGGGCACAGGCCCGGGTTGTGGGCTCCATCCCCAGTGGGGGGCGTGCAGGAGGCAGGCGGTCCACGGTTCTCTCTCATCACGGATGCTTCTCTCCCTCTCCCTCCCTGAAGCCAATACCAATACATTTTAAAGATAAACTCTGGAGAGAGACCCTGAGACACAGAACTAACCAGTTTCCGCCTCTTCAGGCAGCACCCCAGGCTTGACCGGGCTGGCCGCCTGGTCTCTGCCTGCCCGCTGGGGGGTGGGGGGTCCCCGCAGGCCGAGCCGGGCCTGTTCTCCCCGAAGCGCCTCCAGGGAAGGCTGGACGGGACAGGGGCGCCCCTCCAGGCGGGTAGTGACCTTTGGGCCTGTGAGTCTCCAGCCGCCGCCGGAGGCCACCGGCCACACCCCTGCCCGCCCGCCAGCCCGCCCGTGCGCGCCTTACCGTGGCCAGCGGCACGATGCCCGCCAGGTCCCGCGCGCTGACGAAGATCTGGGACAGGACGCTGCCCGCGGCGCCCCCGCCCGGGTACTCCAGCTGCCAGGCCACGGGCTGCGGGCCCGACAGGCCGCCGGCCACCTCCAGGCTCAGCTGCGCCACCTCGCGGACCGCGGCGCTGCTGCTCCTGCGGAGGGGGGGGAGACGGGGTGAGGGGGGGGCGTGAGGGGGGCGGAGGCGCCTGCTCCCCCCCTTCGCCCCCCCTGGCCTCCCGGGGGCAGGATTTGGGAGGAAGGACAGCCCCCTGGGGCAGCACCTGCAGGCCCCACCCCCTCCTGCGCCCTGACCGGGATCGAACCGCCACCTCCGGGTTCAGAGGCCGCCGCTCCCCACGGAGCGGGGCAGCCGGGCGCAGCTGGTGTCTGAGGCTCAGGGGAGTGCCGTGTGCCCGGGGGAGGGTCTGCGGCCCCAGCCCGGCTCTGAGCGCCCCAGCCGGCTCCTAATCCACCCCCGTCTCCCCCAGCCCGGCTCTGAGCGCCCCAGCCGGCTCCTAATCCACCCCCGTCTCCCCCAGCCCGGCTCTGTGCGCCCCAGCCGGCTCCAGCCCCCCTCCCCCCCAGCCCCAGCTCTGTGCGCCCCAGCCGGCTCCAGCCCCCCTCCCCCCCAGCCCGGCTCTGTGCGCCCCAGCCGGCTCCAGCCCCCCTCCCCCCCAGCCCGGCTCTGAGCGCCCCAGCCGGCTCCAGCCCCCCTCCCCCCCAGCCCGGCTCTGAGCGCCCCAGCCGGCTCCAGCCCCCCTCCCCCCCAGCCCGGCTCTGTGCGCCCCAGCCGGCTCCAGCCCCCCTCCCCCCCAGCCCGGCTCTGAGCGCCCCAGCCGGCTCCAGCCCCCCTCCCCCCCAGCCCGGCTCTGTGCGCCCCAGCCGGCTCCAGCCCCCCTCCCCCCCAGCCCGGCTCTGTGCGCCCCAGCCGGCTCCAGCCCCCCTCCCCCCCAGCCCGGCTCTGTGCGCCCCAGCCGGCTCCAGCCCCCCTCCCCCCCAGCCCGGCTCTGTGCGCCCCAGCCGGCTCCAGCCCCCCTCCCCCCCAGCCCGGCTCTGTGCGCCCCAGCCGGCTCCAGCCCCCCTCCCCCCCAGCCCGGCTCTGTGCGCCCCAGCCGGCTCCAGCCCCCCTCCCCCCCAGCCCGGCTCTGTGCGCCCCAGCCGGCTCCAGCCCCCCTCCCCCCCAGCCCGGCTCTGTGCGCCCCAGCCGGCTCCAGCCCCCCTCCCCCCCAGCCCCAGCCGGCTCCAGCCCCCCTCCCCCCCAGCCCCAGCCGGCTCCAGCCCCCCTCCCCCCCAGCCCCAGCCGGCTCCAGCCCCCCTCCCCCCCAGCCCCAGCCGGCTCCAGCCCCCCTCCCCCCCAGCCCCAGCCGGCCCCGGAGCCGGAAAGCCACGTCCTTCCTCCACGTCCCTCCTCCCCGAGGCGGCTCTCCCTCCTCTCCAGTCCATCCCCCGGGCCCCTCGGGCACAGACCCCGCGCTGCCCCCCCCCCCCCCCCCGCCCCAGTGCCTTCTAACCCGCGTTCCCCTCACATCCCCGCCTCCCCGGCCGCCACACCCGCCGCCTCCTCCAGCTCCAGAGCGGGTCCCTGGGCTCAGGTCTGTCCTTTGCGCATCGCAGCGCTGGCCGCTAGGAGGCGCCGCGCAGCTGCCTGGGGACCAGGTGCCTCCCCGCCAGGCCCGCTTGTCCCCTCCCCCCACCCCAGGCAGGTGCGCATCCGTCTCCCCAGAGCAGGCAGGGGAGGCGGGGGGAGGCGGGGGCAGCCTCCGGCGCTATCAGCCCTGCCAGGCGGGCTGGAGCCGCTCCCGGAGGGACACGGAGCGCGGAGTCCACGGGAGACCTGCCAGGAGGGACGCGCTCCGGGGACCCCGCTGACACCCGCTCCCCGCGCGTCACGGGAGACAGACGCGTCTGGAGCGGCGCCCAGCCCGCCCGTGGCCGCTGGCTGCGGAGCCCGCGGGGCGGGCAGGTGGCCGGGAGGCCGGGCTGGGGACGCCAAGGGTCAGTCCGGCTCACGTGTCCGGCCGCATCCAGGACTGCAGGGACCCGAGGCCGAAGGGCAGCTCCACTTTTTATTTTTTTTAAATATATTTTATTAATTTTCCACAGAGAGGAAGGGACAGGGAGAGAGAATCAGAAACATGGATGAGAATCATCGACCAGCTGCCTCCTGCACGCCCCCTACTGGGGATGTGTCCGCAACCAAGGTGCATGCCCTTGGTCGGAATCGAACCCGGGACCCTTCAGTCCGCATGCCGACGCTCTATCCACTGAGCCAAACCGGTTTCGGCTACATTTTTTTTTTTTTTTTTTAAGAATATATTGAGAGAGCCGAAACCGGTTTGGCTCAGTGGATAGAGCGTCGGCTTGGGGACTGAAGGGTCCCGGGTTCGATTCCGGTGAAGGGCATGTACCTTGGTTGCGGGCACATCCCCAGTGGGGGGTGTGCAAGAGGCAGCTGATCGATGACTCTCTCTCATCGATGTTTCTAACTCTCTGTCTCTCTCCCTTCCTCTCTGTACAAAATCAATAAAATATATTTAAAAAAAAAAAAAAAAAAAAAAAAAAGAATATATTGAGAGAGAGAAGAAGAAGAACATCCATGATGAGAGAGAACCATGGACCGGTGCCTCCTGCACGCCCCCTGCTGGGGATGGAGCCCGCACCCCGGGACGACGCCCTGACCGGAATCGAACCGGGATCCCTCCGAGGCCTAACGGATCCCTGCGCGCCGCGCTGCGGGAGGGAAACGAGGCGCAGAGACTTGGACTCGGGGTCTCCCGGTCCCTGGCCCTGCACCCCTCCCCAACCTCATGTCCCTGCGCCCACGGGGGAGCTACAGCCGCGGCCCGGCCACCTGATCGTGGCTCCAGAGAGGCCTTCGGGGCGGCGCCGGGGGGGGGGGTGGGTGCAGGACACGGGGGGGGGGCAGTGTGCAGGGGACACGCGGCCATCGGCACGGCGCTGTCTCTCGGGTTCAAGGTCACGCGCCTTCCCCCGACTCTCCATCTCCTTCCTCTGTCACTCGGGCGCCTGGTTAATAACGGCCGCAATCTTCCTGCCACCAGAGCCGTGATTGCTTCTCTTAAAAGGAAGCGGAGGGGATGGGAGAGGGGGAGGGAACAGCAGGGAAGTCGCAGCACACGGGCGGGCAGCTCTGTCTGCTGCGGAGAGAGAGGAGGAGTGGAGCGGGCCCCTCTCCCCGCAGCCGCAGCGCCGTTAGCCGTTAACCGTTAACCTCGGAGCGCCGGGCCCGCGCTTGCAAAGTAGGTCGGCGGCTGCCCCACAGCCCCGCCCTCCACAGGCCTGCTGCTCACACGCCTCCCCGTGTCCGCCGGCCACGCGTGCCTGCGCCTCCGCGCTGCGGAGGACACGCGAGCACGCAGGGTGCACCCGCAGCAGCTGCTGCCCGCGGGTGTGATTACTGTCACGGTTCGCTTGCAATTTCTTGACGCTTAAAAAGGTACTTTGTTACCCTGCACGCACACACAGGAGCAACAGTCACAGCTGCAGAGAAGGATACAAAGTTTCCCCCCCCCCCCAATCCGGGGCCCTCCCACCCCAGGGCTGTCCATGTGCACCGCGTGCCTGTGTTTTACTTTTAATTGTGGCCGAGCACACGTGACAGGAAGGTGGCTGGTTCAGCCACCAAAGCCACAGCTCCGCCGTCCCCCTCCAGAACCGGCTCCGTCTGGTCTCATTTAAACTCCCCCCCCCCCCCCGCCCGCCCGCCCCCCTCCACCCGCGTCCTGTCCCGCGTCCTGTCTCTGCGGGTTTGATGGCTCCGGGCACCCGCGGAGGCGGAGTCGTGCAGAGTGTCCTATTGTGTCTGCCTCATGTCACTGAGCATAATGTCCTCAAGGCTCAACCATGAAATTGGATGGGGCAGCATCTCTTCCCATTTTAAAAATATATTTTTTATTGATTTCCGAGAGGAAGGGAGAGAGAGAGAGAGAGAGAGAGACATAATGAGAGAGAATCATGGCTTGGCTGCCTCCTGCACAACCCCCACTGGGGCCAGAGCACGCAACTCAGGCCTGTGCCCTTGACCGGGAATCGAACCCGGGACCCTTCAGTCTGCAGGCCGAGACTTTATTGCCACAGGGTTCTTCCCATTTTTAACCTGGAGCGTGAGCAGGCCACACGCGCGCGGCTGGGCTGGTGCGGGCTGTTTTTTCTTTTGTTTTTCCTTCTCTTTGCGATATTTCTCAGAGAACTTCCCAGCTCAGCAGAGACAGCTAAGAGCTCATATTCAATGGCTAGACTGTTCATAATGCAGATTTTCTAATCAAAGGAACCTCCAAAGTGCTTCCTTCAAAGCGACGTCCGTCGCTAGCCACACATTCCCCCATCTTCCGGGTCACTGGTGGGCGCCATCCCAGTAGAGCTGTTCTTGTTTGGGGCGGACCATGCAGAGACCCCACTGTCCACGTCTGCGTCCGTGCGGACGTGCCGCTCAGACAGGGCGTGTGCCGTCGGTGGGAACACGCGGTCATTGAAGGAGCGAGGGCTGGTGAACACGGCGGGCGGGTTCACACTTCCCAGGCAGGATCTTAACCGTGTCAGCGCGTCGACACGGACTGCGAGCTGTGTTCTCTCACGCGGACCCTGTCATTGCCCGGCCGGTGTTCTCGGCGGCCAGGGCATTGGCCCGGGCACTAGAGGGCGCGTATCCGGGTTGCAGGTTCGATTCCCGCCCCCGGCAGGGTTCATGCGCAAAAAAAAAAAAAAGAAATCCCATTTCAGATGAAGCAGTGCTTTTAGGACATGGTTTGGGTTTAAAAATAGCGTCTCCATTGCAATTAGACAAGAAGAGGAAATAAAAGGCATCCACATTGGAAGAGGAGAAGAAAAGTTATCCTTCTTTGCAGATGGCATGATATTGTACACAAAAATAGCTGTCTCAATTATTTAAAAAAAAAAAAAAAGAAAGAAAGAAAGAAAGAAAAGAAACGTAACATTTCCCTCCAGGAGGAAGGGATGGGTTTGGGACATGCTTTCACCTGATAACCCATCATCATCATCATCAGAGGAGGCCTGGGAGGCAGAATGTTCTGGAGGGGAGAGGAAGAATGGGGAGAAAGGCAGGCAACGGAGAGAGAGCAGGGTCTGGCGGGGAGAGGAGAGGACGGGGGGAGGGCTGGCCGAGGAAGAAGCTGAGGATCCCCGTTGAACGCCGGCCAGACGCCACCCCAGCTGGCCAGGCCTTGGGAAGGGGGGCAGGTGTGTGCAGGGCGGGGGAGTCCCCCCCGATGGCTGTCAGCGACGCCCGCGCGGGAGCAGGCGGCAGGCAGCTGTCTGGCTTCCAGGCGTGACCTACATTCCTTCTCAAACGCAGCCTCTGCTCCCGAAGGCTCGGATCAGCCTGGCTCCGAGGGAGGGGCCGCTCCGAGGGGGAGAGCGCCCCCGGCTGGCCGGCGCTGGGAGGGCGTTATGCTGTCTGCCTCTCCCCGGGGCTGCGGACGCTGTTTTTTTGTCTGTTTGTTTTGTTTTATACTTTTTTCATTTCTCCTTATTTTTTTTAAAATATATTTTATTGATTTTGTACAGAGGAAGGGAGAGAGATAGAGAGTTAGAAACATCGATGAGAGAGAGTCATCGATCAGCTGCCTCTTGCACACCCCCCACTGGGGACATGCCCGCAACCAAGGCACATGCCCTTGACCGGAATCGAACCTGGTCCTTCAGTCCCCAAGCCGACGCTCTATCCATTGAGCCACACCGGTTCCAGCCATTTCTCCTTATTTTTAAAATTGATTTCAGAGAGAGAGGGGCAGGAGAGAGACACCCGCGATGAGAGAGAATCTGGATCGGCTCCTCGGGCACGCCTCCCCCCCGGATGGAGCCGCGACAGGCAGGGACCCCTGGGTCCCAGGCCGATGCCCACCACGGAGCCACCGGGCCGGCCGGGGTGTGGATGTTCAGGGAGGACAAGTGTTTCCTCCTGAAATACGTCCGTTTACGTAGAAGAAAAAAAAGATGCAGGCTCTCTGCGCCCGGCTCCCTCTCTCTGCGTCCGGCTCCCTCTCTGCGCCCGGCTCCCTCTCTCTGTCCGGCTCCCTCTCTGTGCCCGGCTCCCTCTCTCTGCCCGGCTCCCCCTCTCTGACCGGCTCCCCCTCTCTGTCCAGCTCCCTCTCTGCGCCCGGCTCCCTCTCTCTGTCCGGCTCCCTCTCTCTGTCCGGCTCCCCCTCTCTGTCCGGCTCCCCCTCTCTGTCCAGCTCCCTCTCTGCGTCCGGCTCCCTCTCTCTGTCCAGCTCCCTCTCTGCGCCCGGCTCCCTCTCTCTGCGTCCGGCTCCCTCTCTGCGCCCGGCTCCCTCTCTCTGTCCGGCTCCCTCTCTCTGTCCGGCTCCCTCTTTGTCTGGCTCCTTCTCTCTCTGTCCGGCTCCCTCTCTCTGTCCGGCTCCCTCTCTGTGTCCGGCTCCCTCTCTGTGCCCGGCTCCTTCTCTCTCTGTCCGGCTCCCTCTCTCTGTCCGGCTCCCTCTCTCTGTCCGGCTCCCTCTCTCTGTCCGGCTCCTTCTCTCTCTGTCCGGCTCCCCCTCTCCTTTGTCTCTCCCGCGGCGCTGGCAGGAGACGCCGGGCAGTCACGGATCTATTCCGGGCGGCAGCGTGAGTGTGCTCGCCGCCCGGAGACAATGAGGGTGAACGGGCCCCGGCCGCGCGTCCAGGGGAGGAGACGCTCAGACGGGGCGTGAATGTTATCGTCCCCAACGGGCGCCCGGCTGCCCCGCCGCCTGTCCGCTCCCCGCCCAGCGCGGAGCCCGAGCCGGAGCCGGCAGGGCCCTGTCTGCGGGGACGCCGGGCGACAGGAGCCGCCGGAGGACGGAACCTGCTCCACGGCTTCCCTCCCGCCCGCCCCGCGTGGGGCCTCTGCTCTCCCGATACCTGCTCTGCTCTTTTCTGGCTAATAAGTATATATATATTTAAAGTACATCTTACTGATTTTTACAGAGGGGAAGGGAGAGGGGTAGAGAGTTAGGAACATCGATGAGAGAGAAACATCCATCAGCCGCCTCCTGCACTCCCCACCGGGGATGTGCCCGGAGCCAAGGTCCATGCCCTTGACCCGACTCGGACCCAGGACCTTTCCGGCGCAGGCGGGCGCCCTATCCACGGAGCCGCGCCGGTTTCAGCATTGTTGATGTAGACTAACCCCTGAGCCTGGGCGACGCACAGCGGGGCCTCGCTGACGCTCTCTGCTCCAAAGCCCGCGCCCGCCCCGGGGACCGTCATGGCGGGGGTCCGGGCTCGGACGTGGGGTGGGGTGGGTGGGGGCAGGCAGCCCGTGGACCGGAGGTCAGTGGCGCCCTTCGGGGGCGGGCGGCGCCCGGCGCTTACCTGGTGCTCGCCTACCTGTTGCCGGGCGCCAGGCGCTGGCAGACCACGGTGCTGGTGCTGGTGCCGAGCTCGCCGCCGGCCGCCCGCTCCTGCCGCACCGCCCACTGGCCGGGCTCGCTGGGCCGCGCGCCCAGCACGGTCACCCCCTTCTTCACCCTGGCTCTGGGGACAGCGAGGGAGGGAGAGAGAGAGAGAGAAAGAGAGAGAGGGAGAGAGAGAGAGAGCCGGGTGAGGGCCGGCCTTCCCGGGGCCACCCGCCCCCTGACACCATCTCCTTCCACTTCTTTACTTTAAAAAAAATACATTTTATTGATTTTTTACAGAGAGGAAGGGAGAGGAAGGGAGAGTTAGAAACATCGATGAGAGAAACATCCACCAGCTGCCTCCTGCACACCTCCGACCCGGGATGTGCCCAGAGCCAAGGTCCATGCCCTAGACCGGAATCGAACCCGGGACCCTTCAGTCCGCAGGCCGACGCTCTGTCCACTGAGCCACACCGGTTTTGGCATATACATACATATATATATATATATATATATATATATATATATATATATATTCTTATTGATGTCAGAGAGGAAGGGAGAGGGAGAGAGAAACATCCATGAGGAGAGTCACTCATCGGCTGCCCCCTGCACACCCCCTGCTGGGGATGGCGCCCACCCCCCGGGCCTGCGCCCGGACCGGGAATTGAACCCTGACCTCCTGGTTCACAGGCTGACGCTCACCCCGGACCCATGCCGGCCGCGCTAAAATAAACATTTTAATAAAAGGTGTTGCTGCCGTATCGTTGCATAATTAACACAGGATGATGTATATTTTTAATTTCCCCGGTGTCTCAGCCGTGGCTCAGTCCGGGTTCTGTCCCCTGGGGACCCGTGCCCTCTGTGACCCTCAGGGAAAGGGGGTGGGAAGGGAGCCTGCAACCGAGGTGCATGCCCTTGACCGGAATTGAACCCGGGACCCTTTGGTCCACAGGCCGACGCTCTATCCACGGAGCCGGATGGGCAGGGGCCCTGGAGCCTTCTTTAAAAGACAATCTGGCCCTGGCCAGTGTGGCTCAGGGGTTAGAACGGCAGCCTGCCGACAGGGGTCTAGGGTTCAATGTGGGGTGAAGGGCATGCACCTCGGTAACCACTTCGGGGAGAGCGAGGGAGACACCCAATTGATCTCTCTCCCTGCCTCCCCCTCCCTTCCACTCCCTAAAAACCATCGCAAAGCTGTCCTCCCCCGCCGGGGGGGGGGGGGAGGGAAGGACAGTCAGAGCGAATGGAGCTGGGGGGGGGGACCCTGCCCGGGGGGACCATCTGAGCGCCGAGCGGCCGGCTGGTCGTGCAGAGAGGCGGCAGTGGCTCTGGGCGGGCGCGGGTGTCGCCCTCCCCTCCCTCCTCCTGGACCCTAAAATCCCATTATCACCTCCGTCTGCAGAGCGGCCGGCCGGCCCGGCGCCGCCGCAGTGACGGATGGGGGAGGCCGCGGCCGGCGGCTCCCTGCTCGGCGGGAACTGTGGGTTGTGAGCGTCAGAGGCTCCGCACAGCCCGGCTGCCGGGAGGAAGTGGGGAAGCAGACATTTAAAATTCACCGGGCCGGGGGCCGCCAGGACCTGGGCAACCTTTCTCTCTCCCTCTCTCTCTCTCTCTCCTCTCTCTCTCCCTCCCCCCTCTCTCCCCCCCTCTCTCTCTCTCTTCCTCTCTCTCCCCCCCTCTCTCCCCCCTCTCTCTCTCTCTCCTCTCTCTCTCTCTCTCTCCCTCCCTCTCTCTCTCTCTCCCTCTCTCTTCCTCTCCCTGCCTCTCTCTCTCTCCCTCTCTCACTCTCCTCTCTCTTCCTCTCCCTCCCTCTCTCTCTCCCTCTCTCTCTCTCTCCCCCCCCTCTCTCTCTCTCCCTCTCTCTCTCTCTTCCTCTCCCTCCCTCTCTCTCTCTCTCCCTCTCTCTCTCTCTCTCTCTATCTCTCTCCTCTCTCTCTTTCTCTCTCTCTCTCTCTCTCTCTCTCTCCCCCCCCCCTCTCTCTCCCTGTACCTTTGTCCCCCTCTCTCCCAAACCTGTGAATTTCTTTTTTCTTTTAAAAACCCCTCGCCTGCGGACATTTCCCCACTGAGTTTAGAGGGAAAGGCGGAGAGAAACGTCGATGGTTGCCTCCTAACGCACTCTGCCAGGGCCGGCCTGCCGCTGCCGCACGTGCCCGGACGGCGCTCCGCGGCCCGGGAGCCGCAGACGGACCTTCGCACCCGCTTTTGTTTTCAATAAAATCTTGTTCCGCAGAGTCCTGCATATTCATGCCCCCGGCGGCGGGCGGAGGGACAAGAGGGGCCGAGCTCGGGGGACGGAGGGGGCTCCGCCAGGCGCGCAGAGTCCGTGGGATGAAATGTTGTGCGTTGGACACATACGTGTTGTGCGTTGGACATATACGTGTTATGTGTTGGAGACATATGTGTTCTGTGTCGGACACATACGTGTTCTGTGTTGGACACGTGCGTGTGGGAGGGAAGGAAAGGGAAGCCGATAGAAGCGGGAAGTAACTGGGGTGTGAAGCCGGCAGCGGCGGCACCAGCATTTCCCGCGTCTCGGTGAGTTCTGTCCCCGCGTGGCCGTGGCCGAGGGGCCTGGGAACCCACTGACCCGTTTGCTGTGTGTTTTTTCTGGAAAAGGACTCAGTCTGATTTCTTAAATATATTGTTTTCATTGATGTCTGGGAGGAAGGAGAGGGAGAGAGAGGAACATCCGTGATGAGAGAGAACCATGGACCGGCTGCCTCCTGCACGCCCCCCGCTGGGGATGGAGCCCGCCACCCGGCCTGTGCCCTGACCGGAATCAAACCCGGACCTCCGGGTTCATAGGTCACCACGGGGCCACGCTGTGACTGCCTTCCTGCCAGGCCGGTGCCTCCGTCACGGCGATCCGAGCTCACCAGCTGGGGGCGCCCGCCCTGCCTGGCGTACGGACCGATGCCGGCGACCCCGAGAAGGGCGAACCCCGGCTTCTCTCCCACGGGCCCCGGAGCGAGCGGGTTTTCCCCCCTTCTCACTCCCCCCCGCCCCGGGGGCGCTGGGCCCGCACAGGCGTCTGCCCAGCACCACGAGCTCACAGCTGGAGACACGCCATGCACTCCCTCTCCGAGTCCGGCCGTGGCTCAAGCCCCAGGCCGAGGGGCGGCCGGGTCAGGCCGGAGAGCCCGGTGAAGCAGGGGGTCCCCCCAGGCCCGGCAAACCCCCTTCCTGAGGATGCTCCCCGAGCATCACCCCCACCGGGCGGTCAGCTGACAGGCCTCCTCCTCAGGGACCGTTCATTCCGAAAGGCCCCCGGACCCTGCTGAAGCCGGTGTGGCTCAGTGGATAGAGCATCAGTCTGCGGACTGAAAGGTCCCAGGTTCGATTCTGGTCAAGGACATGGACCTTGGCTGTGGGCACATCCCCGGTGGGGGGTGTGCAAGAGGCAGCTGGTCGATGTTTCTCTCTCATCGAACGTTTCTAGCTCTCTGTCTCTCTCCCTTCCTCTCTGTAAAAAATCAATAATATATATATGTATTTTTTAAAAAGGCCCAGGGCTCAGCTGCGACCCTCGCCCGAGGGCCCTGGTCGGCAAACCGCGGCTCCAGAGCCGCTCGCGGCTCTTCGGCCCCTGGAGTGTTTAGCAAAGGCCGGCTTAGGAGGACCCTAATGAAGTCAACCACAATCGCTCCTGCCTGTACAGTTTACGTTTAAAAAACGGGGCTCTCCAAAGACATGTCCTCGCTGTGCTGTTGGGATCTGGCTCTGATGACGGATGAGTCTGCCGACCGCGGCCCTCAGGCCAGGGAACAGCCCATCTGGGTCATCTCTATCTTAACCGGGTGCGCGTTTCAGCTCACCCCGCAGCCCCGGGCCACGCATCCGTCCGCCCGCCCATCCGCCGCCGCCCGCCCGTCCGTCCGTCCGCCGCCCGTCCATCCGTCCGCCCGCCCGTCTGTCCGCCCGCCCATCCGTCCGCCGCCCGCCCATCCATCCGCCTGCCCGTCCGCCCGACCGTCCGCCGCCCGCCCATCCTGCCCGTCCGCCCGACCGTCCGTCCGCCCGCCCGCCCATCCATCCGCCCGCCATCCGTCCGCCCGCCCGCCCATCCGCCCGCACACCTACCGCAGGGAGAAGCGGTCCACCGTGGAGTTGCCGGCCGCGGTGACGGAGGCGGTGACCACGCCCCCGGGCCTGGCGGGCCGGGCGGGCAGCCACACGGCCACGTGGCCGTCCAGGCGCAGCTCGCGGAGCCGGGCGCCGCGGTCCGGGGCGCGGAAGAGGCGGACGGCGCCGGCCCTCCGCAGCGGGGAGGCCGCGTCCTCCGGGCCGTCCCCCCCGCCGTCCCTCCCGGCGCGGATGGCGTTGCCCGTCCTGAGGCCGCCGCCGCCGGCGCAGCCCCCGGGCCCGCCGTCCGCCGCGTGCACCGTGTAGTACAGCTCCACGGGGCTGCCCGCCTCCGGGCCCGCCGGCCGCCGCCGCCCGGGCCCCGCGGCCGGGGCCCCGAACCAGCCGGGCGGCAGCCGCAGCTCCGCCACGCACAGCGCCAGCGCGCCCCGCGGCCGGCAGCCGGCCCGCACCTCGCGCGTCTCCCGGAAGGCGAAGGCCCGCAGGCAGGGCAGCGGCTCCGGGTCCGAGGGCTCCGGCTCCGCCCAGTCCCGGCCCAGCACCTGGAACAGGACCTGCGCCACCGGCCGGCCCGGGTAGACCTTGTCCTGCAGGACGTGGGCGCGCAGCCGCCAGCCCAGCGGGGCCGTCTCGCTGGGGTTTCCAGGGGTCAAGGTCGAGGTCAAGGTCGAGGTCGAGGCCGAGGCCGGGCCCAGAGGCAGCGCCCGCTCCGCGGAGAAGGGCCCGAGGCTGGCGAGCAGGAGCGGGGGCCGCCGGGCGCGGTAGGCGAAGAAGGACTCGGCGCGGGCCCGCAGGCTGGCGTTGGGCGCGGGGTCCGGGGGCGCCCCCCTCAGGAGGAAGGCGGCGTCCGCCCCGAGCACGCGGAGGCTCACGGGCAGGTAGGGCGGCGGCGAGGAGAACCCGGGGACGGCGTCCGGGGCCCCGCGGCCCTCGATCCCTGCGGGCGGCAGAGAGGAAGAGAGAAACAGGACGGTCACCGCGCCAGGAGTCCTCGTTTCATAAAAGTCATTTTTAATATGTCTTATTGATTGTTTACAGAGGGGAAGGGAGAGGGAGACAGAGCCAGAAACATCGATGGGAGAGAACCACCGATCAGCTGCCTCCCGCACGCCCCCTACTGGGGATGTGCCCGCAGCCAAGGTCCATGCCCTTGCCGGGAATCGGACCCGGGACCTTTCAGTCCGCAGGCCGACGCTCTATCCGCTGAGCCGCACCGGTTTCGGCTGCGATGATCTCTGTCTGTATTGATGTCAGAGAGGGAGGGAGAGGGTGAGAGAGAAACATCCATGATGGGAGAGGGTCATGGACCGGCTGCCTCCTGCCTCCTGCACGCCCCCCCCACCACCCCACTGGGAATGGAGCCGCCGCCCCGGCCTGTGCCCCGACCGGGGATCGACCCCTGACTCCCTGGGTCGTAGGTCGCCGCTCAGCCCCTGAGCCACACAGTGGGGTTCCGGACGTGATTTAGGGACGAGGGGAGAACACGCTGGGGTCCACCTGGGCAGCGTTTCCAGAATCCTTCCGGAACCAGCCCCTCCGGGACCCCGCGTGCTCCCAAACACGTATGTGCTTCAGACGGAAACACGGGAAGCGAGGCTCCACGGGAAGCATCACTGCTCGGCGGGAACGCCAGGCGGCCGACCTGAGACCGCGGGGGGTGACAGGGGAGCGTGAGGTGAACACACCCAGATCCTGCGGGAGGTGAGTGCGGTTTTTATTTGTTTGTTTTTTTTCTTTACCGAAGTCTTTTATTTCACTGAGCTTTAGAGAGGGGGGGAGGCAGAGACACATCGACGGGAGAGCCACACATCCGCGGACTTCCTCCTGCTCGCCGCGGCCCGGGCCTGCCCTGACCGGAAACGGAGCCAGCGGCCGCTGACCTGCTGGTGGGAGCTAAACGGACGGGCACTGTCCAGGAGGCAGTGTGGTCTGCCACCGCTGGTTTTGGACGGAAAGGGTGGCCACACGGGGGTCTAGGGCTGGTCGATCAATAGCCGCCTGATGTTTGGCAAGAATTTATCTCCTTGGAGCCTGAGTTTCCATGGGTGGGCGGCTGGATGGATAGATGGATGATGGGCAGATAGATAGATGATAGGTAGGTAGGTAGGTAGATAGATAACGAACAGATGAATAAATGGATGAGAGAAGGATGGATAGAGGCGTGGGCAGAGGTATGATGGGTAGATAGATGATAGGTAGGTAGGTAGATAGATAGATAACGAATAGATGAATAAATGGATGAGAGAAGGATGGATAGAGGCGTGGGCGGATGGATGATGGGTAGATAGATGATAGATAGGTAGATAACGGATAGATGAATAAATGGATGAGAGAAGGATGGATAGAGGCGTGGGCGGATGGATGATGGGTAGATAGATAGATGATAGATAGATAGATAACGAACAGATGAATAAATGGGTGAGAGAAGGATGGTAGATACACGGGTGGATGGATGATGGATAGATAGATAGATGATAGGTAGGTAGGTAGATAGATAGATAACGAACAGATGAATAAATGGATGAGAGAAGGATGGATAGAGACGTGGGCGGACGGATGATGGGTAGATAGATGATAGATAGGTAGGTAGATAGATAGATAACGAACAGATGAATAAATGGATGAGAGAAGGATGGATAGAGACGTGGGCGGACGGATGATGGGTAGATAGATGATAGATAGGTAGATAACGGATAGATGAATAAATGGGTGAGAGAAGGATGGTAGATACACGGGTGGGTGGATGATGGATGGACAGATGGATGGATAAGTGGATGAACAGATGGGTGATGAATGGATGCTCACACACGATGATCGATGGCTGGAGGGACGGTGGTTGAACAGGTGATTGATGGAGGGATGAATAGAGGACGGACGGTGGATGGGTGGACGGTGCACAGATGCATGATGGGATGGATGGGTGGCCGGACGGATGACTGGGTGGACAGACGGGTCCACGTGCAGACGGAAAGGCTGGCAGGCAGACGGCTCGACGTACAGGACACGCTGGGAGCCCTGCCCGGCGATGACAGAACGGCCCCGCCTCCTCCCGCCTCTGCCTGACCTCACACCCGCCCTCCCCGGAGGCTCGGGCCCTCCTCGCGGCCAGCGGCCTCGGGATCCGCCGCGGGGGATGGCGGACCCGCCAGCATGTGGCCCCGAGCCCCGTCTCCAGGGCCCCCGCTCCCGCCTCTCCCACAACTCCGTCACCCAGGCCCAGCCCCCGGGGCCAGCTTCGTCCTCGGCGAGACCCGGGTCACTGCCGCCGCGTCCACGTGCCTCGAACCCAGACCCCGTAGCTGTCCACACGGACGGCGCCCCCAGGAGCTGCAGGAGGCCCGGCCGCACCCCGGTCCGCACCCCCGACCGCACCCCCAGCCTCCAGCCCCACCCGCACCCATGGCCACACCCCAGGCCGCACCCCCGGCCACACCCCCGGCCACACCCCCAGCCACACCGCCGTCTGCACCCCCGCCCGCACCCCGGCCACACCCCCGGCCACATCCCCGGCCGCACCCCCAGCCACATCGCCGTCTGCACCCCCGCCCGCACACCCGGCCACACCCCCGGCCACACCCCCGGCCACACCCCCAGCCACACCGCCATCTGCACCCCCGCCCGCACCCCGGCCACACCCCCGGCCACACCGCCGTCCGCCCGCACCCCGGCCTCCAGCCCCGCGTGGAGCGGCTCCCGGTGAGTTCCGCTCACGTTCTGGGAGCCCCGAGCCCGGGAGCCCGGATCGGGGGAGCGGAGGCCATCAGCAGCTGCGGGTATTTCCTCCCGGACACGCTAGCTCCGGCCACAGGGAGGAATCCGTGGCTCCGGCGGCCGCTCAGCCCTGACAAACGCCTCCCCCCCCTCCCCCCCCTGCAACTCATCCCCGCTCACCTGCTCCTCCCGTCTCCCCGGAGACAGGCGGTGAGTAACGGTTATCGATCTGGAAAAGTCAATTCCGGTTTCCCGCGGCCGCTGGAGCGGGGACGGTCCTCGCTGACACCGGCCCGTCCATCCCCGTCACTGACAGCCCGGCCGGCCGCCTCCCTCCCGCGGCCGTTTTCCTTATCTGCCGCCGCCCGCCGGGGCCCTGTGTCCTCCGTCAGCCCGCCGTCCGCCCGCAGCCCCAGCCCCCAGCCCGCGGCCCGCGGCCGGAAATTGAGTCTGAGATCCCGAGATAGGGAGCCGGAGACACGGCCCCTGTCGCCGGGGACAGGATGGGCTCCGGGGACGTGACCTTTTGGCCAAGGTCATGGTCACGGCCACCGGGACACCGGATGTCCAAATGTCGGCCAGGATGGTTCCTTTATTCAATCACTGATTCATTCATTCATTCAATCCTTCAATCACTCATCAATCACTCATTCATTCATTCAATCACTCATTCAATCACTCATTCAATCACTCATTCATTCATTCAATCACTCATTCATTCATTCAATCACTCATTCAATCATTCAATCACTCATTCAATCACTCATTCATTCATTCAATCACTCATTCATTCATTCAATCACTCATTCAATCATTCAATCACTCATTCATTCATTCAATCACTCATTCACTCATTCAATCACTCATTCAATCACTCATTCATTCAATCACTCACTCATTCATTCAATCACTCATTCAATCACTCATTCATTCATTCAATCACTCATTCATTCATTCAATCACTCATTCAATCACTCATTCAATCACTCATTCATTCATTCAATCACTCATTCACTCATTCAATCACTCATTCAATCACTCATTCAATCACTCATTCATTCATTCAATCACTCATTCACTCATTCAATCACTCATTCAATCACTCACTCATTCATTCAATCACTCACTCATTCATTCAATCACTCATTCACTCATCCAATCACTCATTCAATCACTCACTCATTCATTCATTCACTCATTCACTCACTCATGCCTCATTAACGCGTTCTGTCCATCTCACCGAGTGCCCTCGGTCCCAGACCTGACCTTGGCTGTGGAGGGGGCTGTCCGCCGTTAGCGAGGCCTCACGCTGGACCTCGTGGCACGGGGGGGGGCGGGGGAGAGGAGAGATGGAGAGGGAAGAAGGGGATGGAGGGGGAGGGGTGGCAACTCTTTGAAATGAGAGCGAGTGTGCGCGCACACACACACACACACACACTTGGATCCTTCGTTTCTTCGGAGAAATTGGATTTGGGGCAAGACCAGGCGGGCCTGTCAGCTGCAGGAAGAGGGCCGATGGCTTCTCGAGAGCAAACACTGCGCCTGCGGGCGGGGCCGGTGCTGACGGGAGGCGGTGGCGACGGCTTCGCAACAGATAAAAAATGGTGTGTGCCCCGGTGTGTGTGCGTGTGTGTGTGTGTGTGTGTGTGTGCGTGTGTGTGCGTGTGTGCGCGCATGTGTGTGTGCGTGTGTGTGCGTGTGTGTGCGTGTGTGTGCGTGTGTGTGTGCGTGTGTGTGTGTGCGTGCAGGTGTGTGCGTGTGTGTCTGTGTGTGCGTATGTGTCTGTGTGTGTGTATGTGTGTGCGTGTGCGTGTACGTGGATGGAAGTAAGGCACCTGGCTGCGGCTGGGAGTCATCAGCGGCTCCTCCCGCCCTCCCTCCGCCCCCCGTGCTGACTCCAGCTTCTCCTGATTGCGCTTCCCGGCGCAGCTGCCTCGTCGGCCGGTCTCCGTTCCCGCGAAGGGAACCCGGAGAGCGGAGCCCGGGAGCCGCCCGCACGGACGCGGCCCAGACTCCGGCCTCTCCCGTCCGCAGCCGCCCAGGCCCGCACCCCCCCTGCGGCTCCCCCACCCTGCACTCCCGGGTCCCGGCACCCAGGCCCGCACCCCCCCTGCACCCAGGCCCGCACCCCCCCTGCACCCAGGCCCGCACCCCCCCTGCACCCAGGCCCGCACCCCCCCTGCACCCAGGCCTGATCCCCCCCTGCACCCAGGCCCGCACCCCCCCTGCACCCAGGCCCGCACCCCCCCTCCCCACCCCCACCCCCGGGTCCCGGCACCCAGGCCCGCACCCCCCCTGCACCCAGGCCCGCACCCCCCCTGCAGCTCCCCCCACCCCTGCGGCTCTCGGTCCCTGCACCCAGACCCGGTGCCATTGCTTCTGCCCTGAACACACTCCAGGGGTCACCTCCAATCCACCCATCACCCTCCCCCCGACACACACACACACACACACACACCCTGCACACACCCTGCACACACACACACACACACACACCCTGCACACACGTTGTATTTCTCTTTGGCTAATCCTCACCCAAGGTTATTTTTTCTATTTACTTATTTTTAAAAAAAAACAACACATATATTTTATTGATTTTTTACAGAGAGGAAGGGAGAGGGACAGAGAGCCAGAAACATTGATGAGAGAGAAACATTGATCGGCCACAGTACATGCCCGTGACCGGAATCGAACGTGAGGCCCTTCAGTCCGCAGGCCGACGCTCTACCCACTGAGCCACACCGGTTAGGGCAATATTGATTTATTTAAAAAATATGTTTTTATTGATTTCAGAGAGAGAAAGGGAGAGAGAGAGAGAGATCAAGGATGAAAAAGGATCATGCCCCCCACCGGGGATGAACCCTGAAACCGGGGCCTGGGCCCTAACCGGGACTCGAACCCTGACCTCCCCAACCACTGGGCCACACCGGCTGGGCTTCAACAGCTGTAGTGAAGTGTCATTCACGCCCTCTGAGATCCACGCACTGAAGAGCACACTGCAATGACGAATTTTAGTGACTGTGTGTGTGTGCTTACGTGTGTGCACACGTGTGCACGTGTGAGCTGGCTGACCGCACTGCTTCACGTGACAAGAAGTAACCGGACTTCCACCCGAATTATAAATCCTCTCCCGAGGGAGACGGAGGGACGGACGGACGGAGACGGAGGAGCGAGCGCGCGGGGTGGGACGCTCGGGGGCGGGAGGAAGGTGCGGCTGGGTGACAGGTGCCCCGATGATGTATCCGCGCAATTACCCACCGCCGGCCGGGCCACGTGCCCAGGCCTCTGCACAAGAAATATCTGACGCCGTTTATTAATTTCTCAGGCTCGTCTTCTCAAAAAAAAAAAGAGAGAGAGACGTGCAAAGATGCTGACGAGACAGGAAGATTAAATAAGTTAAAATAAGAAAAATGAGGCGAGGGGGCTGAATGGGAAAGCTTCGCAAACAAGACGAGGCTGAGGCGCGGGCGCGGTTCCCGGAGACGGGGGGCGGCTGGACCCCAGCGCCAGGGGACGGGGGGGACGGAGGGGGGCGGAGGGGGGACGGAGGGGGGGCGGAGGGGGGGCGGAGGGGGGACAGAGGGGGGACGGAGGGGGGATGGAGGGGGGAAGGAGGGGGGACGGAGGGGGGCGGAGGGGGGAAGGATGGGGAGGAGGGGGGAAAGGAGGGGGGGAGGAGGGGGGAAGGAGGGGGGAGGAGGGGGGGAAGGAGGGGGGACAGAAGGGGGAAGAAGGGGGAAGGAGGGGGGAGGAGGGGGGGAAGGAGGGGGGACAGAAGGGGGAAGAAGGGGGGAAGGAGGGGGGAGGAGGGGGGGAAGGAGGGGGGACAGAAGGGGGGAAGAAGGGGGGATGGAGGAGGGGCGGAAGGGGGAACGGAGGGGGGATGGAAGGGGGGACGAAAGGGGGACAGAGGGGGGACAGAGGGGGCACGGAAGGGGGGATAGAAGGGGAGGTGGAAGGGGGGATAGAAGGGGAGATGGAGAGGGGGCGGGGGAGGGACAGAGGGGGGACTGAGGGGGGGAAGGGTAGGTGGAAGGGGGGGCAGATGCTTTGGCTCCCTAGCAGGGCGTTTACGCCCCTTTGACAGCCCTCGGTGCTGGCCTCCCCCGGCCACCACTCCAGGCCGTCGCCGAGCCCCTCACAGGGCCGCGCGGCCCGGCCCACAGAGGTGGCCGGCCCCGTCGGTGTGGGTGAGGCCCTGAGGCGTGTGTGGCCCCGGCCGGGGGCTCAGGGTCCCGGCCCCAGCTCTCCCACTGAGGGTCACAGGGTGCACCCTCAGCACCCCCCCCCCCGCCCCCCGCCCACCGCCCGCCTGGCCCGGCTCAGGCAGCCGCTCATTCATCTCCAGACCTCCGACCTCGGCGGCTTCCAGTCTTTTACGCAGAAAAACGATCAAAGCGGGAAGCACAACTCAGGAGGGGAGAGTGAGCAAGAGGAGATGCATCCGTGAGCAACACACACACACACACACACACACACACACGGCTTCTCCGGGATCCGCAGTCACTGCCTGAGGGTGGGTTGTGTGTGTTACAATGTATCACTGCCTGAGGTGGGGTGTGTGTGTGTGTGTGTGTGTTACAATGTATCACTGCCTGAGGGCGGGGTGTGTTACAATGTATCAGCCAGGAGGGATACATTGTTGCCGAAGCACAAGGGTGAATAAGGTTGAGTGATTGCTGGCGTTCCTTTATTTGTGTCCTCCCCCGAGGGCGTGCTCCCATTGGCGTGAGGGGAGAGGGGGAGAGGGAGAGGCAGAGAGACCCAGCGATGGGCCGCCTCCTGCGGCGCCGGCCAGGGCCCGGGCGGGGGAGGGGGGGGGGAGCCTGCATCCCAGCCGAGGGGAGTGATGAGGTGGAAGAAAGGCCCACCACGGCCGGCGGCCGGCTCAGGGGTTGAGTGTCCACCTATGACCCAGGAGGTCAGGGTTCAACTCCCAGCCAGGGCACAGGCGGGGGGGCCCATCCCCGGTGCGGGGCGTGCAGGAGGCAGCTGATGCGCGATGCTCTCTCATCATGGACGTTTCTATCTCCCTCTCCCTCTCCCCTTTTTAAATTTGAAATCAATTTTTAAACAAATAGAAGGATGACTGGCTCCTGCTCTCCCGGCTCTCTCCCCGCCGCGGCGCCTCCTGCCACCGCGGACAGAGGCCAGACGCCGATCCACCGGGAGCTCCCCCAGCCCCGCGGAGGCTCCGCCCAGCCCCGCGGAGGCTCCGCCCAGCCCCGCGGAGGCTCCGCCCAGAGGCTCCGCCCAGAGGCTCCGCCCAGAAGCTCCGGCCGCCGCCTCCGGGAAGCCCCCCCGGACTGCACGGGAGCCGGCGGGAACGTGAGCTCCCGGTGGCCTGCAGCGAGAGGAGGGCGGCAGCTGGCGGGGCCGCGGGCTCTGAGCGGCGTCCACCACGGCGAGGCCCCGCGGGGCCCTGGCGTCCAGCTCCCGGCGGGAGGGCGGGCGGGCGGCGGAGGCCCCCGGCCCGGAGACAGGCAGATGGCGGCCGGGCGGGCGGGCGGCGCCCCCTCACGGTCGGTTAGTCCAGCCCCTGGCGCCGTGGGACGGAAGCCCCTTGGCTGCCTGGATGCCTTTTTTTTTTTTAACGGCGCCTATTGGACATCCCTTTTTAAATTTTTTAAATATATATTTTATTGATCTTTTTACAGAGCGGAAGGGAGAGGGAGAGAGAGCTAGAAACATCGATGAGAGAGGAACGTCCATCAGCTGCCTCCTGCACGCCCCCCACTGGGGATGTGCCCGCAACCAAAGTCCGTGCCCTTGACCGGAATCGAACCCGGGACCCCTCAGTCCCCAGGCTGACGCTCTCTCACACACTCACACACACACACACTCACACACACACACACACACACACACACTCACACACACACACACACACACACTCACACACACACACTCACACACACACACACTCACACACACACACACTCACACACACACTCACACACACACACTCACACACACACACACACACACACACTCACACACACACACACTCACACACACACACACACACACTCACACACACACACTCACACACACACAAGCGGCCGGAGAGAGGAGCAGACACTGTGCCCGCCCCCTCCCCCCCCTCCCCGGTTCCTGCGGACGGTGCAGTCCGGCGGGCGGGGCGGAGCCCCCGGGCAGCCGGCCAAGCTCCCGGCCGCTGGGCAGGCCCGGCAGCGGCTCAGCGACCGTAGCCGCGAAGAATGAAGATAATCCCAGAGGCGGCTGGGAAAGCCACCCCTCCTGGGGCAGCCGGGAGCCGCTCGGGCTCAGACACCCTCACTGCTCCCCCCACACACACAGACGGGAGCCGCTCAGGCTCAGACACCCTCACTGCTCCCCCCACACACACAGACGGGAGCCGCTCGGGCTCAGACACCCTCACTGCTCCCCACACACACACACAGACGGGAGCCGCTCGGGCTCAGACACCCTCACTGCTCCCCCCCCACACAGACGGGAGGGCCCCCCATCCAGGCTGCACCGCACGCCCCACGCCGGCGGCACCTCGCAGGGCACCCAGGGCCCCGGGGAGCGGGCGGGCCAGGCGGGCCTTCTGTCTGTAATCCTGAGAAACTCGGGGCTGTCAGGCTTTGGGGGGGGGGGGGGTGACGTGTGAGCATTACACGGTCTGCCGCTCCCGAGCGCTGCCTGCGCCGGAGACAGGCGGGGAGGGGGACTTGGTCGGCGGGACGGAAGGCACCGAGCGACGGCTCTGAGCGTCTCTGGAGCCACTCGGCCCGGAGGACGGCCTTTCCCGGAACAGGAGGAGGACGCGTTCCTGGAGGCCGGTTCCTTCCCGGCCGGCCGAGGCCGGCTCCCGCTGAGGGAGGGGAGGAGCGGCCGGGCGCAGAAGCCAGGAATTTCAGAGAGAGAGAGAGAGAGAGAGAGAGAGAGAGAGGGAGAGAGAGAAAGAGGGAGAGGGAGAGGCAGAGAGAGAGGGAGAGAGAGGGAGAGGCAGAGAGAAGCACGACGGGAGAGAGACACGCCGATGGGCCGCCTCCTGCACGCGCCTGGACCAGCGCCCAGGCCGGGAGGAGCCTGCAACTGAGGTCCGTGCCCTTGACCGGAATTGAACCCGGGACCCTGTGGTCTGCAGGCCGAGGTCTATCCACGGAGCCACACCGGCCAGGGCCAAACGAGGTCTTTAAGAATGAACGGCTGAATGAAACAGAAGAGAAAGAGAAAGCTTTGCCAGACCCCGAGGGACCGGGAGCCGCTGCCTGGCCCATCATGGCCTCCTGGGGTGGTCACCCCCGTGGGGGAGGGGCGGGGGGGCAGGGGGAGGCAGGTCTGCCCCCCGCTCCGTGCAGAGTCCCGGGGCCCGGGGCCGAGGCAGAAAGCTCGGGGAAATCGCCATGGAGGTTCCCATGGAAACCAGCGGGGAGGGGGGGCGCTGAGGAGGGCGGGGAGCAGAGTGAGGGGGGCGGAGCAGCTCCCCAGCCGGGGCGCCCAGGCGTGGGGCGGGGGCGGGGACGGGGGGTACAGGGGGGCCAGGAGGCCGACGCCCCGCCCACTCCATCTCCGGCTGAATCTCAGGGTGCCTCAGCCCGGCCCCCCAACCCCCCCACCCCGGCTTGGGGCGCGGGGACAGGGCTGGGCTGCGAAGGGGCACCCCTCCCCGTCGCCATGGGCAACCGCAGTCCTGAGTGCCGTCCGGGCTCAGGGCGCCGCTGACTGTGAGTGTGTCCCGCCGGCCGTCCACAGAGCGGCCTGTGTGCGGCGGCCGGGCCGGCGGGGCGAGCTGGGACTGGAAACGGCTCGGCTCAAAACGGCTGAACAGCCCCCCGACCTCCCTCTCCCTCCCCCCTGCTCCGTGCCCCCGGCTGGGCGTCCGCCTGCCCGTGCCCCCGGCTGGGCGTCCCGTCGGCTCGAAGGCGGGCAGCCTGCCCCGGTCACTCTGCACAGTGACCCCAGGAGAGGCTCACCGATCCAGCTCAGACAAGACAATCTCAGCACCCAAACCCTGACCCTGACCCTGACCCTGACCCTAACCCCGACCCTGACCCTAACCCCGACCCTGACCCTGACCCTGACCCTGACCCTAACCCCGACCCTGACCCTAACCCCGACCCTGACCCTAACCCAGACCCTGACCCTGACCCTGACCCTAACCCCGACCCTGACCCTAACCCCGACCCTGACCCTAACCCCGACCCTGACCCTGACCCTGACCCTAACCCAGACCCTATGACCCTGACCCTATCCCTAACCCTAACCCCGACCCTGACCCTGACCCTGACCCTAACCCTGACCCTGACCCTATCCCTGACCATGACCCTATCCCTGACCCTATCCCTAACCCTGACCCTATGACCCTATCCCTATCCCTAACCCTAACCCTGACCCTGACCCTATCCCTGACCCTGACCCTATCCCTAACCCTGACCCTATCCCTATCCCTAACCATGACCCTGACCCTGACCCTATCCCTGACCCTGACCCTATCCCTGACCCTGACCCTGACCCTATCCCTGACCCTATCCCTATCCCTATCCCTGACCCTATCCCTATCCCTAACCCTGACCCTATCCCTAACCCTGACCCTGACCCTTGCCCTGCACACAGGAGCACCGAGCGTGTGGGATCAGCCAGGCATCGCCCTCCGACCATCATGGCCGCCAGCCGGCCCTTGGAGTCCTGGGACCGCCCTCAGCAGACCCCGCAGGCCCACCAGAGGCCGGGGAGGCCGCCGAGGGCACCCGTCCGTCCGAATCTAACCCCGGCCAGCCGAGGAGGGGGTCACCGCGGGAGGTGTGCCGCCTGCGAGGCCGATTTCCACACGAACAGCAGCCTGCCCCCCCTCAGGCCCCCTTAGACCCCCCTCAGGCCCCCTTAGACCCCCTTAGACCCCCCTCAGGCCCCCTCAGGCCCCCTTAGACCCCCCTCAGGCCCCCTCAGGCCCCCTTAGACCCCCCTCAGGCCCCCTCAGGCCGGCAGAGAAGAGAGAGCGCCCGAGCCCTCCCGCCGAGTCCCCCTCCGTCTCCCTCTGCACGAGCTCCCGGGACGGTCCCGGAAGGGGCGTGGGGTCCCCCATCCCTCACCGGTCCCGTCAGTTCCCCGGAGGGGCCATCCCGCTCCCTGTCTGTTTCACAGCCCCCGCCCCCCCCCCGCCCCAGGGAGACGGACCCGCCGCCCCCGCCCCCGCCCCCGCCCCGGCCAGCCGGCGGGAAATGTATGCGGGACGAGTGGCTGAGCCGCTTTCGTTTACATAATAACATCGCCGTGAACACCCCCCACCCGCCCTCCTGCCCGCCGCCCGGCGCTATCTCTGCTTCCCCAGGGCGGGCCGAGCCGCCGCTGAGCGGGTCTGCCAGCCAAGGAAGCTTCCGGAGCGCGTGCTCCAGCCGGGGCTTCACACGCGATCGGTGCGCAGCGTGCGTGCCCCACGGAGCAGCACCCGAGGCCCGCCGAGGGGCCTCCAAAACGCACCTGAATGTATTAACCTCAGAGAGGGCGGGAGGGGGAGAGAGAGAGAGAGGGGCATCCCCGACGAGAGAGGACCATGGACCGGCTGCCTCCTGCACGCCCCCCACTGGGGATGGAGCCCGCAACCCGGGCCTGTGCCCTGACCGGAATCCTACCGGGGACGCTTCAGTCCGCAGGCCGATGCACAGGCGGGGAGGGGGGTCGGGTCACGCCAACCTCGGGGTGAGAGTCTCGAACCAGGGCTCGGACCCACAACCTTGATGTACGGGGGCGACGCTCTGACGGAGCTCCCAGGCCAGGCCTCCAGGGGCCTCAGGAAATGGGGAGCGACGACGGCACCCGATTTCTTGCAACCCCCCCTTTTTAAAAAAAAATAAATCTTTATTGCTCAGATTATTACAATTGTTTCTCCTTCCCCCACCCCCACCCCCCGCAAACCCCTTCTTATTAAACCACGCCGCCTTCCCCCATGTTACCGCCAGCTGGACTTTACACAACAGACGGCAGCCCCGGCCAGTGTGGCTCAGGGGATAGAGTCCCGGGTTCGATTCTGGTCAAGGGCACAGGCCCGGGTTGTGGGCTCCATCCCCAGTGGGGGGCGTGCAGGAGGCAGCCGATCTACGATTCCCTCTCATCCATGGTGTTCCTCTCTCTCCCTTTCTCCCTCTCTTCCTCTCTGAAACCAATAAAAATATAAAACTAAATGAAATGAAAGACAGATGACAGTCGGCAGAGGCGGGGCGAGCAGAGGTGCACACCCTAAGTGAGTGAGTTCAAAGGTCATCAGTGTGAGACTCTCATGCCGAGGTTGGCGTGACCCGACCCCACGCTCAGCTCCGCGCCGGCGGGGAGGGGCGAGGCCGGTGGATCGCGGGGCGGGGAGGGGCGAGGCCGGCGGGGAGGGGTGAGGCCGGGCGGGGCGGGGAGGGGCGAGGCCGGCGGGGAGGGGCGAGGCCGGGCGGGGCGGGGCGAGGCCGGGCGGGGCGGGGAGGGGCGAGGCCGGTGGATCACACCGGGCTTGCGTTTCGGCCCAGCCCGGGGAGTGAAATCAGACGGATTGATTTTATGACGAGGACAATTCACCGGAGAAAAACGCGCTTTGATCAGGCGGCTCCCGGAACAAAACGGACGCCCACGCAGGAGCCTCCGGAACGGCCTCCGGGGCGGGCTCGCTATCAGCCGATCGGGCCTCAGAGGTCAAAGCTTTCCTTCTCCGGCGACCTTGAGCCGCCACCGCCTCCTCTGCGGGCGCACAGCGGCCCGGGTTCGGGTTGTTTTCTAAACGCAGCTGCCAGTCCGTCTGGCTCGGCCACACACACACACACACGCACACACAAGCACGCACGCACAAAACACACACAGACATATGCACACGCACAAGCACACACACGCGCGCACACACACGCACATGCACAAACACACACACGTGCACACGCACGCACACGCCCATACACACACGCCTACAAGCACACACGCGCGCACACACACACACAGGGCTCTGGGACCGGGGTCGGAATCAGACCATCGCGTCATCACATCATGGCGCCGCTGCTTGGGAAGGTTGGGGATGGAGGAGGCGGGGCTGGCTGGTTTGGGCCGCCTGGCCGTCAACCCTCCTCCTCTTGGTCACACACCCTGACTTCCGTTTTTCTTTTTTTAATGTTTAGTTTTATTGATGTCAGAGAGGAAGGGAGAGGGAGAGAGAGAGAGACATCCGTGATGAGAGAGAACCGTGGACCGGCTGCCTCCTGCACGCCCCCTGCTGGGGGTGGAGCCTGCAAGCTGGGCCTTGCCCTTGACCGGAATCGAACCCTGACCTCCTGGTTCCTAGGTCGATGCTCACCACTGAGCCACACAGGCCGGGCTCCACTCATTTTTATTTTTTATTTTTAGAACGAGTGCCGGGAAGGAGGAAAGAGAGAGAGAGGGATGTGAGAGAGACACTTCATTAGATGCCCCCCGCTCGGGCACCCGTGGGGGCCGGGGATCAAACCTGCCACCCACATACGTGCCCTGGACTGGGAATCCAACCCGAGACTCTCGTTCAGGGCCAGCGCCGGCGCTCTAACCACTGAGCCGCCGGCCAGGGCCCAGGCCCCTCTCTGCTGGCGTCCTCAGGCCCGTGAGAGCCAGCCCCGGGGACGGAGAGGGGAAGCGGCCGGTCTAACGGGGACCCTTTAGGGCGAAGGCGGGCAGGGGCTGCCTGCGGGCTCCGGTGTGTCTGGAGCCCCCGGTGGTCGGTCCCTCAGGGCGGGTGGGCACGTGGGCGGGGCCCTGAGGACGCGGTGGGAGGAGCCGCGCCCCGGGGATCTTTTTATTTTTTTAAAAATATATTTTATTAATTTTTTACAGAGAGGAAGGGAGAGGGAGAGAATTAGAAACATCGATGAGAGAATCATCAATCAGCTGCCTCCTGCACACCCCCTACTGGGGATGTGCCCGTAACCAAGGCACATGCCCTTGCCCGGAATCGAACCCCGGACCCTTCAGTCCGCAGGCCGACGCTCTATCCACTGAGCCACACCGGCTTCGGCAACCGGGATCTGCTTATCTCAGTGTCACTTCTTCCCCGAAGAGGAGCGTGGAGTTCCCATAAAGGAGGGAGAGAAGGAGGAGGGAGAGAAGGGGAGGGAAGGAGGGAGAGCGGCCCCCCGGAGGCTGAGCCGTGGCCGGCTGTCTGCGGGTTGATTAAGCCCATCACTCTCGCCGGGAGGGAGGCGGGGGCCCGGCCGCGGCCCGGGTCCCGGGGAGCCTCTTGAACGCGCAGTCTGTGTAATGGCTCTTGGCACGGAAAGCAAACGGGACTCACTCCGAGATCAAAGGCCTTTCTTTCATCTCCCTCCGCGGGGAATCCGCCGCTCCGGCCGCTTATTGCCGGAGCCGAAAATACCCCGAGCGAGGGCGGCGGGGGGAGCGCTGCCCGCTGCCCGGCCCGTCCTGGTGGCCCGGCGTGGCGCTCGGCGTTCCAGGCGGTTTCTGAAGCTGGTTTAGAAGAAAAAAAAAAAAAAACCCAAAAACATTCAGTCCTGGCCGGTGTGGCTCAGTGGGTAGAGCCTCGGCCTGCAGACCGAAGGGTCCCGGGTTCGATTCCGGTCATGGGCACATCCCTTGGTTGCAGGCTCCTCCCCGGCCCGAGCCCTAGTGGGGGTGCGTGCAGGAGGCAACCCATCCGTGTGTCTCTCTCACACCGATCTTTCTCTCTGTCTCGCCCTCGCTCCCACGCTCCCTAAAAATCAATGGAAAAATACCTCAGGTAAGGATTAAAAAATAAAATAAAATAAAATAAAATAAAAGTAGTTACATGAACACTCTGAAGGCTTGTTTTCTTGATTTATTTTTTTTCTAACAAAACGTTTGTGCAAACCACCCATCTGCTCCGGACCCTGCGGTCCTGGGTCGGAGTTTTCATTGTTCAAAACCAAACGTCTCCCCTTGTCTTCCGGGCGGACGGTCCCTTCCCCTCGGACCCGTGCCCAGAGCCGCCCCGCCTCCGTTTCCCCTCTTCCCAGCCACACGTTCCCTCCCCGCGGCCGGCGGAGGCTCCCCGCAGGCGGGACCCCGCGGCCGGCGGTCAGGGGATAAAACGGAAAAGACACCACGCCAGCACGCTGTCCCTTCCAGCAGGGCTGGCGCCTGCACGGCCCTCGGAGCTCCCAGACCCGGGCCGGCGGCGGGTGCCACGTGGCCGGGACCGAGAGACAGACAGACCCACGGCCACGGAGCCACAGACGGCCCAGCACGTGGGAGCCGGAGACGCGCCCGGGAGCCTGGAGGGACGTGGGCGGCTCCCATCCGCTCTGTCTGTGCGTTTGTTTCTCCGTCCTCCCCTCCCGACCCTCCGGCAGCAGCTCTGGGGGAAAGGGGCGTGGAAATTGGTGGAAATCCGTGGAAATCGGTGGATGTGTCCGTGGCCTGTGGACGGGGGCGTGGCTCGCTCACTGTCCGGTCTGGGGGCTCTGAGCAGACACGGACGGCCCGAGAGCGAAGTCCTGAGCAGGAGGCGGGTGTCCTTGAGCTGGAGGGAGCTGGTGGGTGCTGGTGGGTGCTGGTGGGTGCTGGTGGGTGCTGGGGCGGGGGTGGGGGTGGGGGGGAGTGTGTGTGTTTTGTTGTGAATCCTCACCCGAGGGTATTTTTCCCATTGCTTTTTTTTAATGTTTTCATTCTTTTCAGAGAGGAATGGAGAGAGAGAAACACCAACGATGAGGGAGAACCGTGGACGGGCTGCCTCCTGCACGTCCCCCCCGGGGATGGAGCCTGCACTGCGGCCTGTGCCCTGACCGGAAACGGAACCCTGACCCGAACGGAACCCTGACCTCCTGGGACATGGTGGACGCTCAGACGCGGAGCCACAGGGCCGGGCTCATCATTCTTTTTCTTTTCTTTTCTTTTTAATATATTTTATTGAGTTTTTTTTACAGAGAGGAAGAGAGAGGGATGGAGAGTTAGAAACGTCGATGAGAGAGAAAGGTCGATCCGCTGCCTCCTGCACACCCCGCACTGGGGATGTGCCCGCAATCAAGGCATATGCCCACGACCGGAATCGAACCCGGGACCCTTCAGTCTGAGGCCGATGCTCTATCCAACGAGCCCACAGGTTTCAGCGGGCTCATCGTTCTTAACTCCAGCGTTTGATGAGTTTGGGACAACCATCCATCACGTGATTGAAACCCCGCTGAGAGCCGGCTGCTGACGGCCAGGTGCACATCCTTCCTTAAAAACACCAGCATGCGAAACCGGTGTGGCTCAGTGGATAGAGCGTCGGCCTGCGGACGGAAAGGTCCCAGGTTCGATTCCGGTCAGGGGCATGTACCTTGGTTGCGGGCACATCCCCAGTGGGGGGTGTGCAGGAGGCAGTTGATGGATGATTTTCTCTCATCAATGTTTCTAACTTTCTATCCCTCTCTCTTCCTCTCTGTGAAAAACCAATAAAATATATTTAAAAAACAAACAAAAAACCCCACCAGCGTTCACCCAACGCCAGCACGCCATTGGTCGGAGGCTCAGTTAATTGACAGCAGAAACGAAGCGGGGGCGGGGCTTAGCCAGCGGAGGCACCGGGGAGCCCCCCACAGAGGCGGTGCCCACGTGACACCGAGAAAGCGGCGTGTGTGCAGGAGACGAGGATGCGGGACACACACACACACACACACACACGCACACACACACAAACACGCACACACACACACACGCACACACACACACGCACACACACACACAAACACGCACGCACACGCACACACACACACACACGCACACGCACGCACACACACACACACGCACACACACACACGCACACACACGCGCACACACACACGCACACGCACGCACACACTCACACATACACAAACACGCACACACACACGCACACACACACGCACACACACACACACGCACACACACACACACACGCACACACACACGCACACACACACACACACGCACACACACACACACACGAGAGCCTTCACCACGGTCAGAAGTTGTGGGTTCGAGCCCTGGCGGAGTCCATCGCTCCACACGGCCCACAGCATCCATTTCTCCGCCAGGGCCAACGTGTCTCCGTCTCGAGATGGAGAGCTGGGCCCGGCCGGTGCGGCTCAGTGGATAGAGCTTCGGCCTGCGGACCGAAGGGGCCCAGGTTCGATTCCGGTCCATCTGGATTGTGGGCAACTGGGCTGGGGTGCGGGGGGAAGAGCCAAAAACATGTTCTTAACCCACCGGAACCTCCCCGGTGACTCTGAGAGGCTCGTCCTGCCAGACCCACGGCACCGACCGCCGAAGTGGGGCTCCGGGGGCCCAGGAGCCGGAGGCCGGGCCTTCCCCTCGCCGGGGTCCCGGCCTCACGGAGACCCGCTCCCCCCGGACCCGCCGTCCTCCCTCCACCCGCACCGTCTCGTTCCGCGCTGACAGCCAGGGGGGAGCGGGGCTGACAGGCGGTGATGGATGGTGTTTGCTCATCCCAGCTCGGCAGGTACGGCACAAACGCAATTAGGAGCGCGTGTCTGCGCGCGCCTGCCGCTCACACGCCGGCCCGGGGGACGTCAGGAGGAGAGAGACTCCATTTGCACAGCCTCCCTGCTCCCCCCGCCTGCCCCCCCTCCCCGCCGGGTGGCTCGCGCACCGGAACCCGGAGACCAGGAGCATTGATCGTTTGGGTTTCTTTCCCTGGCTCCAATCGCTCACCTTTTTGGGGGGGGGAGGGGGCGGGTAGGAGCGCCCCGATGTTCCTCTGCACCCCACAACCCCCCCGGCTCCTCACAGGAACAAGGAGAGCCCCGGCTCTTACCAGCCAGGCCGATGGGCTCGGAAACAGGACAAAGGCAGGGCCCATGGGACCCGGCACAGCCTGGGCCGGGTTTGCGGGGTTTGGGGGAGAGAAGAGTGGACCCCCCTCCAGGGTGCGAACCGGAATGGCCAAGAGCCACCACACACGGCCTCACCAGGCCCCGGCGCGGTGCGGACAGGCAGAGAGCCGAGGAGAGGAAGACAGAGGATGCCACACTCGACCCCTGGATCCAGCCTCTCCCGAGGGCGCTGTAGGCATGATGCCAGCGTCCCCGACAGACACGGGCACCCTCGGCGGTCTCCCCGTAGCTCAGCAATCGTTCGCTCCGTGGCCGGGAGCCGGTCCTACCCAGCAGGCCTTCCCTGCTTACAGCCAGACCCTGGTCTCTGATTTTAAAAAAAATATATATTTTTTATTGATTTTTCACAGGGAGGAAGGGAGAGGGATAGAGAGCTAGAAACATCGAGGAGAGGGAAACACCGATCAGCTGCCACCTGCACCCCCCCCCCCCACCGGGAATATGCCTGCAACCAAGGTCCATGCCCTTGACCGGGATTGAACCCGGGACCCTTCAGCCCACAGGCCGACGCTCTGCTCACTGAGCCAAACGGGTCGGGGCCCCTGCATGGCACCGTTTTTGTGGGAATTGTGAAAGCAGGCGAAGCTATGAGGACAGAGCACGTGAGTGGTGGCCGGGGCCTGTGGGGCCGGAGGGGGGGGGAGGGAGAGAGGAAGGAGGGGGCCATACAGGGGCACAGAGGAGCGTCAGGGTGACAGAAATGACCTGTACGGTCTGTGATCCTCTCTCATCATCGATGTTTCTCTCTCTCTCTCCCTCTCCCTTCCTCTCTGAAACCAATAAACATACACATTTTTATAAGAGAGACTCATCCGTCCACAGAGCAAACACCAACAGCACCACGATGGACATGTCTCCGGAGAGCCGCAGTTTTTAAACGTAAACGTCTTCTAACGCCACGTCTTCCACACAGACCTGCTCGGGCCGTGGTGTTTTGTGGAAGAGCCGCCCTCCAGGGACCAAAGAGCCGCGTGTGGCTCGGGAGCCGCGGTTTGCCGACCGCGGGGCTATCCTTTACCGGCGGGTGTTTCCATCCGCCCAGACGTAGCCCTGGGTCCTCAGGGGCCCGGGCAGACTCTCCCCGAACCCGCTGCCCGCAGACTGAGCCGCTGGGAGCACCATCCACCAGCGCCCCCTCATCCGTTACCCCCCCCCCCACGTTACTGTGCGACGGCGCCTGAGTGTTAACGCGCCTCGCAGACCGCGGGGAAGGACCCGGGTTCCTCCGAAGGCCCCCTCGGTGGCGAAGGCGCTCAGGAGGCGCGGACATGGCCGTGGCTGCGGGTTCGAGCTCGGTCGCCCTGCCCAACCCGCCACCTGCCATCCGGGGACCTCCTCACAGCGAGTCTTAAAACGAACCAACAAGAGCGGGAGAAGCCCTGACCCGTGTGGCTCAGTGGATAGAGCATCGGCCTGCGGACTGAACGGCCCCGGGTTCGATTCCGGTCAAGGGCATGTGCCTTGGTTGTGGGCACATCCCCAGTTGGGGTGGGGTGTGCAGGAGGCAGCTGATGGATGATTCTCTCTCATCGATGTTTCTAGCTCTCTGTCCCTCTCCCTTCCTCTCTGTAAAAAATCAATAAAATATATTTTAAAACAAACAAAAAAACACCCTGACCCTTCAGAGGGCGCACCTGGCGACAGCGCCCCCTGGCGGCGGGGAGACCCCTGCAGGCGCCCCCTCGGGCGGCAGGTGCCCGGTGCGCGGGGAGGCGCTGGGGAATGACGTTTCCATTTGGGGAAACTGAGTCCCGGAAAGGCTCGAACCCGGAGCCCACGGCAGAACGAAGACTCCCGCCGCCGGGAAGGTCCACCCTCCGGGCCGAGCGGGAAAGCGTCGCCCACCCCTTCCGGACCCGCACGCGCTGGCCGCCCCGGGGAGGGGGCTCGGCTCCCGCGCAGCTCCGTCCGGCGGCGGGTCCGAGGCGCGCGGCCCCGGGAAGGGCGTCCCGGGCCTGGAGGCGGCGCGGGGCCCGTCGCGGGGACCTCCCGGGCCTCTCCGGCCGGGCCTCCCCAGCCCGGGCCTCCCCAGCCCGGGCCTCCCCAGCCGGAGGCGCAGGGGGTTCTCCGGGTTCCCGGAGGGCGCCACCCAGGCCGGGGGGCAGCGGCAGGGGGCGCCCTCCGGTCCCTTTGAGGACCCTCCGGGGACCCCGCGCCCGCGGCTCCGTCCTCAGCCCCGGGGCCGCCCGCAAACAATAACAATAACTATAACTATAATAATACTGACAACAACAGCGACGGCGGCCTCGCGGGCTCCCGAACGCCTTCGCTGACGGGGTTCCCATCGCGGATGGGAGGATCCGGAGCGGGGGGCCCGGACCGCGGGGGAGGGGGGTTCTGGTCCCACACGCGCCCCCACCCCGGGCTCCACCCAACCCGGTGCCCGGGGTCCCCGTCCCGCCACCCCGGGGGGCGCGGGGCCGCTCGGCCTCCCGGTGGCCGGTCCCGGACACAGACCCGGCCTGGCGGACGCGGAGGCCGCAGAGCAGCGGGTCCCACCCGCGTCCGCGCGGGATCGCAATGGATCCGGGTCTCAGGGCGCCGGGTTTGGGGGGACACCCGCGGCGCCCCTCAGCCACGCCCCCCGGAAGCTCCCGGATCTGCTCGGAACCCCGTTCGCTCCAGCCGCTCAGCAGCGGGGCGCAGCGGGGAGGGGGCCGCCCCGCGCCCGCCACTGCCCTCCCCGGGTGGGACACGCACATGCACCCCGACACATGCCTCCGGGTCCCCCGCCTTCCGGTGCCCCCTCTGCCCCCGGCCCCCGGGCCCCCGCCCTCGGCCCGGCCTTACCTCCGCCCAGCAGCGCGCCCAGCACCAGGCTCAGCCCGCACAGCGGCGCCACCGGCCCGGGGGCCGCGCCGTCGGAGCGCATCCCGAGTCCCGCTCAGGCCGCCGGCCGCCCGCCCCCCGGCCCCGCCGGCCGCGCCATGTCCCGGGGCTGCGCGTGGGCCGCGCGGTGCGGCTCCGGTGGCGGCGCCCCGCCCGCCGGATGCTCCGCTCCCGCAGCAGCGGCTCTGCTCCGGCCCCGACAACTTTTCTCCGCGGCTGCGGCAGCAGCGGGGCCGCCCCCCGAAGGCCCGCCCCCGAAGGCCCGCCCCCAAAGGCCCGCCCCGGCCCAAGCCCCGCCCCAGGCCAGCTCCCGGCCCCCAAAGGCCCGCCCCCGGCTCCCAAGGCCCGCCTCCGGCCCCCAAAGGCCCGCCTGCGGCCCCCAAAGGCCCGCCTGCGGCCCCCAAAGGCCCGCCCCGGCCCCCAAAGGCCCGCCCCGGCCCCCAAAGGCCCGCCCCCGCCCCCGGCCCGCCCCCAAGGCCCCGCCCCGGTCCGCCCCCCGCAGGCCGGGCCCCGGGACCAGCGGCTGCGGAGGAGGAAGAGAAAGGGCGCCCCCCGCCGGCGCGAGGGAGAGCAGGCGCGGAGGGGAGGGCCGCGGGCCGCTCCCCACCCCTGGGGAGCCCCCCTGTTTGCAGCCTCAGGCCTCCGCGTCCCAGAGGCCTCTGCGCAGGTGCCCAGGATGGAGCGGGACCCTTCCCCGCGCCTCCTGTGGGGGATTACTTGTTGTTCGGGTGCTTTTGCAGGTCCGCTGTGTCTGTGCCCGCAGCCGCGCCTGCACCCGGGGAGGAACCAAGAGCGGGGTCCCTCCCGGCACCATTCCCTCCCGGGACCACGGGCGCCTGGTGTCCGAGGTGGAGAAGCCGCTGGGACCCGCCGGCCTGCGGGGGGAGCTGGTGTGTCCTGGAGGCTGGCGTGGTCAGGGGGTGAGCGTCGACGGATGAACCAGGAGGCCGTGCAGGAGGCGGCCGGCCCGGGATTCTCTCTCTCATTGATGTTTCTCTCTCCCTCTCCCCTCCTCTCTGACATCAATAAAAAGTTGTTGTTTTTTAAGAAAGAGGGAAAACAGTCGCACACATGGAACTATGCGACCATTGACAACGAGGAGGAAGAAAGGAGCAGAGGCTACGGCCAGGCAGACGCGTTTCCCTGTCTGAAGGCGGCTGCTGCCCGCGGGGTCCCGGGCTCAGAGGCCCCCCGAGCCCGGAGGTGGGGGCCCCTTCCCGCTCCTTCCACCTGGGGGCCGGCGCTTCCCTCTGCAACCCTCACCCCGGGGTCCGTTTACACACACACACACACACACACACACACACCCGTCCCTCCAGGCATCAAGCGCATGCACACCAGACCAGACCGGTCACAGCCGAGGCGGTCAGGTCATCTTTTTTAAAGGAAAACCCACACAAAGAGCTGTGAGCGCGGGGTTCCTAGGCTCAGGGCTTCCCGTGTTTATTTTCCGAAAGGCCCGTGTCATTGGACCGCCGTGGTTAATCCCTGCGCTGGAATCACTTCCAGATGCTTCCGCGAGCTTCACCCCGAACTTCAGAGCCGCGGGCGGGCCTCCCCGCTCCGGGCACGCGGAGAGCATTAGCGTGATGGATGGGGTGGGGGGTGACTGGGGAGAGGAACCGTCTGTTCGCCAGCTGCCCGGGGCCCCCAAGTCCAGGAGGCAGCTGCAGGGTTCGTGCTGCTCAGGCTCCGGGTCCTGGTTCCCGGTCTGGCCGGGCGCGAGGGACGCAGCCGCAGCCGCAGCGCGTGCAGACGGCGGCTCGGGGCGGTCTCCTGGGTCCGGGCGGTTATGGCGGAGGACCAGGAGGGCAGGGGCTATGTGTTGGCCTCACGAGGCAGCCATGGTCATGGGCAGGCCTCACGCGGAACTTCCTATGAGAAATGAGAAGGAAGGAAGCGAGAGGAGAGGGAGGGGGGAGGCACTATGTTTTAACGCTCCCCGCCAGCACGTTCTGAATACACACAGACACCCTCTCCGCTGGCGCTCACCGGCGTTTCATTCAGTCCCTCCGCAGACACCCGTCTGTCGCTCACCGTGCATCCGGCTCCGGAGTGGGTTCCGGCGGCGAGGAAAACAGATGACGATCCTCAACTGGCGGGTCTCACGTCCCAGGCCCGTGGTCGGCACACCGCGGCTCGCGAGCCCCCTGCGGCTCTCTGGCCCCCGGAGTGCGGCTCGTCCACAAGACACCACGGCCCGGGCGCGTCTGTGTTGAAGACGCGGCGTTGGAAGAAGTTTACGTTTAAAAATAAGTGGCTCTCCGGAGAAATGTCAGTCGTTGTCCTGCTGGTGTTTGGCTCCGTGGACGAGTGAGTTTGCCGACCGCCGGCCTTGGAGACGAACGGAAATGGACAGCGAACGCGCCCTCTACAAATAAACATGAAGCCGAACGATGGGAGGGGCCGGGGGAGGGGGCTGGCTGTGGGGGGGATGCCTGAAAAGGGAGTGGGTGAGCTGTGGGAGAGGGAGAGAGAGAGAGAGAGGGGGAGAGAGAGACATTGATGTTAGGGGCACACTGATTGGTTGTCTCCGGCAGGAGCCCCATCAGGGGGGCAGGGGTCAAACCTGCAACCCAGGAACCTGCCCTGGACCGGAAATTGAACGTACGGCCCTCAGGTCTGCAGGCCGGGGCTCTAACCACTGAGCACACAGGCCAGGGCTCCCCTGGCCTTCTCCAGCCCCTCCTGGCCGACCTCCGGCCCCTGACAGGTGAGCCGGTTTCTGGGCGGGACGGACACCCAGCTCTCCCTGTGGTTCCCCGTCATCTTTCTCAGGCTCAGCCCCCGTCTCCGCTGACACTTTCGGATGATCAAAACCAAAATAAAAGGAGGGGGGGAAAAAAGAGGATTGACCTTCCCACGGGGGCCGCCCACACTGCGCCGTGTTGCCGCTTGGAACAAAGCGCCGCCAATTCCGTTAGTTTAGGGGCGAGTCGCCTGCAAATGGTTAGAGAGCGAGCAGCGCCCCCTGGCGGCGGCGGCTGGCCTTTCCTGCTGGCGGAGGCGGGAAAGCTGCTCAGGTTTCTGGGTTTGGAGCCGAAGCGGGGAGGCGCGGTGGGAGGGTGCGGCCTCAGCTGCGGCCTCACGCTGTCCACGCACGTCCTCCTCCTCAAGAGGCCGAAGGGCTCGCTGCCGGCCCCGAGCAAAAGGCACGGCACGAAGCGCCCACATGGATGGGGGGGGAGGGGGAGAGGAGGGAGGGGGAAGGGGGGGAGGGGGAGGGAGAGAGGAGGGAGGGGAAGGCGGGTAGAGGGCCATTCTGATCTCATGAGCTGCGGGAGGATTCATTAAGAAAGGGCCAGCTCTTGGTCCAGCTGGCGTGGCTCGGGGTTAAGCGTTGACCTGTGCACCAGGCGGTCAGGGTTCGATTCCCGGTCAGAACACAGGCCTTGGGCGCTGGCCTGCAGGCCAGGGTGTCTCTTGGAAGCCACGTGGCCGCTCCCCGTGGCACCCTCTGGCCCAGGGGCAGGGCGCGGGGACCAGGCCAGAGAGCAGAGCGGCCGTTCCTGACCCACACGCTCCCCTCCTCTCCGAGCGGTGGGAATGGGGAGAAACCGCCCCCCCCACATCCGGGTCCCGTGTCAGCAGCGCCTGCGAAGCCAATGAGGTATAAAATAGGAGCTCGGCGCCCATCACAGGAATAATGGAAAGACCCCAGGGGCCGATGGGAGGCGGCAGGAGGACACGGAAGGAGGCGTGTGTCAAGGTTAAAAAAAAAACAAAAAACATCCTTCTTTTTCTCTTTCTCACCCGCCCCGGGCGGCGGCGAGGAGCGCCGTTCTCCGGCGGTGAAGTCCGGTGGAGGCTGCGGAAACGCGGGAAGAAAGGACTCGGTCGCCGGCAGCGGGGGCTCCCTCCTTGGCTCCTTGGCAACCAAACCGGCCCAGAGTGGGGGGGGCGCCCCGTAGGGCGTAGGAAGGTGTGTCCTCATTACCAATGTGACCTCAGTAAGCGCCCTAACCGGTGTGGCTCAGTGGATAGAGCGTCGGCCTGCGGACTGAAAGGTCCCGGGTTCGATTCCGGTCAAGGGCATGTACCTGGGTTGCGGGCACAACCCCAGAAGGAGGTGTGCGGGAGGCAGCTGATCAGTGTTTCTAACTCTATCCCTCCCCCTTCCTCTCGGTAAAAGAAGAAAAGAAATCAATAAAATATATATTTTAAAATAAATCTTCCAGTTAGGGTTAACGTCAACAGCAAAAGCTATTAAAAATACACAAATTTAAACGGAGGAGGGGAGCACCCTGGAGCTGCCGGGCGGAGAGGGCAGCCGGCCTGTCCCCACGCAGGCCCCTCTGGCTGAACTGGGCACTGGCCGCCGGGCCATGGGCGGGGCCGGCAGGGGAGTGGGGGTCCCGGGCGCGGGGCGGGGATGCTGACGCTGCCTGATGGCGCCCCCCGCAGGCCCGCCCTCTCCCGGTCAGTCAGCCTGGGAGCCGCCCACCTCTCCCCGAGGCCCGGCCTGGCCGCGCCTTGGCCTCCGGCAGCCGAGGACAGGAGGGTCCCCGCGGAAATTACCGCCTCCGCCCGCCCGCTCCTCTGGCTCAGGAGGCTCGGGGGCAGGTGAAGACGCCTAATCACCCGGCTCAGGAAAACATCAGGCCAGGAGCATCTGCCCTGTCCGAGGAGTGGGGTTCACAAAGCCGGAGGCAGCCCCACGGCCCTGAGCCGACAGGGACACACACCACACACAGACACACACAGAGAGACACACAGACACACACAGAGAGACACACAGACACACACAGACACACATAGATACATACACAGAGACACACACAGACACATACACAGAGACACACAGACACACACAGACACACACAGAGACACACAGACACACACACAGACACACACAGACACATACACAGAGACACACAGACACACACACAGACACATACACAGAGACACACAGACACACAGACACACACCACACACACTCACACACAGACACACATAGACACATACACAGAGACACACAGACACACACAGACACATACACAGAGACACACACAGACACACACACACTCACACACAGACACACATAGACACATACACAGAGACACACAGACACACACAGACACAGACACACACACACTCACAAACACACACACACACAGACACACACACACACACTCAGAAACACACAGACACACACAGACACACACACACTCAGAAACACACAGACACACACAGACACAGACACACACACTCACACACACACAGAGACACACAGACACACACCACACACACTCACACACAGACACAGACATGCACGCACACGCACACACGCACATACATGCACACACACGCACGCATGCACGCACACGCACACGGCGCTGCAGTGTCAGGGAATCCATTTAACCTCCTATGTGATGGGGGTGTTCAATCCACAGACACTGGGGGGTGGGGGTGGGGTTGACAGTTTAGGCACCGAGCCTTCCAGTCTGTGGGGAGGGGTGACCGCGCCCCACGAATCTAGCCGCGTGGTCTGCAAACTCATTCGCCCTCAGAGCCAATGTCAACAGGACAACGACGGACATTTCTCTGGGGAGCCTGTGGGGGACCCCTCCTGGCTGTGAGAGCCTGATTGGGGGAGGGGGTAGATCAGCCAGCCACTCTGTAATCCGTGACCCCCTCTGGCGCCCGCCCGCAGTGACAGCCCGCCTTGGGGCGTCTGGAACTGGCTCCCGGGGAGATAAGGCACTTCTTACGGGAATCCTGTGGCTTCCAGAACGTTCCGGCTCCCTCCCGGGACGGAGAGGACTTCAAGGAAGACAAAGTGTGGCAGCCTCCCCTACTTTCCCCCCCTCTCCTCTCCTCTCCTCCTCTTCCCTCCCTCCCCTCCCCTCCCCTACTTTCCCTCCCTCCCCTCCCCTTCCCTCCCCTACTTTTCCCTCCTTCCCTCTTCTCCCCTCCCCTCCCCTGCTCTCCCCTCCCCTCCCTTCCCCGTGGGGACCTGTAGCTGAAGCGGGAGCCTGAGGGAGGTGGGGGGTCCCGCAGGGGAGTATACATTCGAACCCGCCGGGCCGCCCCTCTCCCGGCCCAGAGACCCGGGCGCCTGCCGGCCCGCGCCGGACACGATGGAAAGGCCCTCCGCCCCCACCGGCCTCGGCCGAGCGCGTGTGGAGAGGGTGCCCACAGCCCCTCAGCCGCCACCACGGGGCCCGCGGAGCTGCCAGGGAGGGGCCGTCCTCCGGAGGGCTCCAGAGCCCGAGCGCGGTCAGGGACGGGGCAGGGCGGCGGCTGGAAACCAGGCCGCTTTGGCCAAACAGCGTCTCCCTCTCGCCCGGCCGCCTGGCTCAGGGGTCGAGCATCAAGCTCTGAGCCAGGAGGTCACCGTTCCACTCCCGCCGGGGCGCAGGCCCGGGCTGTGGGCTCCATCCCCAGCGGGGGGCGTGCAGGGCAGCCGGTCCAGGATTCTCTCTCATCACTGATGCTTCTCTCCCTCCCTCTCCCTTCCTCTCTGACATCAATAAAGATACATTTAAAAAAAAATATATAGCAACTCTCTCTGGTAGACACTTTCTGCATCATCCCCAGCACGTGACTCCTCCTCCTCCTCCTCCTCTTCCTCTTTTCTCCTCCTTCTCCTTCTCTTTCTCCTTCTCCTCCTCCTCCTCCTCCTCCTCTTCCTCTTCCTTCTTCTTCTTCTTCCTCCTCCTCTTCCTCCTCCTCTTCAGCTTCCAAACAAAATATCCGGCTATTTCCATTCTGGGCTTGGGGGGTGAGGGGGAGAGAAGCGTGGGTACAGGGAACACTCAGGCCCCGGACAGCAGCCGGGGACCAGGCAGGACCTCGGACAGGGCTCTGCCAGGAAGGTCACTCTGTGGGGGCCCCTCCCCACGCGGGAACAGGGGGCTGGTGTTCATTTATATATTTTTAAAATGTAACATTTGTTTTTCTAAAAGGCGCAGCGGCTCCCGGAGGAGGCGGGGGCCGCCCGCGGGGGAGGCGGCGGCTTTTAGGGGCGGCGGCGGCGCCGTTAGACGCTCCGGGCGGGCGGGCCTGCGTCTCCGGAGCGGCCCAGGGCGCCGGGGGCCGGACCGCATTAATCCCGGTTATGGACCCGCGATGCGGGCGGAACGGGCTCTGAGAACAGGCCGGGCCGCCGCATTTGCATATAAATAGAACTGCGATCCATACGCGGAGGGGAGAAATGGCTTTCTACGTTTTTATATATAATTCTCACTAAATTAGCCTTTAAAAACGTCCTTGTCATGTAGATCGATTTTTTTTTATGTCCCTAGTTAAGCAACGAAAATGAAATTTCTTTTCCCGAAGAAACCGCCGCAGCGGGCTCAGCGGAAACGGCGGTTACTGATCCCGGGCGGCGGCGGGGGACACGGGGTGGGGGGGCGGGAAGGGGGAGAAAAGCGAGATTTTCCCGGGCAGGTGCACGGCTCAGCGCCCTCAACGTCCCCTCTGGCTCTTCCGGGGCCTTCCACGGAACCCTCCCCATGAGGCCGAGCCCCCCCCCCCAGGGTCACAGGACTTTCTGAGCCCGTGTCTCCGCCTGAAAAATGGTTTAACAATCGCGTCTTTGTCGCTGTCACGGCCACACAGTGAACCTCGGCCGGGCAGCAAGGAGATGGTCTGATTTTCAACATCAGCATCTTTACGTGTTTGTGGCTGGACCACGCTCCCGCCGCGCACCTCTCCTCGGGCCGCTCCCCGAGGCTTGGGGTGACCGTGGGGGCGCGGCCGGGGGCGGCAGTGGGGGCCCAGCTGGCCCCTTTGGCGGCCGCCACGGGTGACCCGGCGGACGAGACACCGGCGGAGACGCCATCGCCGGGAGAACGGTGATGGCCTCCGTGCCCGCTTGAGGGAACGCAGTCTCCGCGCCTGCCCCTTATTTCCGGTAACACGCCCGCCTGGCTCGGCTCACTGTCATTCATAGATCTGTTATACTGCATCCTTACCCTTTCAGAGAGGAAGGGAGAGGGAGAGGGAGAGGGAGAAACATCCACGAGGAGAGAGAACCATGGACCGGCTGCCTCCAGCACGCCCCCCACTGGGGATGGAGCCCCCAACCCGGGCCTGTGCCCGGACCGGGAGTCGAACCCTGACCTCCTGGGTCATAGATCAGCGCTCACCACTGAGCCACGCCGGCTGGGCCACCTCACTCACGTTCAGCGAGCAATGATTTGTTTCCCCCAAAAGCAGTGGAGACGCCTGTAAGGAGAGGGGCTCAGTGGGAGGCCCCGGAGAGCAGAGGGGACGCTGGGGGGGCCGGGCCGGGCCTGACACCCCCCCGCCCCGCCCCCGCGTCCTGCCCCGTGTCTGCCGCGGCGGCGGCCTCGGTCGGGGGTAAACACGCCGGTGCGGTGGAGCCCGGTGTGGGCGTGAATTATGCATCGGCCGCGGCGGTGAGCGGGCGGAGAGTAAATGTCACCCGTCTGCGGAGGAGCCACAGCCAAAGGCCACGGGGCCACCTCGGCGGCTTCCCCAAATGTCAACGGATGCGGCCCCGGCCCCACACCCGGACCCCGGCCCCACACCCGGACCCCGGCCCCACACCCAGACCCCGGCCCCACACCCGGACCTGCCCCCCGCCCCCCCCCTGCTCTGACCCGGCCCCACACCCGGACCTGCCCCCCGCCCCCCCCCTGCTCTGACCCGGCCCCACACCCGGACCTGCCCCCGCTCTACCGGGCCCACACCCAGACCCCGGCCCCACACCCGGACCTGCCCCCGCTCTACCGGGCCTGTACCCAGACCCCGGCCCCACACCCGGACCTGCCCCCCCTCTACCGGGCCCACACCCAGACCCCGGCCCCACACCCGGACCTGCCCCCGCTCTACCGGCCCCACACCCCGACCCGGCCCCACCCCACACCCGGACCTGCCCCCGCTCTACCGGCCCCACACCCCGACCCGGCCCCACCCCACACCCGGACCTGCCCCCGCTCTACCGGCCCCGTACCCAGATCCTGCTCCCCGCTCTGACCCGGCCCCACACCCCGACCCCGGCCCCACCCCACACCCGGACCTGCCCCCCCCCTCCTGCTCTGACCCGGGTCCACACCCGGACCTGCCCCCGCTCTACCGGCCCCGTACCCAGATCCTGCTCCCCGCTCTGACCCGGCCCCACACCCCGACCCCGGCCCCACACCCAGACCTGCCCCCCGCCCCCCCCCCTGCTCTGACCCGGCCCCACACCCGGACCTGCCCCCGCTCTACCGGGCCCACACCCAGACCCCGGCCCCACACCCAGACCTGCCCCCCCTCTACCGGCCCTGTACCCAGACCTGCTCCCCGCTCTGACCCGGCCCCACCCCACACCTGGACCTGCTCCCCGCTCTCTGACCTGGGCCCACACCCAGAACTGCCCCCCTGCTCTCTGACCCGCACCCAGACCTGCCCCCCGCTCTGACCCGGTCCGCCGAATGCTGGCCGGGATGGGCGTTTCCTCTTAACCAGCAGCCGAGGGCGCGATGAGGAACGCCGGGCGGCCACAGGGTCTGGGGTTCGGTTCCTGTGAGAGCACGCACCTGGCCCTGAGGGGCGTGGGGTGTGTGTGTCAGCCAACCCGTCTCTCTCACATCCATGTTTCTCCCTCTCTCCCTCTCACTCTCCCCCCCTCATCTTTTCTCCCTCCTACAGAGAGAGAGAGAGAGAGAGAGAGAGAGAGATTCACGCTTGTATCGCTAGCAGCTGCCAAGCTGGGATTCGAACTCGCGGACACTCACGGAACCCTCAGGGTCGGCCCGGGCCAGGCCCTCCTGATGCCGCACCCAAAGGCCGTGACCCCTCGTCAACCAAACTGCCCGCTGCGTGTGAGGCGGCAGAGCCAGGAGGGCACGCGGCCGGTGTGGCTCAGTGGTGAGCACTGACCTAGGAACCAGGAGGGCACCTTCCATTCCCCATCAGGGCACATGCACGGGTTGAGGGTTCGATCCTCAGTAGGAGGCGTGTGGGAGACAGGCGGTCCATGACTCTCTCTCATCACGGATGTCTCTCTCTCCATCTCCCTTCCTCTCTGACATAAAAAAAAAAAAAAAAAAAAAAAGTTTTCATTTTTTTTACAAAAATTTTGCTCGGCTTGCAACAAGCGAGCTCCCAGCAGACTCTGGGCGGAGCGCCCTGTGGTTTTGCAGGCGGCGCGGTGCGCGTTCCGTGCGGGCTGCTCGCCCCTCCCGCCCCCGGACGCGGAGGTTTCCCGAGGCCGCGCCGCCTCCCGCTGCCCCTCGCTCCCATTCAGGGCCTCGCAGCGCGGCCTCGGCTTTTGCAAACAAGCAGCCGGCCCGCTAAGCCCGGATTTACATACAATTTACATACGATTTACGCACAATTTACACACAAACGCGGCGGTGCGCGCTCAGGCCCGGCAGGTCACAAAGGGAGCGGCGCTACGTGCGTTCCGTCCACCCGGCTTATGGCCCCGCGTCCGGGCCCCGTGCCCGCTGCGGGCGCTCCGCCCGGCCGGGCCGCCAAAAGCCCCCCGTGGATCCCCGCTCAGAGCGGCTCGGTGCCCTGAGGCCCTTGGGAGGGGCCGCCCGACCTCCGGGTTCGGCTATTGGGGCCTGAACCCGCTGTACCCACCCCCTCCCCGCCCGCCCATCCCCGGGGAGACATGGGCCCGGCGGCCTGAGGGCGTGGAGGTGGGGGGGGGGGTGTTCCCAGGCGAGGCCCGGTCCCCGATCACAGCCCCCAGGTCAGGGCTCCTGCTTAAACCATTGTATGATTTGTCGTAGGTTTTCAAATCAGAAATTGGTTTTATTTTATTTGTTTATTTTTTAATTTGGTTTTTTAAAAAAATATTTTTATTGATTTCAGCGACGGAGAGAGAGAGAGAATCATGGATCGGCTGCCTCCTGCCGCGGAGCCAGACTGGCCGGGCGGACATTCCCTTTGGGGGCACGGTCACCACTGAGGGAAGTCGGGGTGCTCCTGGCGGGAACCGGTTTCCTTCCCTCTCGGCTCCTCCCCGCCTTCAGGCCCGCCTCCTCCATCGTTACCGTCTGCCCGGTGCCGGCCGAGATCCCGCACACCCAGTGGTCACCCACTGAGGACAGACTGGCCCACACCAGCCCTCAGCACGCGCCAAGTGCGAGGTCCCGTGACAATTAGTTGAATCTCTCTCTCTCTCTCTCTCTCTCTCTCTCTCTCTCTCTCTCTCTCTCTCTCTCTCTCTCTCATTGGAGATGAAGCCGTGGGGAAGCTGGGTCACCTTGGGAGAGAACAAGGGCCCACATTACCGTATGCTGCCACCAGGGGGCGGTCAATGCCTTCCACACGGAGCTTGACCACCCAGCCCTCCTCCTACGCGTTAGTTCCGTGATCAGGAGGATCATCAATACTATTGGGAATATCCTATTAATAATACTGGAAAGCCCTGGCCGGTGTGGCCCAGTGGATAGAGCATCGGCCTGTGGACTGAAAGGTCCCGGGTTCCATTCTGGTGAAGGGCACATCCCCAGTGTGTGTGGGTGTGTGGGTGGGGGGGCGGGGGCGGGGGTGTGTGTGCAGGAGGCAGCCGATCCACGATTCTCTCTCGTCATTGATGTTTCTCTCTCTTTCCCCCTCGCAGCAGCCAATAAAGACATATTTTAAAAATGACATTGGAAGCAGCAGGGGTGTCTGATTGAGGGCTGTCGAGTCCCAGGTGCACTGCACCCCGGTCCCCCCTTTAATCTGCGGGAGGCCTTCGTCCCGTTATCTCCGCTTGGCAGAGCGGCCTCTCCCCCCAGGGACCCCTGTCTGGGGACCGAGGCCCCCTCCCCCCGCTCCAGCGTGACCTCACGTTTACCAGTGACATCCTGTTTCCGAATAAGGTCGCCCTCTGGCGTCACAGGTGTCCGGCACTTTTGGGGTGACGCCCCCTGGGGGCGCCGGGGGCGGCATTCAGACCCAGGGGCGCTGACCCCAGGGCAGGGCCGCCCTCGGCACAGCATCCTGGAAAGGAAAGAGGGTCCGAGGAGCGGCCCAGGGCGGCCTGCGGAGGCCCCGCTGCCAGGTGATTTACAGCTCCTGGCGCTCATCCGCGCATCTGTCTCACTCCTCCCGCATCTCCTTCTAATTTTAGTGGCATCGATTAAAGACAACGGGCTCCCATAATTACTGTTCCCAGAAGGTCCTTCTGCGCCTTTGTTATTAGTCCCCGGGAGAGGCTCTGCGGAGTCTAATAGATCATCCCTAGAACGTCCCTCCCCCTCCTCCCTCCCTCCCCCTCTCCCTCCTCCCTCCCAACTCGCTTCTCTGCTTCACTGAAGCGGCCAGACAGACAGGTAGCTTTCCCAGGCCGAGGAATTTCTGTCTCCACAGCCCCCCCCCTTCCCCCTCCCTGGCCCATGCCCCCTCCGCCCCCGCCCCCTCAGGCTGTACAAACAAATAGCTTTTTCAAGCCGGTGTTTTGCCTCTTTGGAAGTAAGGCGCGTGTTTTCCTGCTTGTCAAAGATATCTCTTCAGTGTCTGGGCAGCGAGAGAATAAACATCACTCGGCATGAATAACTTCATCTCCGCCTTGAAAGCGCCTCATCTCCTCGGCTCAGCGGCTCTGAATGCTAAAGGCCGAGCGCCCTCGGGGGCGAAACTGCTTGGCTTTGGGTCCAAATGAAGTCGCCTTGTCTCCCTCCTCTGACCTGATCGTGCCGCTGCTTAGAGGCTGGCATTGGTGAGCGTTTTGTTCAAGGACACAGCGTTCTCCCCAGGCTCTGCGTCCGGGGGAGGCTGCTGCTCGCTGAGGTCTGAGGAGGAGGACAATCTGGCCCCGGCCGATGCGGCTCAGTTGGCTGGGGGTCATCCTGGTCACTGAAGGGTCACTGGTTCGATTCCCAGGAGCGGGCGTGCAGGAGGCAGCAGATCCACGTTTCTCTCTCTCTCCTTCTCTCTGCCTTTCTCTCTGAAAATCAATAAGCTGTTCTTATTTTAAAAAGCAGTCTCAGCGGATATTTGAGTAAAGGAATGCATGCCATTGAGTTGAAGGTTTAGAGAGAGCTGGCGTCTAAGGAACGCGGCAGTAAGTAGGCTGAGGAGCCCTAACCCTGACTGTGTGAGGTTTCCCTGGTGTGAGCACTGACAGCCCCTCTTTGTGGGAGCTCACCCGTAGATCCCGCCTCCTGGAAAAGCCCCGCCTCCTGGGTGGCCACACCTACTGGAAGCCCCACCCAGAATCCTGCCTCCTGGAAGCCCCGCCTTCTGGGAGCCCCGCCTCCTGGAAAGCTCCGCCTCCTGGGGCCACGCCTACTGGAAGCCCCACCCAGAATCTCGCCTCCTTGGAGCCACGCCCCCAGAGGCCCGCCTCCTGGGAGCTCCGCCCCCAGAGCCGCGCCCTCCTCCCATCCAGGGAGAGTCCTGAGTGGTTTATAAGGACCCTCCTCCTGAGTGTTTATTTCATGCCTGTAGGACTCAAACAGAACCACACGGAGCCGCCGGGGAAGCCGCCACCCCTGCCGGAGCAGAGACACTGATGGGCAGGGCTGTGGGAGGCTCTGTGGTCAGTCACACCACCGGCCGGAGCTGGGCCTCTGCGTGCCGCCCTCCCTCTGAGCCGGAAGGACCCACACGCCACGGACCAGCACGACGAGGAGGTGAAACCTGGGGGCTCCTGAGGGCCTCTGGCCCCCGGAGAGGGGGGCGGGAGCCGCCGGGGGACGTGTCTGCGGGACCAGCTGGGCGTGTGAAGACAGTCACCGGAAGCGGGAAGCGGGAAGCAGACGGCCTCAGGGCGGGCTCAGACCTGCCGGAAGGGAATAGCAGGTGCATGGCGGAGGAGGAAGACCGGGGTGCGGGGCGTGGACTCAGAGGCCCCGGCTCTCTAGGATATTCCAGAAAAACCCTGAACGTGGCCACCCACCCGGGTGTTGAGAATAACCAGCCAGACGCCCCGTGCTGCACTCCCCCGTCCCCCCAAATTGTCAACAAGCCACCCTGGCCCTCGGAGCGGGCGGAAGCATTCTCATTATTTGGGGGGGACGATGGAATGCCATTTGTTGGGGACCGGCCGGCACCTCCTAGTGCTGGAGAGGGCCCAATGGTTTCCAAGGCCTAAGATCCCGGAACTTTCATAATTAAAAATCGACGATAAGGGAAATCAGCCCCCCCGCCCCCACCCCGCCCCTCGCTTCCTCCCTAAGCACCGGGAGGGGCTCTGCCTGCGGGCGAACGCGGTTAAGAGGACTGTCGCCCTGGCAGAGGTTGGCCGGTGAGTCAGAGCTGGCTCCGGGCATTTGGAAATGATCTCGGGCTGGCGGTAATTTGCGGTGATCTGCCCGGGTCCGAGCTGGACGGGAGCGTGTGAGAGGCCACGCGGCCGCTCTGTGGGTGAGGACAGGTTCACGGCCGCCTCGGGGGAGAGCGCCCTGTGCTCACGGGGCCGGGATGCTTCAGAGGCGCCGCGGACGGCACGTTACGGACGGCATTCAGCTCGCTCGCCCATTAAGGCCGCGCGGCGCGCTCCAACTGAGCAGATTTATAAACGGCGCTAACCGTGTCCCCGCCGAGCGCCCGGCGCTAATGAAGACAGAGCGCCGGCCTGCGTGCTCCCGGGCGGCTCTGAGGAAGAGCCGGCCTGCCCCGGCGGGAGCTCCCTGGTCGGAGCGGCGGCCCGCCCACCAGGAGGGTGTGGGTTCGATTCCCGGTCAGGGCCCATAGCCCGTGGCTCCAGCCGGTGTGTGTCCAGGAGGCAACGATAGATGTTTCTCTCTCTCTTCTCCTCGCTGGAAAAAAAAAAATAATTAAAAAACAAACTATTTTTTAAAAATTCGGAGAGCCCTGGCTAGTTTGGCTCAGTGGACAGAGCGTCGGCCTGTGGACGGAAGGGTCCCGGCTCGATGCCTGTCAAGGGGACAGGCCGGGGTTGCAGGCTCCATCCCCAGTAGGGGGCGTGCAGGAGGCAGCCGATCCATGATTCTCTCTCCTCATTGCTGTTTCTCTCTCTCCCTCTCCCTCTCTCACATCAATAAAAATATATTTATTTTTTTAAAAATAGGAAGGGTGAACCTGGCGTGTTTCAGAAGGGCCGTGGGGATGGCGCTGACGATAAGGGAAAACAGGGAGGTGGGGCCTCGGCCCGTCTGAGGATGGTGAGGATGAGGGTGAGGATGAGGATAGTGAGGATGAGGATGGTGAGGGTGAGGATGAGGGTGAGGATGAGGATGGTGGGAAGGAAGGTGTGTGTGCACCCAAACCCCATGATTCCCGATGAAAAGGAGGCAAAGCGGAAACGGGCAGACGCACTGCCGGGACGCAGGTCTCTAACCGAGTCCGTCCCCCGCGGCCTGAGGTGCAGCCCTCCGGGGTGATGGCGGGATCCGGGGTGACGGCAGGATCCGGGGTGACGGCGGGACCCGGGGTGACGGCGGGACCCGGGGTGACGGCAGGACCCGGGGTGACGGCAGGACCCGGGGTGACGGCAGGACCCGGGGTGACGGCGGGACCCGGGGTGACGGCAGGACCCGGGGTGACGGCAGGACCCGGGGTGACGGCAGGACCCGGGGTGACGGCAGGACCCGGGGTGACGGCGGGACCCGGGGTGATGGCGGGACCCGGGGTGATGGCGGGACCCGGTCTGCCCCGGCGGCCACAGCGCTGGGCCGGCTCGGCGGGAGGCTGGCCGGCCCCCGTGGGCGAGGGGCTGAGGGTCAGCGCCTCCCCAGCCGCCCCGTCCCCGCGTCCCACGCCCACGGAGCGGCCTGACAGCCACAGCGGCGGGACCTCCGCCTCAGCCCCGCGGTTAACGGTGCGGGTGGATCCCCGTCCGCACCCGCATCGCCAGCGGAGGGAGACGGTGTCCCGCGAGCTCACTCCCGCGGAGCCCGATGGCCAGACAAACGTGAACAGAAACAGGCCCGGAGGCCGGAGCAGGAGCGGGCTGCCGGACCGCGGAGGGAGGCGGGGAGGGCGGGTGGGAAGAGATCCACCAGGGACCCGTCTCCCGTGGACACAGACAACCGGGTGGGGAGGGCCTGGGGGGAGGGGATGGGAGCGGGCCGGAAGGGGCCAATCCGGGGCCTTCTGGCGCCGGCCAGGGCCTGCCTTCATTCTGCACCGCCCCCTGGTGGTCAGCGCACGTCATAGCGACCGGTCGAACTCCCGGTCTCCCGGTTGAATTCCCGAGGGGACACTTTGCATAGAAGCGTTTTATAGAGAGAGATGTTTGTATTGATGTCAGAGGGAGGAAGGCAGAGGGGAGAGAGATAGGAACATCCATGAGGAGAGAGAATCAGGGACCGGCTGCCTCCTGCCCGCCCCCTGCTGGGGATGGAGCCCGCACCCCGGGCCTGTGCCCTGGTCGGGAATGGAACCCTGACCTCCTGGTTCCCAGGTCGACGCTCACCACTGAGCCACCCAGGCCGGGCTCCCCTCGCTCCCAAGGACACGTCCCAGGTGGGAGGCAGGGTGGGACGCCGCTCGGCCCCGGCTCCCGGAGGCCCGGCGCCCGGCCTCGGCGCTGGGTGCGGCATGTTTTATTCAGCGTGCACCTCTGTCTCCCCCCGTCCCGCTGCACCGCCCGCCCTCCCCGCGCAGCCTGCCTGCCGCCCCGGGCGCCCGGGACCCCCTCCCTCCCTCCCTCCCTCCCTCCCTCCCGGTGCGAAATGCAAATGCCATTCGCTTGTAAACGGCGCGATGTCCCAGGCCTGCTTCCCAGCTTTTTAATTATTTTTTAATTTCACTTGCAAATTGCCGCTGACACTCCGGGCTCTTCCATATTCCTCCGGGCGCGCGGCGGCGGCGTCTTTCTAAGTTTTCTCCGAGGCTGGAGACTGTAATTAAAATCAAAACAAAAACAACAACAAGGAAACTTCATTTCTGCCCCTCCCCCCCCCAGGAAGAGGAGGAGGAGGACCCGCCCGCCCCCCAGACCATCGCCTCAGTGTTCCCCAGTGTCCGTCTCGGTCTGTGACCCGGTGAGAGAGACACGGCGATGGGTTGCCTCCCACACGCGCCCCTCCCGAGCCCTGCAACCGAGGGACGTGCCCTTGACCGGGAATCGAACCCGTGTGTGTGTGTGTGTGTGCCCGCTCTAACCACTGAGCTAACTGGCCAGGGCCCGGCGGTCACCCGCCCCAGGTCCCTCTTCTCTTTCGCTTGAGTGTAAAAGTCTGTCCCCGAACCCAGAACCTCCCGGAAGGGTTCCCTGGGCCGCGGTGAAGGAGGACATGACAGACAGACTGACAGGCGGGGGCGGGGGTCGCTCCGGGGTATTTGCAAACCACACCTGGGTCCCGGGCTCGGTCCCCCCGATGCGTTTTCTAAGGAAAACGATGCCTCCAGCCCGGCCGGCGTGGAACCAGGCGGTCAGTTCCATGCCGTCAGGGCTCAGGCCGGGGTTGCGGGCTCCATCCCCACCAGCAGGGGGCGGGCAGGAGGCAGCCGCTCCATGGTTCTCTCTCATCACGGATGCTTCTCCCTCTCCCTCTCCCTTCCTCTCTGAGATCAATAAAATATATATTTCAACAAAGAAAAACGATGCCTCCTGTGGGGGGGAGGCGTGAGGAGGGGAGTGCGGAGTGGGCACAACCTTCTCCAAATGCAGCCCTCCCCCCCCCATAAACCAGGGCCACTCCGCAGGGAGCATGGAGAGGGGCGGGGCTTAGCCACGGGAGGGGCGGGGCCTGGTGTGCACTCAGGGGCCCGAGTGGCCGCTCCTGCTGTCATTCTTCCCATCCGCCTTGCTATCCCCACGTGTTCAGTGGCCCCCCATCATCCCCCCATCCCATCAGCCCCCCATCAGCCCCCATCAGCCCCATCAGCCCCCCATCAGCCCCCCATCCCATTAGCCCCCCCTCCCATCAGCCCCCCGGGCTCTTTCCGGACAACATGGATACAATGTAACAGAGACACGGCCGAGGTGGATACAATGTAACAGAGACACGGCCGAGGTGGATACAATGTAACAGAGACACGGCCGAGGTGGATACAATGTAACAGAGACGCGGCCGAGGTGGATACAATGTAAGGGAGACGCGGGCAGGTGCAGGCGGGCTGCCCCCTCCCCTCCCTCCCCGCAGGGACGGATGGAGCCGTTGCCATGGCAGCCGCCACACGTGGAGCGCTCCCGCCTGCCGCAGCGGCTGGAACCTGACAGACTTCACGCCGTCTCCAGGAATGCACAATTTGGCAGGAACTCGCCAGGTTCTGCGGTGATTAAACACGTTCCAACGTGTGCGCGGCCGTCCTCCTCCCCCCGCCTGGGACCCCCTCAGGAGGCATCAATGCGGTTTAAACACAAAGGGGGGGGCAGCTGCTGCTCCTAGGGGGGTGTTTGGGGGTGCATTGCTCCTGGGGGGATGTTTGGGGGTGCATTGCTCCTAGGGGGGTGTTTGGGGGTGCATTGCTCCTAGGGGGTGTTTGGGGGTGCATTGCTCCTAGGGGGTGTTTGGGGGTGCATTGCTCCTAGGGGGTATTTGGGGGTGCATTGCTCCTAGGGGGTGTTTGGGGGTGCATTGCTCCTAGGGGGTGTTTGGGGGTGCATTGCTCCTAGGGGGTGTTTGGGGGTGCATTGCTCCTAGGGGGTGTTTGGGGGTGCATTGCTCCTGGGGGGGTGTTTGGGGGTGCATTGCTCCTAGGGGGGGTGTTTGGGGGTGCATTGCTCCTAGGGGGTGTTTGGGGGTGCATTGCTCCTAGGGGGGTGTTTGGGGGTGCATTGCTCCTAGGGGGGGTGTTTGGGGGTGCATTGCTCCTAGGGGGGGTGTTTGGGGGTGCATTGCTCCTAGGGGTGTTTGGGGGTGCATTGCTCCTAGGGGGTGTTTGGGGGTGCATTGCTCCTAGGGGGGGGTTTGGGGGTGCATTGCTCCTAGGGGGGGTGTTTGGGGGTGCATTGCTCCTAGGGGGGGTGTTTGGGGGTGCATTGCTCCTAGGGGGGGTGTTTGGGGGTGCATTGCTCCTAGGGGGGTGTTTGGGGGTGCATTGCTCCTAGGGGGTGTTTGGGGGTGCATTGCTCCTAGGGGGTGTTTGGGGGTGCATTGCTCCTAGGGGGGGTGTTTGGGGGTGCATTGCTCCTAGGGGGGGTGTTTGGGGGTGCATTGCTCCTAGGGGGGGTGTTTAGGGGTGCATTGCTCCTAGGGGGTGTTTGGGGGTGCATTGCTCCTAGGGGGTGTTTGGGGGTGCATTGCTCCTAGGGGGGGTGTTTGGGGGTGCATTGCTCCTAGGGGGGGTGTTTGGGGGTGCATTGCTCCTAGGGGGGGTGTTTAGGGGTGCATTGCTCCTAGGGGGTGTTTGGGGGTGCATTGCTCCTAGGGGGGGTGTTTGGGGGTGCCTTGCTCCTAGGGGGGGTGTTTGGGGGTGCATTGCTCCTAGGGGGGGTGTTTGGGGGTGCATTGCTCCTAGGGGGGGTGTTTGGGGGTGCATTGCTCCTAGGGGGGTGTTTGGGGGTGCATTGCTCCTAGGGGGTGTTTGGGGGTGCATTGCTCCTAGGGGGGGGTGTTTGGGGGTGCATTGCTCCTAGGGGGGGTGTTTGGGGGTGCATTGCTCCTAGGGGGTGTTTGGGGGTGCATTGCTCCTAGGGGGTGTTTGGGGGTGCATTGCTCCTAGGGGGTGTTTGGGGGTGCATTGCTCCTAGGGGGTGTTTGGGGGTGCATTGCTCCTAGGGGGTGTTTGGGGGTGCATTGCTCCTAGGGGGTGTTTGGGGGTGCATTGCTCCTAGGGGGTGTTTTTGGGGGTGCATTGCTCCTAGGGGGGTGTTTGGGGGTGCATTGCTCCTAGGGGGGGTGTTTGGGGGTGCATTGCTCCTAGGGGGGGTGTTTGGGGTGCATTGCTCCTAGGGGGGGTGTTTGGGGGTGCATTGCTCCTAGGGGGGGTGTTTGGGGGTGCATTGCTCCTAGGGGGTGTTTGGGGGTGCATTGCTCCTAGAGGGGGTGTTTGGGGGTGCATTGCTCCTAGGGGGGGTGTTTGGGGGTGCATTGCTCCTAGGGGGTGTTTGGGGGTGCATTGCTCCTAGGGGGTGTTTGGGGGTGCATTGCTCCTAGGGGGGTGTTTGGGGGTGCATTGCTCCTAGGGGGTGTTTGGGGGTGCATTGCTCCTAGGGGGGGTGTTTAGGGTGCATTGCTCCTAGGGGGGGTGTTTGGGGGTGCATTGCTCCTAGGGGGTGTTTGGGGGTGCATTGCTCCTAGGGGGTGTTTGGGGGTGCATTGCTCCTAGGGGGGGTGTTTGGGGGTGCATTGCTCCTAGGGGGTGTTTGGGGGTGCATTGCTCCTAGGGGGGGTGTTTGGGGGTGCATTGCTCCTAGGGGGGGTGTTTGGGGGTGCATTGCTCCTAGGGGGGTGTTTGGGGGTGCATTGCTCCTAGGGGGGTGTTTGGGGGTGCATTGCTCCTAGGGGGTGTTTGGGGGTGCATTGCTCCTAGGGGGTGTTTGGGGGTGCATTGCTCCTAGGGGGGTGTTTGGGGGTGCATTGCTCCTAGGGGGTGTTTGGGGGTGCATTGCTCCTAGGGGGGGTGTTTGGGGGTGCATTGCTCCTAGGGGGTGTTTGGGGGTGCATTGCTCCTAGGGGGTGTTTGGGGGTGCATTGCTCCTAGGGGGTGTTTGGGGGTGCATTGCTCCTAGGGGGGGTGTTTGGGGGTGCATTGCTCCTAGGGGGTGTTTGGGGGTGCATTGCTCCTAGGGGGGGTGTTTGGGGGTGCATTGCTCCTAGGGGGTGTTTGGGGGTGCATTGCTCCTAGGGGGGGTGTTTGGGGGTGCATTGCTCCTAGGGGGTGTTTGGGGGTGCATTGCTCCTAGGGGGGGTGTTTGGGGGTGCATTGCTCCTAGGGGGGGTGTTTGGGGGTGCATTGCTCCTAGGGGGTGTTTGGGGGTGCATTGTTCCTAGGGGGTGTTTGGGGGTGCATTGCTCCTAGGGGGGGTGTTTGGGGGTGCATTGCTCCTAGGGGGTGTTTGGGGGTGCATTGCTCCTAGGGGGTGTTTGGGGGTGCATTGCTCCTAGGGGGGGTGTTTGGGGGTGCATTGCTCCTAGGGGGGGTGTTTGGGGGTGCATTGCTCCTAGGGGGTGTTTGGGGGTGCATTGCTCCTAGGGGGGTGTTTGGGGGTGCATTGCTCCTAGGGGGTGTTTGGGGGTGCATTGCTCCTAGGGGGGTGTTTGGGGGTGCATTGCTCCTAGGGGGGTGTTTGGGGGTGCATTGCTCCTAGGGGGGTGTTTGGGGGTGCATTGCTCCTAGGGGGGTGTTTGGGGGTGCATTGCTCCTAGGGGGGTGTTTGGGGGTGCATTGCTCCTAGGGGGTGTTTTTGGGGGTGCATTGCTCCTAGGGGGTGTTTTGGGGGTGCATTGCTCCTAGGGGGGTGTTTGGGGGTGCATTGCTCCTAGGGGGGTGTTTGGGGTGCATTGCTCCTAGGGGGTGTTTGGGGGTGCATTGCTCCTAGGGGGGGTGTTTGGGGGTGCATTGCTCCTAGGGGGGTGTTTGGGGGTGCATTGCTCCTAGGGGGGTGTTTGGGGGTGCATTGCTCCTAGGGGGTGTTTGGGGGTGCATTGCTCCTAGGGGGTGTTTGGGGGTGCATTGCTCCTAGGGGGGTGTTTGGGGGTGCATTGCTCCTAGGGGGTGTTTGGGGGTGCATTGCTCCTAGGGGGGTGTTTGGGGGTGCATTGCTCCTAGGGGGGGTGTTTGGGGGTGCATTGCTCCTAGGGGGGTGTTTGGGGGTGCATTGCTCCTAGGGGGGGTGTTTGGGGGTGCATTGCTCCTAGGGGGTGTTTGGGGGTGCATTGCTCCTAGGGGGGTTTGGGGGGTGCATTGCTCCTAGGGGGTGTTTGGGGGTGCATTGCTCCTAGGGGGTGTTTGGGGGTGCATTGCTCCTAGGGGGTGTTTGGGGGTGCATTGCTCCTAGGGGGGGTGGTTTGGGGGTGCATTGCTCCTAGGGGGGGTGTTTGGGGGTGCATTGCTCCTAGGGGGGTGTTTGGGGGTGCATTGCTCCTAGGGGGTGTTTGGGGTGCATTGCTCCTAGGGGGGGTGTTTGGGGGTGCATTGCTCCTAGGGGGGTGTTTGGGGGTGCATTGCTCCTAGGGGGGTGTTTGGGGGTGCATTGCTCCTAGGGGGGGTGTTTGGGGGTGCATTGCTCCTAGGGGGTGTTTGGGGGTGCATTGCTCCTAGGGGGTGTTTTGGGGGTGCATTGCTCCTAGGGGTGTTTTGGGGGTGCATTGCTCCTAGGGGGTGTTTGGGGGTGCATTGCTCCTAGGGGGGGTGTTTGGGGGTGCATTGCTCCTAGGGGGGTGTTTTGGGGGTGCATTGCTCCTAGGGGGTGTTTGGGGTGCATTGCTCCTAGGGTGTTTTGGGGGTGCATTGCTCCTAGGGGGTGTTTGTGCATTGTCCTATGGGGGTGCATTGCTCCTAGGGGGTGCATTGCTCCTAGGGGGTGTTTGGGGGTGCATTGCTCCTAGGGGGGGTGTTTGGGGGTGCATTGCTCCTAGGGGGTGTTTGGGGGTGCTTTTCCACGTGGGTGTGGCTCCCCCTGGGTCTCCAGAGGGAGACCGGGAAATGGGCTCCCCAGCTCGGCCCCCGGTAGTGGGCACACACGTGGCAGCTCCTCTACGTTTCACACTCCTGGATATTTCTCTCTCTCCCTTCCTTCTCTCTCTATAAAATCAATAAAATATATACACGCGGGGTGGCCAGCTCATGATGGTCTCTGAGCGCATGACCATCTGGCCACTCAGTGTGCGTCCTACGGAAGAAAAGGTTGATATGTGCACTGTCCCCTCGACCAGGAGTTCGACCGGCAGGCAGCCGGCCAACCGCCCATGATAGCCTGGCCTCTCTCTCAGTGTGCATCCTGTCGTGTGTATCCTCCTTTCGCGTCCCCCGTGGCTCAGGGTTCCGGTTTGGGGTGCGGGTTCTGGAGGAGGCCGCACGCAGACGAGAAGAGACTGGAGAAAAGCATTGATGTGGGGGACGGGGCCAGGCGGGAGCCCACCTCCGGGGGAGGACCGCGCCTGGCTCCGGCTTTCCGTCCCTTTATTAAGATTAAAACGATAGGAGCCGCCCGTATCCGCCGGCGGGAGACTCCGATCACAGCCCGTCAGGGATGTAGGACTGACAGGCGGGGCTGCTTCACTGCCAACGTCCCCGCATTAGCTCTGACCCTGCAGAGCGATTACGGTCCATCAGCCTCCGACTCCCCGTCCACAGCTCCTGTGATTAAACAGCGATCGGCTCCCGGCCCTACAGAATAAAGGCTCATCGGCAAAGGGTTCCCTCGACCCGGAGTGCGACCAGCAGGCAGGCCGGCCGGCCGCCCACGTCCCCTGCCCCGGCCAGGCTGGCAGCCCCGCCCACGCACGCATTCATGCACCGGGCCTCTAACACACACGCACACGCACACACACGCGCGCGCACACACACGCACACGCACACGCGCACACACACGCACACGCGCACATGCACACACACCGAGCCGCCAGGTGACCCTGCGTCCAGAGATCACCGCCATCCGGCCTCTCCGTGAGTTTTCATAGGAGCCGGTTGGGAGCCTCACCCGCCTGGAGGCCGCCCGCCCGGGCGGTTTCCCATGAGCCATCGGGGCAGCTCCACGCCGGGCTCTGCCCCACGGGCCACCCAGCCTCCCGCCGTCCACGGTCTCTCCGGCCTCTGGTCCTCGGGGGCTCAGCCACCAGCGCGCCCTCCCTCTCGGTCCGCGGAGGCTCCCGGCAGGACAAGGAGCCGGCGGTGCCGCTCGGGGCTGAGTGTGGCGTCGGCGAAGGTGGGGGGCTCCTCCCCTCCCCGCCGAGGCCCGAAGCCCCCCCAGCGGCCCCGGGTTCGAGGGGCCCTGGGTCCAAGGGGCCCCGGGTTGGATGGGCCCCGGGTCAGATGGGCCCAGGTCCGAGGGGCCCCGGGTCGGATGGGCCCGGGTCGGATGGGCCCGGGTCCGAGGGGCCGGGTGTGTTTCCTCCGGGCCGCTCAGCACGGGCTGTTTCTCGTCCGGGGCCCAGGAGCCCGCCCTCCCCTCCTCCCAGCCCCGCCCGCCCCTGGCAGCCGCGCAGCCAAACCCGCATAATTAATTCGTTCTGGGCTCCTCACCTGCAGCCGCTGCGCCGCCCCGGAGGCAATCCATCATCCGGCAGCGCGCGGCGGGACCTGGGGGGCGGCCAGGAGCCCCGCCATCCGGGACCGGGGCGATCACAGCGCCTTTCCCCCCCTCCTCCAGGGGGCGGGGGAAGGGGACGGGGGGCATTAACGGCCTTTTATTTTTAAAATATATATATTTCATCGATTTTTACAGAGAGGGAGAGAGAGAAACATCGGTCAGCTGCCTCCTGCACACCCCCCACTGGGCATGTGCCCACAACCAAGCCACATGCCCTTGACCGGAATCGAACCCGGGACCCTCCAGTCCACAGGCTATGCACCAAGAGCCTCGGGTTCGATTCCAGGTCAAGGGCATGAACCTCAGCTGCAGGTCCCATCCCCGGGCCCGGGGCCTGGTCGGGTGCATGAGGGTGGGAGGCACCCATCAGAGAGAGACACGCCGATTGGCTGCTTCCCACACGCCCGTCAACACGCCCTCCGGCATCCTGGCTGCGCCCCCCGGACGATGCCCGTCCCACCCACCTGCTCCTGCTCCGCTGGTTTCAGGAGACCCGGCCCGTCCTTCCTGCCAGCGGGGTCCCTCATGTGGTGCCGGGCGGCACACACGCACACACACACGTGTGCACACATGTACGCACACACATGCGCACAGAGACACGCATGCACACACGTGTGTGCACATGTGCACACACAGACGCACATACACGCACATTCATACATATGCACACACATCTGCGCGCATGCACACACACGCGCGCACACACACGCACACACACCTGCACCTGCTTACGGCACGTGTCTGGTCCCCGTGAGGACCAGGGCTCCAGCACAGATAAGGAGGCCGTGGGTGTGGGCCTCTGGTCCCTCAAGCCTCCCTCACACACAGACACACATGCACACACACATGCACACAGACACACATGCACACACACGCGCACGCACACACACGCGTGCGCGCACATGCGCACACATGCACACACCTGCACCTGTGAGGACCAGGCCTCCCTCACACACACACAGAACAGCCGGCGGGTCCCTCCAGAACGGCGCCCTCCCTCACCCGTCCGCACAGCCTGACGGCGGGCGGCCGTGTCTGCGGGCGGAGGCAGGAGCAGGGGGGGGGAGGGCAGGGCGGTCTGAGCCGCCGGGCGGGGGAGGGGGGCTCGCCGGATACGCCCCGCCCGCCGCCCGGGCGGCCGCGCCAGCCCCAGGGATCGGGAGCATCGGGGCTGCTCCTTGCTTCCGATGGAGAGAGACCGGACCCGGCGCTGGGAGCAGGAATGAGTGCCGAGAGGGAAGAACGGGGAAACGCAGCAAACAGAACACGCCTCCGTTTGGAAGTAGCCCCCTGCCGCCCGGCAGCTCCGGCCGTGAGTGCGGTCCGCGGGCCTGGGGGTTCCCGTCCGACTCCCGGCAGGGACAGGCCGGCTCCCGGCTCGGCCCCAGTAAGGGGGAAGCAGGAGGCAGCCGATGCAGGATTCTCTCTCACATTGGTGTTTCTCTCTCCCTCTCCCTCTCTCTCCCTCTCTCTCTCCCTCTCTCTCTCTCCCTCTCTCTCTCTCCCTCTCTCTCTCTCTCTCCCTCCCTCTCTCTCTCTCTCCCTCTCTCTCTCCCTCTCCCTCTCTCTCTCCCTCTCCCCTTCTCTCTCTTTCTCTCTCTCTCTCTCTCTCTCTCTCTCTCTCTCTCTCTCTCCCCCTCCCCGTCTATAAAATTAGCTGTGAAGAAGGACACCCGGGATTTGATCCTGTGCTCAGAGCTCTCACATTCCCAGCGGAGCGGGCAGCGGATGGGCGTCTGGAGGACGCGCTCTGCCCGTGTCTCCATCGCCGGACGGCCGTGGGGTGCTCGATGGAGACACCAAGGCCCCGAAGGGTCTCTCGGACAAACGTCATTTCCCCGCGCCCCCGAGAACCAGCACTGCCACCCCAAGGCCGCCTGGGTGCCGCTGCCCCCCCCCCCCCGCAGGGATGGCTCCCGGCTCCCGGCTCCCGGCTCCAGGCCCCCGGCTCCCAGCCCCCGGCCCCCGGCTCCCGGCTCCCAGCTCCCGGCCCCCCGCCCCCCGCCCCCCGCTCCCGGCTCCCAGCTCCCGGCCCCCGGCCCCCGGCCCCCGGCTCCCGGCTCCCGGCTCCCGGCTCCCAGCTCCCAGCTCCCCAGCTCCCGGCTCCCCGGCTCCCCGGCTCCCCGGCCCCCGGCTCCCGGCTCCCGGCTCCCGGCTCCCGGCTCCCAGCTCCCAGCTCCCCAGCTCCCGGCTCCCGGCTCCCGGCTCCCGGCTCCCGGCTCCCGGCTCCCGGCTCCCGGCTCCCGGTCCCCAGCTCCCTGGCTGCCGATGAGCGGCTCCTGTCTGCTCCTCACTCCCCCCACCTCGGTGTCCGTGGCCTCCATGCTGTCGGGACGGATCAGAGTTCACTCTTGGGGACGCGCCCCGGCCCGTCCGACCGCCCGAGGGCGAGGTTGTTAACACGGAGGAGCTATACATCGCCATGGCAACAGCAGCTTCTGTTCCCGGCCTGTCTCATACCGTGGGCCGTGGGCCGGGGAGAGGGAGCAGGGCTGGGCGGGCGGCGAGCTCACCGCTGAGTCCCGGGGACGGGACCGTCACGCTGACGGGGCCTGGACGGTCCAGAGGGACAGGCCTGAGCCTGCCTTCCTTCCTTCCTCCACCCTCCTTCCCTCTATCCCTCCTTCCCTTCTTCCCTCCCTCCCTCCTTCCCTCCCTCCCTCCTTCCTTCCCTCCTTCCCTCCTTCCCTCCCTCCCTCCTTCCCTCCTTCTTTCCTTCCTTCCCTCCCTCCTTCCCTCCTTCCTTCCCTCCTTCCTTCCTTCCCTCCTTCCTTCCCTCCCTCCTTCCCTCCATCCTTTCTCTCTCTCTCTCTCTCTTTCTTCTTCTTTTAAAACATTATTATTTGTTTCAGAGAGGAAGGGAGAGGGGGAGAGAGAGAGAAACATCCATGATGAGAGAGCATCATGGACCGGCTGCCTCCTGAGCGCCCCCCATGGGGATGGAGCCCGCACCCCAGGCCTGTGCCCCGACCGGGAGTCGAACCCTGACCTCCAGGTTCCCAGGGAGATCCTCAACCCCTTAGCCCGCCGGCCGTTTCCCTCCTGCCCCGCCCCCCCAGCTCTGGCCACCGTGGTCCTTGGCAGCCCCCAGGCACCACCCTCCTGTCCCCACCACCAAAGCCACTGTCCTCCGTGCCCGAACCTTCCTCCCCCAGGCCTCCCCCTGCCCTCCCTCCTCCCCTCCCTCCTCCTCCTCCTCCTCCTTCCCCTCGTCCCCTTCCTCCTCCTCCTTCCCCTCTTCTCCTCCCCCCTCCCCTTCCTCCCCCTCCTCCTCTCCCCCCCCCCCCTTCTCCCCCTCCCCCTCCTCCTCCTCCTCCTTCCCCTCCCTCCTCCTCCTCCTCCTCCCCCTCCTCTCTCTCTCCCCCTCCCCCTCTCCCCAGGGTGCACCCAGTCCTGGAAGAAGTGCCGCCCAGCCGAGCCTGGGCGATAAACAGAGAGCGGAGGACGCGGCTCCCTTCTCCAGCCCCAGGACCCTCTCGGCTGCGCTCCCGGGAGATAGAGACGGGGCTTCGTCACCGCGGAGGCGGAGGCGGAGGCGTTGGGCCGCAGAGCCGGAGTCTGGGAGGGCGCCCGGTGCTCAGTGAGAACAATGAGTGCTATGGGGGGGGGGGGGGGCGCAAGCGGAACCGACCGGCGGCTTCCAGTGGGGACCATACAGGAGACGCCGAATAGCGATGGTGGAGATGGTGGTGGAGATGGTGATGGTGATGGTGGTGATGGTGGTGGTGATGGTGGTGCAGATGGTGATGGTGGTGATGGTGGTGGTGATGGTGGTGCAGATGGTGATGGTGGTGGTGGTGGTGGTGATGGTGGTGATGGTGGTGGTGGTGCAGCAGATGGTGATGGTGGTGATGGTGGTGGTGGTGGTGCAGCAGATGGTGATGGTGATGGTGGTGGTGATGGTGGTGCAGATGGTGATGGTGGTGGTGGTGGTGATGGTGGTGGTGGTGGTGATGGTGATGGTGGTGGTGATGGTGTTGATGGTGAGGATAATGGTTGTGATGACCTGCGCGCGTGTGTGCGTACGTGCGTGCGTTGCGCACGTATGTGTGCGCGCGCGCACGTGTGTACGTGTGTGCGTGTGTGCGTGTGTGTGTGTGCGTGTGTGTGTGTGCGTGTGTGTGTGTGTTGTTGGCCAGGCGATGACTTACACCTGGTTTAGAACTCGCTTTCAGAGGAGGCCCAGACCTGCAGTGACCCTCCCGGCCCGCAGCCGGCGCTCTCTCCGCCATCGGGACCCCACCCCCCCCATGCGCGGCATCACGTGCAAACCCTCGGGCGGGCGCTGCCCCGGGCGGCGGAGCGTCCTCCGGTGCCAGCGCCGGGCCGCCTCGGTGCTGCCATTTTCCCTCATTTTCCTGGAGCCGCGCGCTCTGCTGAAAGGAGCGCGCTGGCCCCATATGTCAGCGCCGCGGCCGCGACCGGTAAACCGCGTCGTTAGCGGGAGCGGGAGACGCGGATGGATGGCCCCTCGTTCAGCCTGTCCGTCTCCGACCGCGGGAGGCAGGCGCTCGGCTGCCGGTGTCTGCGAACCCGGCGCGGAGGTCACAGCCGCCCGGCCCGGCCCAGGCGATGGCCCTGAGGCTCCAGAGCTGGTCCCCGGGGCGGGACGGGGCGGGGCTGGGCGGGGGCGGGGGGGCGGGCGGGGCGGGGCGGGGCGGGGGCGGGGCAGAGCTGGTCCAGGCGGGGCAGGGCGGGGGCGGGGCGGGGGCGAGGATGGGGGGGGGGAGGGGGGGGCCGGCTCTGACGGGGAGCCGGGGCGGGCACCCCGCTTTCCTCATGAAGGGCCTTCCTTCTGCGTGTGGCTGGGCCGTGGCTGCCGGGGCGGCCACAGGACGAAGGGCCGGCGTGGTGGCCTCGAACCCGAACCCTCCACGGCAGGGAACCAGGCGGGCTCCTCCTCCTCGGGAAAATGCCCGCTGGGCCCGCCGGCCCGTGTGGCTCTGGCTGAGCGTCCATCCGGAGCCGGCGGCCGCGGTTCGAGTCTCGGTCAGGGCACACGCCGGGGTGCGAGCTCCCTCCCCAGTAGAGGTCACGCAGGGGGCACCGGATGGGTGTTCTCTCTCATCGACGTTTCCCTCTCCCTCCCTCTCCCTCTCCCTCTCTCTCAGAAGGAAACGTGGACACCCTGGCTGGTGTGGCTCAGTGGATAGAGCGTCGGCCTGTGGACTGAAGGGTCCGGGTTCGATTCCTGGTCAGCGCACATGCCTGGGTTGCAGGCTCAGAGGGGTGGGGGCCATGTAGGAGGCAGCCGATCACTGATTCTCTCCCATCATGGATGTTTCTATCTCTCTCCCTTTCCCTTCCTCTCTAAAATCAATTTAAAATATATATATATATTTAAATTTTTTTTAAAAAGCCCTGACTTGTTTGGCTCAGTGGATAGAGAATCGGCCTGTGGACTGAAAGGTCCCGGGTTCGATTCCGGTCAAGGGCATGGACCTTGGTTTCGGGCACATCCCCGGTGAGGGGTGTGGAGGAGGCAACTGATCCATGTTTCTCTCTCATCGATGTTTCTAACTCTCTCTCCCTCTCCTTTCTTCTCTGTGAAAAATCAATAAAACATATATTAAAAAAAATAATAAATGGACATTGTAAAGTCTCCGAGGCCCCGCGTTCCCGCACCTTCTCCCCCGCCCCCTCCCGCCCGCGGTCAGGCCGGCGCCGCCCCGCGGGGAGCACAGACGCTGCTGGAAGCCTCCGTCCGTCTTGCTTCTCCCACGGCGTCGCCAGCGCCATCCCTCGCCTCCGGCCCGGCGCATCTCTGGCCGTTCCTCTCCGTCGGCGTCAGCGGGAGACCCGCTGAGCGAGGGGCCCCCGGGGACCCGGCCAGCGCTCCCTCGGGGCTGGGGGCCGTGTGGCGCGGCCTGCGGTGGCCGGAGGGCCAGTCCGGCCGGCGATGTCCTCCCCCGTCCCCTTCCGTGCGTGGTGAACCCGGGCCCCGTGGCTCTGGGCCCGCGGGGGGTTGTTCGGCGCCCGGGCATTTCTCCGCAGCCTAGGACACGTGGCTGAGGCACCTCCGCCCCCTTGCACCTCTGTTCTTAAAACATAGATAGATATTTCATTGTTTCTTAGAGAAGAAGGGAGAGGGAGTAAGAGAAACAGGAACGATGAGAGAGGATCACACGTCAGCTGCCTCCTGCACGCCCCCCACTGGGGATCGAGCCCGCAGCCCAGGCCTGTGCCCTTGGCCGGAACCGAACCCGGACCCTTCACTCCGCAGGCGGACGCGCTATCCACTGAGCCGCACCTGCCAGGGCTCACACCTGCTGCCACTTATTGGCCGTCACCCACCGCTGCGTGGAGAGGGGGGTTGTGGGAAGGCCTGTGGTCTGCGCTGAGGTGGGGAGGGTGTCAGGTTGGGGGGGGCGACGAGGGGGAGGGGGAGCCCCCAAATGCCCTGCGGGCCTCGGGGCGGCAGGAGGGCAGAGCCGGGGCCCCCACATCCCGCCTGGGTGTCACAGCCCGCCCGACGGGGCCTGGGCAGGTGTGTGTTTAAAACCCGGCCCTGGTCCCAGCAAGCTGTGTCCCCCAAACCCGCTGGTGTGTCCCCCAAACCCGCTGGTCCAGGAACGCTCCGTCTCCCCCCCCAGACCCCGCTGTGGCTCCGAGCGGGCCCCTCCGCCCCCGCCCGCCGTCTCTGGGGGCGGAAGGTGTTTTGTTCCTTCCTCTCAGATTAATTTAGCTCGGGGCCTCTATGTTTTAATTAGAGCGGCAGCCCCATCAATATTCATCCGCACAGGCCGTTCCCGAGCGCGGGCGGCGGGCCAGGCGGCGGCCGAGGGGTCCCGGCCCCGAGGGAGCTCACACAGGCTCGGCTCCGGGTCCGGGGGGCGTGTGTTCCATGGGACATCCGAGGCCCTCGGGGCGTGGGGGGCTTTGCGGGGGAAAGGGGGGCTGTGGGGGGGCTGGGGGTGCAGGCTGAGCGAGCCCTCCCCTCCCCGCCCTCGCTCCGTCCCCCCCCCAGCGGCTGGCACCCTGGCCGGCACCCCCGTCTGTCTGGGAGGGAACTCGGGTTTCGGGGGCTTCTGCTCGAGCCCGAGGGGAGCCGGCCGGGGGGGGGGGGTCTGAGCTGGCTGGGCCTGGCTTTGCCTGGCTGCTTTGATAAGCTGGACAGTGAAAATGTATTTAAAAAAAAAAAAAAAAACAGACACCCCGCGGGGAGCGGTGCGGCTCAGCGGACAGAGCCCGGCCTGCGGGCGGGAGGCTCTCCCGGGGTCGCCTGAGACCGGGAACACCGGCATCCTCGCCGGGTGCAGTCAGCGCAGCGCCACGCGGTGCCGCAGTGAGAACAGGACGCGGAGGCGGGGTCGCCCCGGCTGAGGCGCATTAACGGCCGGGGCGCCGGGAGGGGAGGACACGGCCGCCACAATGCCCCCGTCACATCGCCTCCCCCACGGCACCGCCCTCCCCGGCCCCTCGGCGGCCGTGGCTGTGCCGGGGGAGCCGGGCGTGGGCGCCGCCCCTTCTCCCGCCGGGCACTCGCGTGGGACCAGGCGAGAGGCGCCATGGAGCGCGCTCTGAGGGCCCGGCCGCCGCCTCGGGGTCCCGGGCGGGACGGGGTCCCGGGCGGGACGGGGTCCCGGGCGGGACGGGGTCACAGGCGGGACGGGGTCTCGGGCGGGATGTGGGGCTCCGTTCAGCCCGGTCGCCTGTCTGATTCGGGCGGCGGAGCCTCGGGCGATAACAGGGCGGACGCACTCGCTGTGTCCGGGTCCGGGAAAGGGGGCTGGGAACCGGGGTGGGGGTCCCCGGCTCCCGGCTCCTGGGCGGCCTTTGGGGTTCACAGGCCGTGGACACGGTTCCAGCCGCCGGAGGGAGAGGCTGGCCCGGCCCTGCGGGCTCCGTGCTGGGGAGGCGCCCCGGGGCCACCAGGGGGCGCCGCGGGGCTGTGCTGTTTGTGTGTAAATAGCTCTTCAAGTTCGTGTGTGTTTGACCCGCTCAGAGGGAAACAGCGCTGAGTCCTCAGAGGACGTTTCCAGCGTTTTCTTCGGAAAACACTGCAGCCGCGCCCGCCCGGTCCGGAGAAGCCGGGTGCGGACGGCGAGGCGCCGGCTCGGGAGAAACGCCTCGGGCGGAGCCTGGACACGCCGGGCCGGGCAGCGGAGGGAGCGGGCGGAGCCGGTCCCTTCCCCACAGCGGGGAGAGCGGGCTTCGTTCGGGCTGCCTTAAAACACACAAAACGTCTAAAATTATTTTTCGCCCACGAAGCCGATGCCTCTCGCTCCCACTGGGAACGGGCCGCCCGGAGGTGCTGCTCGGCTCCTTGGGAGAGGGCAGCAGCTTGCAGATCGATGGTGTGGGCACACTCGCGGTTTCTCTCCCTGGACCTGCCGCCGCGATACTGGGATTTGTGTACGTGATGCCGGCAGAGCCGATCGGAAATAGCAAACCGTGCGCAGCCGATACTAAATAACACCCCGGGCAGAGGCGATGCTACATAACACCCCGGGCAGAGGTGAGGCTAAGCAGCTGCAGGCGGGGCTTAATTCCTGGAAAGAAACAGCGATGGCGTCAAGGAACACGTCAGTGACGGAGGGGCCGGCGTGCGCCTTCAGGACACGGAGCACAGTCTGACTGAGCATGTCTCCTGGGGCCTTGCCCATGGGGAGTTACCTCCGCCGGAGGGTGCGTTCCCCCATGGACCCCCGTGGCCCCTCCGTGGCCCCTCCGTGGCCCCTCCGTGGCCTTTCCATGGTCCCCTCTCTGCAGCTCCCTCTCCGTGGCCCCTCCTGTGGCTCCCTCCACGGTCCCCTCTCTGTGGCTCCCTCCCCATGGCTCCCTCCCGTGGCCCTCCGTGGCCCCCGTGGCCCCTCCGTGCTCCCTCCTGTGGCTCCCTCCCGTGGCCCCTCCGTGGCCCCCGTGGCTCCCTCCTGTGGCCCCCCGTGGCCCCTCCGTGGCCCCTCCGTGGCTCCCTCTCACCTGATGTTTCCGTAAACGACACAGCAGCCCGCACGTCTCTGCTCGCGGCCTGCAAAGACGTATTTCCCCCAATTCCACTCCTGATAACTGTCAGCTGAGGACGGGTCTGCGCAGGCGGAACTCATCGGGCACAGAGTGTTCTCATTTACCCAAAACGGACTCCCAGGGGCCGGGAGCGCCGCTAATGGGAGCGAGTCATCGACGGCCTCAGGGCGGGAGGCCGCGGAGAGGAGCAGAGGGGCACCCGCACAGGCAGGGGGGGGCCGGGGGGGGACACCGAGGGGAGAGGACGGTGCTGTGTCCGCCAGCCGCGCGGGGACGGCTCGGACCTCCCTGCTGAGCTGGTTCCGTACGGAAAACGCAAACGTCATCCCTTCGGGCCACCGGCCCTCGCCAGACGCTCGCCGCACGCAGAGACCCTGGGTTAATTCCCGTTAGACAGGCCCCGAATCCCTCTCCCCGTTCAGGAGGGGACAGGAGTAAGGCGACCGGAAGTCCCACTTTTGGTGAGAGGGACAGTCCCGATTTTTTCACAAAAATCGGGACTTTTTTAAAAACGCCGTGGGACGCGGGACAGATGGTTAAAAATCGGGACGTCTGCCAAAACCGGTGTGGCCCAGTGGATAGAGCATCGGCCTGCGGACTGAAGGATCCCGGGTTCGATTCCGGTCAAGGGCATGGACCTTGGCTGCGGGCACATCCCCAGTGGGGGGCGTGCGGGAGGCAGCTGGTCGATGATTCTCTCTCATCAATGTTTCTAGCTCTCTGTCCCTCTCTCTTCCTCTCTGTAAAAAATCAATAAAATATATTTAAAATTTTTTTTAAAATGGGGACGTCTGGCCACCTCACACAGATGGCCTGTACGGTTGACGGCCTCCGTGACGGACGCCCGGCCCCGGGAGCCGCCGTCCATCCATCCTCCCGCGGACAGAGGTCAGGGGCGGGCCGTGGCCGTGGCCCGGCGTGGCGTCCGCGGTGACAGGAGCACGTCTCGTCCGGCGGCTGATGGATGGGCCGTCGCTCTCCCCGAAGGGGAGTGAAATATGGGAGCAGCTTTGGAAAATGTATCTCGGGGGAGGGAAGCACCAGGGACAGCCCAGGCGGGCAGGCGGACGCTGTGAGTTCCAGAAGCTTCTCTCTGGACACGGCCGTCAGCCACTTGGAGGCACCCATGGGGGCTGAGCCTCACGCCCGTGTCCCCAGCGTGGACCCCGAGGCCAGGCGGGGGCGGGGGCGAATGAATCATCTTGGGGGGAGGAATCTGGGGGGGATCACCGGAACCTTCCCTCTGCACCGCCCATCGCTTCCTGGTCAGGAGCCTCTTAGCCCGAAAAGGAGTTGAGTTTCCCCAGCTCATCAGAGAGGCCAGCACGGGGACCCAGCCTCTCTGATGAGCTGGGGAAATGTGTAAGTGTGGATGCGTATATGTCCATGTGTGTGCGCTCACGTGTGGATGAGTTTATAGCATGTGCATATATGTGTGCATGTGTGCAAGCATGACATGTATGTCACATGTGTGTATGTATGTGTGACATGTGTGCGTGTATGTGAGCATGGTTTGTGCTGCGTGTGTTTGTGTGTGCTCATGTGTGTATGAGTTCATAATGTATGTGTGTATACGTGTGCAAGCATGATAGGTATACTACCCGCATCTATATGTGTGCATGCATATGTGTGTTTATGACATGTGTGCGTGTGTGTTTACGCGTGCCAGCATATTGTGTGTGCTACATGTGTTTGTGTGTGCATACTTGTATATGCTGTGTGTGCGTGTCTCTGTATGTGCGTGTGTGCGTGTTTGTGTGTATAAGTGTGTGTTTGTGTGTATAGGTGCGTGCGTGTTTGTGTGTATAAGTGTGTGTATAGGCGTGTGCGTGTTTGTGTGTTTAAGTGTGTGTTTGTGTGTATAGGTGTGTGCATGTTTGTGTTTAAGTGTGTGTTTGTGTGTATAAGTGTGTGTTTGTGTGTATAGGTGTGTGCGTGTTTGTGTGTATAAGTGTGTGTTTGTGTGTATAGGTGTGTGCGTGTTTGTGTGTATAAGTGTGTGTGTATAGGTGTGTGCGTGTTTGTGTGTTTAAGTGTGTGTTTGTGTGTATAGGTGTGTGCATGTTTGTGTTTAAGTGTGTGTTTGTGTGTATAGGTGTGTGCGTTTGTATGTACATGTGTGTGCGTGTTTGTGTGTAGGTGTGTGCGTGTTTGTGTGTATAAGTGCGTGTTTGTATGTACATGTGTGTGCGTGTGTGCGCGCACCTGTTGTTTACCCCCCGCGGAGCACATCCTGGATGTTCGGTCTCTGCCAGAGAAGCAACCTGAGCGTTTGCTGCTGGAGGTACGCCGGGCGGTGCGGGCTGCTCGATGGAAACATCGTTCTATTTATTCCCTTTCCCCTCCGCCCGGCACATGGCAGGCAGCTGTTCCCTCCGCAATTTCCTTTCTGTGCGTATCGGCGCTATTTTTGGGTTCGGATTGGATGCAGAAAAGGACGCTCACACAATGCTCACAGAAATACCGAGAGGAGAGTGAGCGCGCCCTTCGGAAATTAACTCCCTCCGTCCCCGGAGGACCCGGCTCCCGAGGGAATAACAAACCAGTCTGTCCTGGGCGCTGCGTAAAAGTGATCCATCAAATAGAGCTTCCGATGAACACGCAAATAACCCTCACCTGAGGACATGCTTTTGTTGCTTTTTAGGATGAGAGGAAGAGAGAGGGAGAGAGGGAGAGAGGGAGAGAGAGAGAGAGAGAGAAGCATTGGTCAGCTGCCTCTTGCACAGGCCCTGACGGGGATGGAACCCGCCACCTTTGGGTGTGTGGGAGGTGGGAGGGGCGACAACCCAGCCAGCGGAGCCGCCTGGCCGGGGCGCCGCTCGGACCGTAAAGAAAACCTCTTGTCCAATCCAACACACCAACCCCCTCCCCACAGGCCTGTCTTCACCGACACGAAAGCCTTCATGTACAGTGTTTTCCCCCAACATGAGGTCTATTTTGCCAAAATGTGTTAAAAATAACAGCGAGTTGCTAACAGCAACAGAATCACCTGTTGATTTAATGATACGCAGACCTCGGTCACGCCCCCTTTTAAAGGAACAGGGCGCGCACGTTCACACAGGACATGCCGCCGGGAATCTTGTGGGTTAAACCAGAGGTCTGTCCATTCGAGCGAGGGGTGTCCATAAGAGCTGGACGCCCATTTTGCTTATTTGTTTGTTTGTGGTTTTTTAAAAATATATTTTATTGATTTTTTTACAGAGAGGAAGAGAGAGGGATAGAGAGCTAGAAACATCGATGAGAGAGAAACATCGGTCAGCTGCCTCTTGCACACCCCCCCACTGGGGATGTGCCCGCAGCCAAGGTACATGCCCTTGACCGGAATCGAACCCGGGACCCTTCAGTCCGCAGGCCGACGCTCTACCACTGAGCCAAACCGGTTTCAGCTGGACGCCCGGTTTACACGTTGGCTTTCTGAAGGCGCGGGCCTGAGAAACGGACAGATCCCTCCGTTCGCCTGTTCTCCCTCCCGCAGACACGTCTGTGTCGCTGAAGCTCAGTGTGTGTGAGGAGTCTGATCTCACAGGGAAGGTTTTGTAGGCGTTACACTGACAGGTCTAGCACATGCTCACTGGTGACCGGGAGTGAACGCAGGCCCCTCGGGGGGCGGGGCTTGGCCCCGGGGGGCGGGGCCTGGCCCACGTGGGAACATGGGGCGGCCGCGGCCAGTCACGTGAGCCATGCCACGGGGTCACGTGCTCATCACTAACCCAGCGTGGACGAGCGCTGGCTGCTGGGCTTCACTGTCAGACAGGACGTTTGTTTACGTCGGCGAAATTGCGACAGTGTTTCCCCCCAACATATGGTCCGTTCGGTAGACTGTTAAAAATAACAGCAAATTAATAGCCAACACACACATAACCTGTTAATTAAGCATAAGCACATCTCCGTAACAATGAACAGCGGGTGAATGTTCACATTCCACATACAGATGGGAAAGGTGGTTAAGTCTGGATCTGTAAAATCGAGGGTTTGCTGTTATGTCCTGGTGAGGGGTAGGCCCTAGCGGGTGTGGCTCAGTGGACAGAGCGCCGGCCTGAGGTCTGAAGGGTCCCGGGTTCGATTCCGGTCCAGGGCACGGACCTCAGTTGCAGGCTCCTCCGCAGCCCCGGGCTGGTGCAGGAGGCGGCCCATCGATGTGCTTCTCTCACGTCGGTGTTTCTCTCTGCCTCTCCCTCTCCCTTCCACTGTCTCTAAAAATCAATGGGAAAATATCCCTGAGTGAGGATTCATAAGAAAGGAAGAAAGGAGAGAGAGAGAGAGAGAGAGAGAGAGAGAGGAGGAAGGAAGAGAGAGCCTGGGGGTAGGACTGACCCTATGAGGTGGGGTGTGGGGTTGGCCTGCGTTGGGACTAGCATGGGGTGTTGTGTGGTTTGAACCAAAAGGAACAGCCAGGGCACCTCCCCTCCCGCCCCGGAGGCCCTGTCCCCGCCGCTGGCCGCTCCGCCCCTCGGACACTCAGGCCACGCGAGCCTGCCCGTCGCCGTGGCGTTAAGAGCGAGCGGAATCGGAGACCGCCATTCGGACTCCCACCAGCCCTTCAGCACGATCCGCGGGCACTCCGCCGGGAAATGTAAGCCCCGAATAAATCCGCCTCAAAAGGAGGGAAAGGAAATAAATCCGGGCCTGGGAGGAAGAAATATGTGGGTTTTACGGAGAAACGTAAATCAGCGGCGGCGGCGGCGGAGTTACTTATCTCAGCCGCGGCCGGGAGGGGGGCGAGCGGCCGGGAAAGGCCCGTAAATCAGGGTAATTGTGCCCGTTCCTGCTCTCCGGCTCGGCCGCCTCCTGACAAAACTTTTAAACGCGGAGAGATAATTTTCCTTTTATTTCCTTCTTTTTTTTTTTCTTTTTTTTTTTGCATCGGAAACCTTTTATCCGCCGCTCAGCCGCCCTCGGTGCCGGCGGTGCCTCTCCTGAGGAAGGTGGCACCGGGCTGCTGCGCGGGAGCGGCCGGCGGACATAAATCACCGTTAGTGCGGCTGAGCGGGGACGGGGCTCGAACCGGCGATAGATCAGGATTAAGACCACGGCGCGCGGTCCGATGGCTGGGCGGCCCTCCTAGGAGCAGGCCGGCCGGGAGGGGCCCCGTCCCCGGCAGCCAGGCCTGCAGGCGAGGAGAGCCAGACTGATCATGTCCCTGGAGCCACGTCCCGGGTCCCAGGCGGGCGGTCAGGAGGCCGAGTCCTCCGTTCTTTCCAAGGAGCCGGGGTCTGTGAGTGAGACCTACGCCTCCCACCGCGCCCGGCCCCGAGGCGGCGTCTCCCCGACATCCTCACGGGCGCCCGGGGGGGTCTGGGCCCTCGCCTGGGCATCCGGGGTACGGAGTGACGGTCTGGGTGACAGATGGAGAGCCACAGCCTGATACAAGCCTGGATTCTGAGCCTGAGGCCTGGGCCCCGATCATCCTCCTGTGGTTCCCCTTCCCTCACCGGGAAAGCACTTTCCCAGGTTTTATTTTTTTATAAAAAGATACTTTATTGATTTTTCACAGAGCGATGCCACCGGGCGGGCTGTGCGGGGCCGGGCCGCGGCGCCGGGCGGGAGGGAGGGAGCCGTTAGCGGAGGAGCGGCCGGGCTCTGTCAGCTGACGGCGGATGGACCCTCCCGGTGTGTTCATTACGGAGATTTATGGTTTTCCGCCCGGGAAACTGTCGGCAAAGCAAGAATAAGGTCACGCACGCTCGTCCGCAAGGTAAACGCTACCTTTTCCCCAAAAGAAGGGAAACGAGGGAGGAAGGGAGTTCTGATCGCTCCGCGGCGGGGAAGTAGGACAGGGGCGGGGCCACGGCTGGGGGTAACGGGGGAGTCAGAGGGGACATTGCTCGGAGCATCGATGCCCCCAAAATGGACTTCAGACGGAAATAAAAGCAGCGTCTGCTGAGAGAGACCGCCTGAGCTTCCGGTGAAAATAACCCGGCAGGTTCCAGAATCCGGCCGAGGGTCACCCGCCGACCCCCGTGGGCCCAGCCCTCAAGGGGCGGACTCCGGACGGTTTGGCCTATTTTCCCTGAGACTTTATTTTTTTAAATATATTTTATTGATTTTTCACAGAGAGGAAGGGACAGGGATAGAGAGCCAGAAACGTCAATGAGAGAGAAACATCGACCGGCTGCCTCCTGCACGCCTCCCACTGGGGATGTGCCCGCAACCAAGGTCCATGCCCTTGACCGGAATCAAACCCGGGGCCCTTCAGTCCGCAGGCCGACGCTCCATCCACTGAGCCGCACCGGTTCTGGCATGGGGCAACGTCTTTATAAAAAGCGTCTGCCGTGCTCACCACCCTTCACCGGCCTCTCCCCGGGCCTCATGCTGTGAGAGGAATGCGGGTGAGAGACAGGCCGTCAGGAGCAGCTGATCGCCTGGGCGGTTAGTCATTGTCTGTAAGAACAGGCCCCCTTTTACGCCCCATTCCCAGGGCGCCCACTAGATGGCGCTCACAGACCAGCGAGCGGCCACACGGGCCCTGCGCTCCCCTCCCCAAGGGCTCCCTGGACCAGGGCCGGCCCGCGGCCCCCCACGGCCCCTCCAGACACACCGAGCGTGATTCACCGGGGTCCCACTCCCCCAAAGCGTGGGGAACCGAGGCTCCGACCTGCAGCCCCGCCCCTGACCCCGGCCCTGGCTCCTAACGCCGAGCACCTGGCCCCTGGGAAGGGCCTGGCCTCGCTCAGCCGGCACCCCGCCGGCCTGCAGCTGGTGGGCGCCTGCGTGTGGCTTCTTCCTTCTCTCTTCCTTCCTTCCTTCCTTCCTTCCTTCCTTCCTTCCTTCCTTCCTTCCCTCCTTCCCTCCTTCCTTCCTTTCTTGGCTTTATCATTTTCATTTAAAACAAAACCCATCCTCCCAAAACCGGTGTGGCCCAGTGGATAGAGCATCCGCCTGCAAACAGGGGTCCCAGGTTCGATTCCGGTCAAGGGCATGGACCTTGGTTTCGGGCACATCCCGGGGGGAGGGAGGGTGCAGGAGGCAGCTGGTGGATGTTTCTCTCTCATCGATATTTCTAACTCTCTGTCCCTCTCTCTTCCCCTCTGTAAAAAATCAATAAAAAAATATTTTAAAAAACCCATCCTATATAGTAAAAGGCTACTATGCAAATCGACGGAATGGCTGAATGACCGGTCGCTATGACGTGCTGTGACCACCAGGCGGCAGACGCTCCACGCAGGAGCCGCCCCCTGGTGGCCAGTGCGCTCCCACGGGGGAAACACGGCTCATGGCTGGTGTGTGCGGAGGAGCGGGCCTCCGCCGCCCTGGGACATCCCCCGAGGGCCCCTGGCGGGCGGGAGGGTGCGGCCGGGCGGAGGGATCCTGCAGGGCTTCCGGTTCAGCAGCAGGTTCACCGTGAGGAACACGCCGACCCTCACGTCCCAGGGGAAGGGGAGGGAGGGGAGGGAGCGGTTATCCCTGCGGCTCCCCGTCCACACGCACGCACACACACACACACACACGCACACACGCACACACGCACACATGCACTCACACACACACACAAACTCACACACGCACGCACACACACGCACACACATGCACACACACGCACGCACACACTCTCTCACACACACACCCGCACGCACACACACACAAACTCGCACACACACACCCGCACGCACACACACACAAACTCGCACACACGCACACAGAGTGGAGGGGGAGGCCCGCTGGATGCACCGACAGCAGACGGATGTTCTGTGACCAGGAAACCCCACCCTGGGGAGCCGTATGTGTGTGTGTGTGTGTGTGTGTGTGTGTGTGTGAGAGCGAGCGCGAACATTCCTTCAGATTCATAAACAAAAGGCCAGGAACCCCAAACAGAGCTGTTGTCTTGTGGAAAACAAGCCACAGACCCTGGCGGGCAGTGAGAGAGGCTGATGTTCCCAGCACCTGGTGAGGTGGGGGTGGGGGGTGGAGGTGGGGGATGGGGGGTGAAGGTGGGGGTGGAGGTGGGGGGTGGGGAGTGGGGGATGGGGGATGGGGGATGGGGGATGAGGGGTGGGGGTAGGGGTGGGGGTGAGGGTGGGGGGTAGGGGTGGGGGTGGGGGGTGGGGGTGGGGGTGGGGTAACATTGTATCGGGGCCGGGCTGGTAACATTGTGTCCAGAGGCAGAGCTGGTAACATTGTGTCCAGAGGCAGAGCTGGTAACATTGTGGGGGTGGGGGTGGGGTATGGGGGGTAGGGGGGTGGGGGTGGGGGTGAGGGTGGGGGGTAGGGGTGGGGTGGGGGATGAGGGGTGGGGTGGGGGTGGGGGATGAGGGGTGGGGGGGTGGGGGTGGGGGTGGGGGATGAGGGGTGGGGGTGGGGGTGGGGGGGGTGGGGGTGGGGGTGGGGGTGGGGGTGGGGGTGGGGGATGAGGGGTGGGGGTGGGGGTGGGGGGGGGGGTAGGGGTGGGGGTGGGGGTGGAGGTGGGGGTGGGGGTGGGGGTGGGGGGTGGGGGGTGGAGGTGGAAGGTGGGGGGAGGCTGTAAGGAAACCGTCAGGGCGTGGATCACGCGACATCCGATCCGATAGGTTCCCGGGCGGCAGCGAGATGAGGTTAACGAAACCCCTTTGGCCAGAGCCCGGCCAGCTCTGCCCCAGAGGGGGGACCGGGCGGACCGTGAGCCGGCGTGGCCTCCGTCCGGCGGGCGCGGCTCGGACACGGGGCACAGCTGTCCGTGTCCCGCCCGCAGGACCTGACCTGTCAGCACCGAGCGGCGGGCGCATTGGAGCGATCGGCCGGGAGACGCCGTCTGGACGGAGGCCATGGGGGCTCGCCGGCCGCTCCCTGGCTCCCACGCCCAGGACTCGGCGGCCTGATGCTCCCGGCTGGCGGGTGGTTCCCCCGTGACTCCCCCGGGGAGCCAGGTCAGAGGGCGCCGGGTCAGAGGGCCCCGGGTCAGAGGGCGCCGGGTCAGAGGGCGCCGGGTCAGAGGGCCCCGGGTCAGAGGGCCCCGGGTCAGAGGGCGCCAGGTCAGAGGGTGCCACTGAGATGGCGGGGTTCCCTGTCATCAGCCTCCTGGGCAGTTGGGGTGGGAGATGGAACTGGGAAGGGTTGGCTACGCGTGGAGGCACCCTGGGGTCCGGGAGGCCCTTCGAACCCCGACCTCCATGGGACCCAGAATGTCCTCCTCTCGGCCGACAGCCCCTCGTCCGCCCGGGGCTCAGAACCAACATCAAGGAGCCGCCGCTGGGGATGTGCCCGCAACCAAGGTCTACGCCCTTGACCGGAATCGAACCTGGAACCCTTCAGTCTGCTGGCGACGCTCTATCCACTGAGCCACACCGGTTCTGGCTGAAGGCTTCTCCTGGTGCGTGTGTTTCTCTGGAAGATGAAGTCGGTCCCGGGAAGACAGGCCGCACACACGCTCAGAGGCAGGCGGGCGAGGAGGGAGGAGCTGGATTAATACCCACCAGCTGTGCCGGCAAACACCACCCCCCCCCCCCCCCGCGCTTCCTTTCCGCAGCCGAGGCTTCAAACACTAATCATCGGGCGGGGGCGGCGTCAGTGACGGGTTGTAATCAGCGATCTCCGATCCATTGATCCTCCAGACCGCTGCCGATGAGGAGAAAGCCATGAGTCACCCACGGGGGGAGGAGGGGGGCGGGCGTACAGGGTCCCGCCCCGGTGCCTCTGTCCCCCACGTGGGCGTGTGTGTCAGGGATTTCAGAGGGAGAGAGGGAGAACATCCGTGATGAGGGAGAATGGCTCAGTGGGTAGAGCAACAGGCCTGGGGATCGTAAGGTCCCAGGTTCAATTCCGGTCAAGGGCATGTGCCTTGGTTGCGGGCACATCTCCGATAGAGGGTGTGCAGGAGGCAGCTGGTCGATGTTTCTAGCTCTCTATCCCTCTCCCTTCCTCTCTTTGAAAAATCAATAAAATATATATATATTTTTTAAAAAGATACAAAAATACCATCAATTGGGTCAGGCAGCACCAGGTGCCAACCAACCACACCCCCTCCCCGCTCGCTGCAAGGTGGGAAGGCCTGCCGTGTGCCCTGCTTCCCGCCAGCAGCTCACTTCACGTAAAATCACCATTGGCAGCAGCTGTCAGCGCTCAGCGGGGTGAGCGGGTGGGCGGGGCCGGGCAGACGGACCGCGGGGCTGGTGACATTGTTACACCTTCTGCAACATTGTATCCAGCGCTGGGGCTGGTAACATTGTGTCCAGAGGCAGAGCTGGTAACATTGTACCGGAGGCCAGGGCTGGTAACATTGTGTCCAGAGGCCGGGCTGGTAACATTGTGTCCAGAGGCAGAGCTGGTAACATTGTATCGGGGCCGGGCTGGTAACATTGTATCGGGGCCGGGCTGGTAACATTGTGTCCATGTGTCCAGAGGCCACAGGCCTCGCTGGGGGCCTGTCTGGCGGGCAGTGTCCTGGGCGGGGCTGTGGCCTCCGTCTGTGTCCAGGAAGCTCTCCGTCGCCAGGCAATGGGTCTCCGAGAAGAGAGACCCGGCCGACCCCAGAGCACCCACCGCGGGGGAGGCGTGGGGGCTCAGGGTCCTGTTTTTGACAAAGGAAGGAGCCGCCATCAGCTCTGAGGCCTGAGTGAGCGTCTCTCCGGAGCTCAGAGGCGGCGAGCTACGAATAGAGGCATTTCCATCATGGTTTCAAGGCAGGCGAGTGCCCGGGGGATGACACAGACGCTCCCCTCGGCCTCGAACCCGGCCCGCGGCGGCCGCCCGCCCAGCCGCCGCCATAAATAACTCCCGGGCCGGACAGGAAGGACGGGCGGAGATGGATGGCGCGGAGGATTCCCAGGACTTCCAATTTACCTGTGTGAGCGCCGGAGATAAATCTCAATTTGGGGCGACAACAACCAAGTTATTCTGGGTCACAGGCTGCCATAAAGCTTCGACGTCTTTTTATTTTTGTTCTGCTGAAATAAGCAATGGGAATTTTCCTTGCTGTTTCCTGTTATTCTGATACACACCCTCTCTCTCTCTCTCTCTCTCTCTCTCTCCCTCTCCCTCCCTCCAAAAGTTGTTTTTTCCTTCCTGACGTATCTTTAAAAGAGCTGCTGGGCCCGGCTGGTGTGTCTCAGTGGTTAGGCATCCACCTATGAACCAGGAGGTCAGGGTTCGATTCCCGGTCAGGGCACAGGCCCCGGGTGCAGGCTCCATCCCCAGTGGGGGGCGTGCAGGAGGCAGCCGGTCCATGATTCTCTCTCATCAGGGATGTTTGGATGTTTCTCTCTCTCCCTCTCCCTTCCTCTCCTGACATCAATAAAAATTTGTTTTAAAGAGAAAGAGAGAGAGAGAGAGAGAGAGAGAGAGAGAGCTGCTGGCAGTCCTCTGACCTTGGAGAATACCTGGATTTTTGTTGTGTGGGGTTTTTAGGGACCTGTGTGTGTGTGCATCTGTGTGTGCATGTGTGTGTGTGTGTGCGAGTGTGTATATATGTGTGTGCGTGTGTGTATGTGTGTGTGCATGTGTGCGTGTGTGTATATATTTGTGTGTGTGTGTGTGCGTGTGTGTGCATGTGTGTGTGTGTGCGCGCACGCATATTCCCTCGGCAGACTTTGCCATTTCGCCGAATCCGATACCTGCCCCGGGAAGGAAGGTGATTATGAATTATGGATCGCCCGCGCGCAGCAATAAGAATTAGCTGCGGGCCCGGGTCCAGAGGCGGGCGGGTTTGTGACGGGCCGGCGGTGATGAATGATTTATAGGGCCTGCTGGATGGATCAGCAGAACCCGCGAATGAGGATTTGTTAGGTCAAATAAATTAAATCGCAATGAAATAGATTGCTTCTTCATGAAAAATTAAAATGCATGAGCGCCGCCGGGACGCCCGCCGCCGACACCTCCGCGCGGAGGCTTCTCCCCCAGCGGCGCGGGGCGGGGCGGGGCGGCGCGGGGCGGGGCGGGGCGTGGTCCGCTCGGAGGTGAGAGGGCTCCGGCCGCCCGCCTGCGGGGAGCCCCAGCGGCCACTGCGTGTTCTCTCCGGTGACCGGAACCGCGGTCGCCAAACTCATCCGTCGGCAGAGCCAAACGTCACCGCACAACGACGGACATTCCTTTGGAGAGCCACATTTATTTAACTTAAACTATGTAGGTAGGGTAGGTGCGTGGTTATTAACGTAGTTAAGATACTCCTGAGCTGCCCTTTGCTAAACACTCAAGGGGCCAACGAGCCGCAGGTGGCTCGAGAGCCGCAGTTTGCCGACCGCTGGGTTAGGCTCCTATGCATGCACACACGTCCTTTGGTTGATCTCTCCCCCTCACACACACACACACACACACATACCCCGCCTTCCCTCTGAGGCTGGACGGTCTGATGGATGCTTCCGTCTCCGGGTCTGTTTCTGTTCAGAAAGCAGACGGGGTGGAGGAAGGAGGACCGCCCCCCCGCCCGCATCCAGGAGGAGCCGCTGTCTGAGGGCACCGCACCTCCGACCCCCACGCCTGCGCCTCCGCAGGCAGCTGTTCCGTCTCAGAACTGCGCGCAGCTCAGAAAAACCACCGGCTGCGGGTCAAAGAGGAGCCAATTTATTTAAAATGGCTGTTTTTCATCTTTTTTTATTTATTTATTGATGTCGGAGAGGGAGAGAGAGAATCACGGACCGGCTGCCGCCTGCACGCCCCCCACTGGGGATAGAGCCCGCATCCCCGGCCTGTGCCCTGACTGGGAATCGAACCCTGACCTCCTGGGTCCTAGGTCCACGCTGAACCACGGAGCCATGAGGCCGGGCTAACAATGTGCTTTGCATGTTTGCGTGCTCTTCAGCCTGACCGCATGTAACCAGAGGAACAAAAGGCCCGTGCAGACCCTGCTCACTCCGTGGCCCGGAGTGTGGTCCCTGCCCACGAAGCCGGCGATCTGGGCGTGGGTGCCCCCGGGCGCCCAGGGCAGGCCCTGAGCCCCTCTGGAAGCTGTACTCCGATCGCGTGTCACCAGCCACGCCTCCCCTGTGTGGGTGACCGGCCAACGTGGACAGACATGTGCGCGGACATCATGTGTGCACACACATGTGTGTGTGCCCGCGCGTGTGGCTATCGGGGTCACCGCAGCCCGCGGAGAAGCTGTGCTGCGTTACCGAAGGTCAGGGTGAAAGGCCAGCGGCCCCGCCCCGGCCTCTCCCCGGACGAGGAGTGCCCCCCCCGCCCCCCCCCCCGCAGCCCGGGCCCTGCAGCCGGGCATTGGCTCACAGGAGCCCAGGGGGCGGGGCTCTGGGTGCGAACAGCGGATCTCATTCGCCATCTGCCCACTAGCCCGTCCCCGCCTGGGCGGGGCTTCCTGAGAAGGTCCCAGGACTCGCTGCCTGCCCCCCCCCCAGTCTTGGCCCTGCTGGGGACCCCCCCCCGCCCCCCGCCCTGACCAGGCGGCGCTGATGCTGCCCGGACGCTGGGCGCGTGGCCGCACCGGGAGGGGGGGTGGGGCTCAGCGTGCCGCTCACTCGCAGGAAGGAGCCCATCGCGGTCTCGCCGGTCAGTAGAGGAAGGAGCCCCCACCTGCCTTGGCACCGCCCTGAGGGAGCCCGGGGCCCCGTCTGTGCCCGCGGCCAGGGGCCCCGCAGGGAAGGTGGGCGCCGGAAGGGACCCTCAGTCGCTGGGCCGCCGGCGGGGCTCCGTGGCCGCGCGCCCACCTGTGAGCCAGGAGGTCCAGGCTCCACCCTGGGCAGGGCACAGGCCGGGTGCGGGCTCAGGCCCCACCAGCAGGGGGCGTGCAGGAGGCAGCCGGTTCCTGAGTCTCTCTCATCACGGATGTCTCTCTGTCTCCCTCTCCCTTCCTCTCTGGAGTCTGTAAACATGTGTTTTTTAAAAAAACAAAAAAAAAACGACCTTTCGCACCTGCTGCTCCGCCCGGGAAGCGCTCCCGCGCGGAGGAACCGCTGATCCCAGCAAGTTGCTCACGGAGCTGAGAACATTGAGATGGGAGCGGATTGGTACAAAATTTCAAAACCGCCCGTTCTTTTCACCGCCTCCCCGCCCGCCGCTCTCCTCCCCCCACCCCCGCCCCCAGCCGCTCAGGAAGTCACGGAGCTGAGCGCGCCAGCTGAGCCCGAACCCCTGATTAGGATGCTTTTTCCAAAGCGCAAAACTGCAAGGAGGCACAAAGCTAACCGGGCGCTGATGCACGGCCCGGGCGGCCAGATGTGCGCCTCCCCGCTCCGCTCCACGCAGGCGGCGAGCGGGGCGGGGGGCGGAGGCGGGGGGGGGCAGGGACGTGGCGGGGGACCGAGCTGGGGGGGCAGGGGCATGGGGGAGTCTGTACCTGTCCCTCCATTTTGCTGCGAACCCAAAACAGCGCTGCAAAGCAAATTCTATTAAAGTCGAATAAACCTAGGGTGTGTCACAGGCATAATGAACTCTCTCTCTCTTTTTTAATCCTCGCCGGAGGATATCTTTCCGTTGATTTTTAGAGAGAGGGAAAGACAGAAACACCGATATCAGAGAAACACATCGCTGGGTTGCCTCCAGCCCCCACCCTGACCGGGGCCTGGGCTGGGGAGGAGCCTGCCACGGAGGTCCCTGCCCCTGGCCATGCCCTTGACTGGAATCGAACCCAGGACCCGTAGGCGTGGCTCCGTGGTTGAGCGTCGACCTGGGAGCCGGGCGGTCAGGGTTCGATTCCCAATGGGACCATCGTCCCGGGCTGAGGGCTGGATCCCCAGTGGGGGGCGCGCAGGAGGCAGCCGGTCCAGGATGCTCTGTCCTCCTGGCTGTTTCTCCCTTTCTCGCTCTCTTCCTCTCTGACGTCAACACGAACGCATCGTTTTTTTGAAGTTGTGATGAATGTATCTGAAAAACCGGGTGACGTGCTGGTAGAGGGGGCCTGGGAGTGGGGCCCCCGAGGGGAAAACACGCGGAAATCCCAGAACGGGGCACACGAGCCCCTGACGTGGAGCGCTCCGGCCCCTGGTGACCGTCCCCCTGGCGCGGAGTCTGCGCGCAGGGTGGGCGTCAGGGAGGGGACTGAGCGGGACCCCCTCCCCAGACCCTACCCCACCCTCCCCGCCCCGGCCCTGAGGCTCTGAGCCGGACAGGTGTCCGTCCAGCTGACGGCGACCGGAAACCGTTCCCCCCTCCTCCGGCCTCCGGGGGCAGCCGATCGGCGCTCAGACCTGTCAGTCCGTCAGCCGCGCCCGATGGCATCCGGACACTAATGAGGCCGAGCAGCCGCGGCCCGGCAGGCGCCGCCGCCCTCCAGCGGGGCAGGTGGCTGGAGCGCGGGGGGCGCTGGCAGAGGCGGGCGGATCGGCCTCCCGCTGCAGGGGAGGGGGGGGGAGCTGGCTGAGCAGAGACAGCTGACGGGGTGGACACGGGACACGCAGATGCGGGGGTGGGGGGACCCTGGCTCTCCTCTCTCGCCTCCCACATTGGGGGTGGAAATACCGGCCTCCTGCCTGGCAGCGCCCCGGGCCCGTCAAGGTCATTCCCGGGCACGCGGAGGCCCCTCCCCCCTTCCCCCAGCACAGGGCGGTATTTTGGGGGTTCAGGGCGTGGCTCAGGGGTTTGAGCGTCGACCTAGGAACCAGGAAGTCATGGTTGGATTCAGGGCCAGGGCGCAGGCCTGGGGTTCGAGCTCCATTCCCAGTGGGGGGCGTGCAGGAGGCAGGCGGTCCATGGTTCTCTCTCATCATGGATGTTTCCACCTCTCTCTCCCTCTCCCTTCCTCTCTGAGATCAATAAAAAAAAAAATTTTTTTAAGAGAGAGAGACTAGACACCCTCAGCCGGGATGCTCAGTGGTTAGAACATCAGCCCGTGCACCCTCAGAGTCTCGGGTTCGATTCCCAATCCAGAGCGCAGGTACCGCGGTTGCATGTCCGTGGTTAGACTGTTCAGAATAGAAAAAGGGGGGGAAATAATAGCGGTCCTTTTCTCTGTGTGTCAAAGCCAGGACGTCCCTGACCTTGAGCTGCCTCCCCGGAAGCCGCGGGCCTTTTTCTGCTTCTGAACCGTTTCCAGGCGGCGTCCCGGGTCCAAGGGCAATGAGCGCGTTCACGGGCCGCGGGTTCGCGCGCCGCTCCGCCACCCTCCGCCTCTGGATGTCAGGTCAGCGCGCCTGCCAGGCCCCGAGCATCTGCCGCCTCATTAACGAGGCGACCGGGCAGGACCCCGCCCTCCGCGCCCGGCAGCGGGCACGCAGCTCAGAAGCCATCAGCCTCAGAAACAATGTGTCCCCGGCCGCGATACAATGTATCGTCAGGCATGAGATGGATACAATGTATCAGGCGCTGAGGTGGATACAATGTATCGTCAGGCGCCGAGGGTGGATCGGCATCTAACGGACCTTAAAGGGCTTCATAAAGCGACCTGGCCCCATTGTGTCAGCCGCCAGCCCCTCCACTGTTCACGCCTCCGCCTGACGAGGGAGGGGAGGGGGCATGAGGGGCCGAAACAAGTCCCTGTGACATAACATGCCGGCACAACCCCTGCCTTTTTGGCTTTTGGTGGTTTTGTGCGTGTGTGTGTGTTTTAAAATAAAATTTTATTGACTTCAGAGACGAAGGGGGTGGGGGAGAGAGAGAGAAACATTAATGAGGAGAGAGAATCGCGGACCGGCTGCCTCCTGCCCGCCCCCGCGCTGGGGATCCAGCCCGCCACCCGGGCCTGCGCCCTGACCGGGAATCGAACCCTGACCTCCCGGTTCAGAGGTGGACGCTCACCACTGAGCCACGCCGGCGGGGCTTGGTGGGTGTTTTCCTTTGCAGCACGGAGCCTTAACCTCCCCTCCCTGCTGCTCCCCGCCCCCCTCTCCCCCACACACACAGAGGCCGTGGCTGGTGATTTTCCCGCGCTGCCAGCCGCGCATTTTCCGCGCCATTAGTTTCATCGGTCGCAGCCGCGGTGCAGACTCTTCCAACGCCGCTGGCCCGCTCCACCGCGCACTCAGCCAGGCTTCCCATTCGCCCGCCCAACGGCGCCTGGTGTCGCCACCAACACGCGCTGGTGGACGGACAGAGGGCAGGGAGCGCCCCCGGCCCCCACCCTGGGAATAGCAGTGGGAAGAAGAAAAGACTCGCCAGCTATTTTTAAAAAATATATATATTATTGGTTTTTTACAGAGAGAAAGGGAGAGGGATAGGGAGCTAGAAACACCGATGAGAGAGAGTCATCGATCAGCTGCCTCCTGCACGCAAACTATTGGGGATGTGCCCGCAACCAAGGTACCTGCCCCTGACCGGAATCGAACCCGGGACCCTTCAGACCGCAGGCCGACGCTCTACCCACTGAGCCACACCGGTTTTGGCCACCAGCTTTTTTTTTTTTTTTTTTTTTAATGTAGATTCGTATCGATTTCAGAGGGGGAGAGAGAGACAGAAGCATGCTGGGCCGGCTGCCCCCTGCACGCCCCCCGCCGGGGATGGAGCCGCAGCCCGGGCCTGTGCCCTTGACCGGGCATCGAACTCTCCACCTCCTGCTTCCCTGGCCGATGCTCAGCCACGGAGCCACGCTGGCCGGGCCCAGATGTTTCTGCCTGGAAGCCCCTCCCCGGCGGTCTGGGGGAGGGAGGCGTTGGCACCGAGGCGGCATCAGCTCAGGTTCCAAGCCCTGCGTCCTGGGGGGAGGGGGGGAGCAGACACGGCTGATCGGAAGCGCGCACTTGGCTCCCGCCGGCCACCTTGGAATGCGCGCCTCGCCGTGAGAGCCAGCTCCCACGGTTCTCCCCCGCGGCCCTGGCACCCGAGGCTGGTCTATCGGTTGGTGGGGTGCCCGGGAGCTTGGTGGGGCGGCCGGGCGGGGAGCGAGGCGGCCAGAGGCGGCCGGGGGCCTGACGTCACTGGAAATACAGCCCCCTCCCCCCCGCCTCCCCCCTGCAAACGGCAAAGCGCCATCGCGCGTCCTCTGTGTCATTCTTGCTGCTCCGAAAATCTAGGAAAGTCAGCCGAGCTGGCCGCTTGATAGAACAATGGATGTCAGCTGTCATTGAAAGCAGAAAGATCGAGAAGCACAAAAAAACACAAAAACCATGAATGATGGGGGCGGGGCGGGGCCTGCCGTGTGCGGGAAATGGTGGACGGTGACGGTTTCCGGCTGTGGCCTGTGTTAGGATTTTCCCACGGTCCATTCATAAAACGACTTGCAACTGCATTTTTAAAAAATATATATATTTTATTGATTTTTCACAGAGAGGAAGAGAGAGGGATAGAGAGCTAGAAACATCGATGAGAGAGAATCATCGACCAGCTGCCTCTTGCACGCCCCCTACTGGGGATGTGCCCGCAACCAAGGCACATGCCCTTGCCCGGAATCGAACCCGGGACCCCTCAGTCCGCAGGCCAACGCTCTATCCACTGAGCCACACCGGTCCCGGCGCTACAGCATTTTTAAAAAAACATGTAAGAGCCCAGCCCTGGCCACGTGGCTTATTAGTGAGGCGTCCTCCTGTGCGTGGAAGGGTTGTGGGTTCGACTCCCAGCGGAGGCCCAGGCCCGGGCTGCGGGCTCCACCCCCCGTGGGGGGCGTGCAGGAGGCAGCAGTCGGTGGTTCTCTGTCATCACGGATGTTTCTACTCGCTCTCCCTCTCCTTCTGCCTTCCTCTCTGAAATCAACAAAAATAGATTTTAAAAATAAATAAATACATAAAAGCTCGATACATAAACCGTCCGGCCAGCGGGGAAGAAATTGGCTTTGCCGTCAGGAGCGGCGGGGCCGCTGGTTCTGGATTTTATCGGCGGAGGCTTTATTGGCAGCGAGAGCGCTCGGCCGGGATAATGAGGAGCGGCTGCCGGCGCCGGCGGCACAGGCGGAGGGAGAGCAGCCGCTGCAGCGCCGTCTGCGGCCCGGGCCGCTCAGGCAGAGGGGAGACCCGAGACCCCGCGTCAGAGGAGCGTGGGAGCCAGTCCTGTCCTCCTGCGCTGTGCACTTACCGCTCCTCTAGGCCTCCCTCCCGGCCTCCACCCCGGCCTCCCTCCGGCCTCCACCCCGGCCTCCACTCCAGCCTCCACCCCCGGCCTCCACTCCCAGCCTTCCCCTCCCAGCCTCCACTTACCACTCCTCTAGGCCTCCCCTCCCGGCCTCCCCTCCGGCCTCCACTTACCGCTCCTCTAGGCCTCCCCTCCCGGCCTCCCCTCCGGCCTCCACTTACCGCTCCTCTAGGCCTCCCTCCCGGCCTCCACCCCGGCCTCCACCCCGGCCTCCACTCCCGGCCTCCACTCCTGGCCTCTACTCCCAGCCTCCACCCCAGCCTCCACTCCCAGCCTCCACCTTCTGGCCTCCACCCTGGCCTCCACTCCCGGCCTCCCCCTCCTGGCCTCCACTCCCGGCCTCCCCCTCCTGGCCTCCACTCCCGGCCTCCCCCTCCTGGCCTACACTGGCCAGGGCTTTCTCTCTCTTTTTTTTTAATTGATTTCGGAGAAGAAGGCAGGGGGGAGGGAGAGAGAGAAACATCAGGTCACAGCCCAAGCCCCAGGCCGAGTCCGGCCTCCCGCTCGCTTCCGGAACCCCCACGCCCGGGCGGCGCCCCTGTCGCTGAGCCCTGGTCCCGGGCCGGGCCCCGCGGGCCTGAGCCGCGGCTCGGAGGTTAAAATAGGCAGAGAGCTCCCGCCCCGCCCCGCGGCCTGGTCTCGCTCCGCAGGCAGGCGTGAACCACATCGTCCCCTAATTCCTCATTAAGCAGCCGCGCGAGGAAAACACACAATTAGGCCCGTTTGCATGAGCAGCGCCCTCCCCGGGAGGACGTAAATTACAGTGGGACTCAGACAGAGCCGGCGGCGGGGCGGCAGGCGGGCTGGGGGAGCCCGGCTCTGAGGAGCCCGCGTGTGATTGCCTGGATCCAAAGGGATCAATAGATGATTATGTTCCTGGGCAGATACTAAAAGAGCTCACTACAGCCCTGGCTGGTGTGGCTCAGTGGACAGAGCGTCGGACGGCGGACTGAAGGGCCCCGGGTTCGATTCCCTCGGAGGGCACAGGTCGGGGTTGCAGGCTGGATCCCCAGCAGGGGGCGTGCAGGAGGCGGCCGGTCCACGGTTCTCTCTCCTCGTGGATGTTTCTCTCCCTCCCCCTCTCCCTTCCTCGCTGACATCCATGAACATGTGTGTTTTTTAAAAGTCCCATTCTTGCCACAGAACGCCGTTGATTTTAACTCGATGAACGAGTGCCGTGGTGGGCAAACCGCGGCTCGCGATTCCAGCCGCTGTCCCGCTGGCCTCTGGCTCCGGGGACGGTGAGCTCGCCGAGGGCGGGCCCAGGCCGTGGCCCGGTGCGGACACAGCCCGGGAGGCCGAGGCCCCACCTGTGCAGGGAGGCAGAGGGGGGCTCAGGCCCGCGGCCCCGTCTGGCGCTCGGAAAGTCATCGCCGAGGAGCCACCGTCCCGGGCGATGGGATGGCGTCTTTCTCGGCGTCTCCTGTCGCCGTGCGACGCGCTCTGCCCAGAAGCAGCCCCTCAGGCAGGCCCCGCAGGCAGGCGTGACACCCCGGGGTGCCGTCCAGCCCTGAGAGGGCGCCGCTGGGCGTGCCGCGTCCCGGCCCCAACCCAGAGGCGGCAGGAGGGGCGCCCGGGGTCCGGTGGGCGCTGCCCATTGGCCGCCCCCCCTCCCCGAAGCCAGAAGATAGAGGTCAACTTTATTGTATTTTTACTGATTTCCGAGCAGAGGGGAGAGGGTGAGAGAGAGGAACATCGATGATGAGAGAGATCATGGACCGGCTGCCTCCTGCACGCCCCCTGCTGGGATGGAGCCCGCAGCCCGGGCTGTGTCCCGACCGGGAATCGAACCGGGACCTCCCGGCTCACAGCCCTGAGCCGCGCCGGCCGCGCAAAGCCAACGCTCTGAGGCTCCGCAGGGCGGAGAGCCCCGGCCAATGGCGGCGCACAGTCCCTGGTGTGTTTCCCTTTGGGGCGGCGGCGAGGGTGGCTCTGCCCCCCTCCCCCCCCTCCCCCCTCCCCCCTTCTCCCCTCACCCCTATCCCCTCCCCATTCTCCCCCCCCCCCTCCCCCTCCCCCTCCCCTCCCCCCTCCCCCCTTCCCCCCCCCTCCCCCCCCCTTCCCCTCCCCTTCTCCCCCTCCCCCTCCCCCTCCCCCCCCCCCCTCCCCTCCCCCCCCCCTCCCCCCCCCCCCCTCCCCCATCCCTCCCCCATTCTCCCCTCCCCCCTCCCCCCCTCTCCCCCCCCCCCCCCCCCCCCCTCCCCCCCCCCCCCCCCCCCCTCCCCCCTCCCCCTCCCCCCTCCCCCCTCTCCCCTCCCCCCATCCCCCCCCCATTCCCCTCCCCCCTCCCCCCCCCCCCTTCTCCCCCCCCCCCCCCCCCCCCCTCCCCCCCTCCCCCCCCCCCCCCCTCTTCCCCCCCTCCCCCCCCCCTCCCCCCCCCCCCTCCCCCATCCCCCCTTCTCCCCTCCCCCCTATCCCCTCCCCCATCCCCCTTCTCCCCTCCCCCCTATCCCCTCCCCATTCTCCCTCCCCCCCCCCCCTTCCCCCCTTCCCTCCTCCCTCTTCTCTCCCCCCTCCCCCTCTCCCCTCCCCCATCCCCCCTTCTCCCCTCCCCCCTTCACTCCCCTCACCCCTATCCCCTCCCCCATTCTCCCTCCCCCCTCCCCCTTTCCCCCCTTCTCTCCCCCATCCCCCTTCTCCCCTCCCCCGGTCACTTCAACTTCCTGCTGAGGGTGCCCGCCCCCCCACACGCCCCACGGGCCCACGGCCCCACAGGCTCTGTCCCGGGGGAGGCCCGGCTCCCGGCGGCCAGTCAGGCGGGGGGCCCCGGCGGGTCCGGGCGCTCCGTCTCCCCCGCGGCCTCGGCACTGAGGTTCGATGAGCTGATTTAATTTCACGGGAAATTCATTAGCTGCGTGTGCGCTCAGTAAACACGCAAATGAATATCGCGCTCCCGAGGGAGGGCGGCCTGTGCGACTCCCCCTCCTCCCCTCGGGGAGCGAGCTCCGTCTTCTCCGGCCTGGCTGGTTCTTCCCCCCTCCCCACCCCTCCCCACCGCTCCCCCACCACCCACCCCTACCTTCACCCCTACCCTCACCCCCACCCCACCCCTCCCACCCCCACCCTCACCCCAACCTCCACCCCACCCCTCCCCACCCCCACCCTCACCCTCACCCTCACTCCTACCTTCACCCCTACCCTCTTGCCCAACCCATCCCCACCCCCACCCCCACGCCCCCCACCCTCACCCCCACCCCCCCCCACCCCACCCCACCCCCACCCCACCCTCACCCCCACCCCCACCCCCCCCACCCCACCCCCCACCCTCACCCCCACACCCTCACCCCCCACCCCACCCCCACCCCCACCCCCCCCCACCCCACCCCACCCCCACCCCACCCCCACCCCACCCCCACCCGGGGCTCCTGCGCGGGAGCCACCCCCGCCCCACAGCCTGGAGCCCGGGGTCGGGCCAGGAACACGCAGGGGGGAGGGGCGGCTGCGTCACACGGCAGCCCTGTGCGGAGGACACGGGCGCTCACACATGTATGCGTGCCTCCCCCCCCCCCGCCCTGACACACGTGTGCACAGCCAGGCAGGCGGGCATGTCTGGCTTCCTGCCCCAAAGAACACCCAGGCCCGCCATGGCACCGGCAGGTCTGTGCTGGGCGAGGGGCTCCGGGGGGAGCGTGGGCCCGGGAGCCGGAGGTCAGGGTTCGGCTCCGCTCAGCGCGTCTGCCCCCTCCCGGGCGGGGGCGTGCAGGAGGCAGGCTGTAGATGGTATTTCTTTTTCTCTCCGCTCCCTGTCTCTGTCTGAAAAAAAAACAATTTTTTTGAAAAAGCAAACAAGTTTAGAGGCAGCTGGGAGGCTCACAAGAGACCGTTTATCTTTTTTAATACATTTTATTGGTTTTTCACACAGAGAGGAAGGGAGAGGGATAGAGAGTCAGACACATCGGGGAGAGAAACATCCATCAGCCGCCTCCTGCACGCCCCCCACCGGGGACGGGCCCGCCACCGAGGTCCATGCCCTTGACGGGAATCGAACCCGGGACCCCTCAGTCCGCAGGCCGACGCTCTATGCACGGAGCCACACGGGCCAGGGCATCGCAGACGGTTTAGCTCTGGGGGAGCCAGCGCTGCGGAGAGGACAGAGCGGGGTGTGAGTTAGAGGAATCCTGAGTGTGAGGTGTCTGTGCGTTCTCTCCGGTCCGCGGGCGGAAGGGCCCGGGCGCGGGGGCAGGTGGGGGCGGCCGGCGGGCGGGGACACGGGAGCCCGGAGCTAAGGGCGGTGCGGGAAGTGGCAGCGGCTTCAGAGTCTGAGCCGCGTGGCTGGGGCCGGGGCTCCGTCTCTCACCGGCGACCCGCTCAGGGCCCCTGCGGGGCCTCCGCCGCGGGAGGTCAGAGATAACGGAAACGTTCCCGCGTCCCGCCCCCGGCCTCCGGGAGAGGGGCTGCGGCTGGTGCGGGCGGCGTGGGAGCCGCACCTCCCCGGAGCCCGTGGTCCTGCGTCCCGCTCCGGACAGCGGGGGGATGCGGGGGGGCGGGGGCTGGGGCGGGTCACAGGGGCGGGGGGGAGCCCCTGGCGGTGGCAGCGCCGCAGCCGGTCCTCCGGGGGCAGGGAAGGCGCCTGCAATCCGGGAGATTTGGAAAACAGCGTGGAGGCGTCCCACGCGGGTCACGGCCACCGTTCTGTGGAGCCGGGTGGGGTGGGGTGGGGTGGGGTGGGGTGGGGTGGGGTGGGGGTGGGATGGGGGGGTGGGGGTGGGGTGGGGTAAGGTGGGGTGGGGGGTGGGGGGGGGGGGGTGGGGTGGGGTGGGGTGGGGGGGGGGTGGGGGGGGGGTGGGGTGGGGTGGGGTGGGTCGGGGTGGGGTGGGGGTGGGGTGGGGGGGTGGGGTGGGTGGGGGTGGGGGTCGGGGTGGGGTGGGGTGGGGTGGGGGTCGGGGTGGGGGGGGTGGGGGTGCGTGTGTGAGTGACACCAGCCTGGCGGGTAAAAATTCCTCCTCATGAAAAATGGATGCGATTAATAAAAGATGAGACTTTTAATCCGCCGCTGCTGCGCCGCCCTCATTGCCGCGCGGCCCGTCTGAGCGGGGACGCTCGGTCCGGAGACGTGGTCGCGGCCCCGGCCGCCGGTGTGAACGCGACGCCGATCACAGGGTTTTTGTCCCGGTTTGGTCTGTAAAGCGTGTCCTTCCAGGCCTGCCGCCTCCTGGGCACCCGTCTGCGCAGCCGCTTCCCAGTCTTTTTTTTGTTTTTTTGTTTTTTTCCTGGAAAACACGAGGCTTTGCTGCGCGGACCGGTCCGGGTCAGGATGGCGGCCACGCGGGGGCCGCCCGGACCCGGGCTCAGACGTCGTCTCTGCCGTCCTCCCGCCGCCCTCCTCCCAGCACCTCCTCCTCCCGGGACCCTCCTCCCGGGACCCTCCTCCCGCCGCCCTCCTCCCAGCACCTCCTCCTCCCGGGACCCTCCTCCCGGGACCCTCCTCCCGGCGCCCTCCTCCCGGCGCCCTCCTCCCGGCGCCCTCCTCCCTCCCAGCGCCCTCCTCCCGGCGCCCTCCTCCCGGCGCCCTCCTCCCGGGACCCTCCTCCCGGCGCCCTCCTCCCGGCGCCCTCCTCCCGGGACCCTCCTCCTGGGACCCTCCTCCCGGCGCCCTCCTCCTGGGACCCTCCTCCCGGCGCCCTCCTCCCGGGACCCTCCTCCTGGGACCCTCCTCCCGGCGCCCTCCTCCCGGCGCCCTCCTCCCGGGACCCTCCTCCCGGCGCCCTCCTCCCCGCGCCCTCCTCCCGGGACCTCCTCCCCGGGACTTCCTGGGACCGCTGGCCCCGCTCCTCCCGGCGCCCTCCTCCCGGGACCCTCGATCCCGGGACCCTCCTCCCGGGACCCCTCCCCGGCCCTCCTCCCCTCCCGGGACCCTCCTCCTGGGACCCTCCCCCCCCCCCGGCGTGTGTGCGTGTGTGTGCGTGTTCACCAGGCCGCTGTGAAGACGGAGCTGGGAACTCGGATTCGAACCCAGCGCCGTCAGGAGCTCCGACGCCCAGGGCCTCATTCCCCCCGCAAACCGGAGCGTTAACACCGCAGCCTCCGAGGAGGGGGCCGGCCTGCGCTGCGGTCACTCCCGGTGCTGCTTGGAAATCTCCCCCACCGGGGGGTGGGGGGGGCAGGAACCGGCCCCCAAACACTCACGTGACGCCTCCGGGTTAACAAAGTGACCAAAGCGGCCCCAAGCAGAGCTCCTCCAGATTTAACTGTTTGAAGGCCAGGCCCCGCGGCCTCACTCCGGAGCCGCGGCGGGAGGAGCCGGGAACAGCTTTCTAATTGCACGCACTCCCATCCTCCAAAGCGCCGGCGACCCGTTACCCTCCATCCGGGGATCGGTGGCCGCCGGCCTCAGCTCAGAACTCCAGCCGGGAGCCACGCTGCTGCCGGCGATGGGCTCGCGGTCCCTCAAACCCGCCCTGTTCTTAGTCAAAACCGTTAAATGCATTCGTTTCCATGGCAGCGGTTCCTGGGCCCCTCACCGGAAAGGCGAGCCTGTGAGGTTCTACACAGTCACGTCATATCTGCGCCGCCCCACGTCATACTGCGCTGCCGCACGTCATATCTGCGCCGCCCTACGTCACATCTACGTGGCTTACGTCATAATCACGTGCCTCCTACACCATATCCACGTGTCTTGTGTCATATCCCTGCCATCTATGTCATAGCCACATGCTCTACGTCATATCACGCTGCCCCTACATCATAGTCACATGGCTCCCACATCATAACCATGTGGCTTATGTCATATCCCTGTCGCCCTACATCATAGCCGCATGCTCTACGCCATAGCCACGCCCCTACGTCATAGCCACACCCCTATGTATAGCCACGCACCTGACTTGCTCGCTGGCAGCGGGAAGGAGAGGAACGGGAAAGAGGGGATCACCCAGATGTCGCCGACCTGCCCCGCTCACCTGTGGGAGAAAATGATGGAACGGCCCGACCAGGGTGGCTCAGTGGCTGAGCATCGACCTAGGAACCAGGAGGACAGGGTTCGATTCCCGGTCAGGGCACAGGCCCAGGTTTGGAGCTCCATCCCCAGTGGGGGGTGTGCAGGAGGCAGCGGATCCCCGATTCTCTCTCCTCATGGATGTTTCCATCTCTCCCTTCCCCTCTGAGATCAATAAAAGTATATATTTATTTATTTATTTATTTATTAGAAACAAAAGGAGTCTCACATCCGGGCCCTTTATTCTACACTCAGGTTCTTGCCGGAGTGCCCACGTGGGCGCCGGCGCTGCGGACGCGGGAAATGTCAGAAACACTTCTTTCCGCCCCGTCAGGCCTCACCGCCCGGAGGACGCGAACACGCGGGGTTTCCCGGGTCGCCAGCGTCTCACCTTCCTGGCGGCTTTTGGGGGGAACCTGCCCCCTCCCGTGACCACGTCGGCAATTTAGAGAAGGATGGAGAGCGGGGGAGGGGGGGGGGGCTCGGAACGGGCCCGCGACAGCCAGCGAGTCTCGCTAACGAGCCGCTCGGTGCGGAGACCAGCCCGTTTCCCGGGAAACGTGGTCATTAGCCGCCGCCGCCGCGTGTCTGCCCCGCGGCAGAGTCCTCCCGGGGGCCGGGGGCCGGGCATCCCGCTGGGCCGGGCTCCGGCCAGACGGTGGCCACCGCGGGTGCCGGCAGGGCCGCTGTGTGCGGACGGGCGTGAGTGACCGTCACGGCCTCCTCGGGGGACGAGGCCAGAACCCCAGGCGCCACGGCCGCCTCCCGTCTTCCCCACCCAGAGGGCCCGGCCCGGCCACGCAAAGCCCAGCCGAGCCCCCGGCCCCGGTGCCGCTGCCCCCGGCCCACCCCTGTCTCCGCTCCATCCGGGCCCTGAGGGCAGAGGTGGGCAGCGGCCGGCCCGCGTGGCTCAGGGGTTGGCATCGGCCTGGGATCCAGGAGTCAGGGTTCACTCCCGGTCGGGGCACAGGCCTGGGTTGCTCACTGGACCCCCAGTGGGGGGCGTGCAGGAGGCAGCGGATCCATGATTCTCTCCATCATGGATGTTTCTCTCTCTCTCTCCCCCCTCCCCTCTCTGATAGCAATTAAGACATTTTTACAAAAGCCGAGCAGAAAGGCTCGCCTCCAGGTGCCGCCGTGAAGCCAAAGGCCCGTTTCTCTCCAGCGGCCCACCCGCCCCGCCCCGCCCCTGCAATCGCTCCTAACGGCCCGCGCCGCCCTCCGCGCTGCAGAGGTAACGGCGACGATGATGACACATCCGGAAGGAAACGCGGCCTTATCCACACCTCCCGGGGACGCACGGAGCGGAACGGTGCGGCCCGAACGCTAATGAGCGCGTTTGCACACGAAAGAGGCGGGAAGAAAAGCCCAGACGGGCCTTCCCCGCGGGGCTGCGCCCGGAGGCCGCACCTGTGCGAGGGAGGCGGGTCCTCCCGGAGCCGGGGCTGGTGTGACGTCACCATCGGCGGAGGAGGCTCTGCCGGGGCCTGGCCCGTCGGGGGAGGGGGGTGGCGGGGATTCCCGTGCGTCCTAACAGGGGTTCACGAACCCGCGAGCTCCCCCGGGAGCGCAGCCCGTCCTCCCGCCAGGAGCCGCCTGTGGTCACGGAGAGATGGCCAGCCCCCTGCTCACCCACAGGCCCCTGCTCACCCACAGGCCTTTGCACACCCTCAGGCCTCTGCTTACCCACAAGCCCCTGCTTTCCCACAGGCCTCTGCTCACCCACAGGCCTCTGCTCACCCACAAGCCCCTGCTTTCCCACAGGCCTCTGCTCACCCACAGGCCTCTGCTCACCCACAGGCCTCTGCTCACCCACAGGCCTCTGCTCACCCACAGGCCTCTGCTCACCCACAGCCCTCTGCTCACCCACAGGCCTCTGCTCACCCACAGGCCTCTGCTCACACACAGGCCTTAGCTTACCCACAGGCCTCTGCTTACCCACAAGCCCCTGCTTTCCCACAGGCCTCTGCTCACCCACAGGCCTCTGCTCACCCACAGGCCTCTGCTTACCCACAAGCCCCTGCTTTCCCACAGGCCTCTGCTCACCCACAGGCCTCTGCTCACCCACAGGCCTCTGCTCACACACAGGCCTTAGCTTACCCACAGGCCTTTGCAAATCTCCAGCCACATTACCTGTGAACTGCCCATTTGGCCACCCTGTGCCTACGTCCCCTGTAATCCTTGTCCTTCTGCCAATACAGCCGCGGGCTGACGGGGTGCAGAGCAGGTGTCTGTGGGTGCCCCGCTGCTCTCCCCGGCTGCCGGCGGGACGGGAATCACGCTCCTCTGACGCCTCCCGGTCTCCGCGGAACCGGCTCCATGGACATCAGCGCGGGCCCAGCCACAGTCCCTGGAGACCCTCCCCGCCTGGAGGGGGAGGGGGAGGAGGGGGAAGACAGGGGAGGAAGAGTAGGAGGAAGAGGAGGGGAAGGAGGGGGAGGGGAGGGGAGGAGGGGGGAGGGGGGGGAGGAGGGGGGGAGGAGGGGGGAGGAGGAGGAGGAGGGGGGGGGAGGAGGGGAGGAGGGGGAGGGGGGAGGGAGGAGGGGAGGAGGGGGGAGGAGGAGGGAGAGGGGGAGGGGGAGGGGGAGGGGAGGAAGAGATCAAAGCGCGCGGAGGGGAGGCGGCTGCTCCTCCATCCCCGCCGCGGAATGGCCCCGATCCTGTCAGCAGTAACTGTGTCACTCACCCCCTACCTGGATTCTGCGCTTTTGATTTCCTCTCGTCAGTTCATTTCTCTTTAGAATTAAAAAAGAAAAAGGCGGCCGGATCATGTCTCTTCCACGAGCAGCTGTAATTGGCTCCAAAAATAGCCCGCAGCCCGGCCCGCAGCCCGGAGGCGGCATCCCCGTGTGATGTGTGATGTGTGTCTGTCTCGCTCTGACGGGGGAGGCGCTATTCGGGGGCAGGTCTTATGCAGCCGCGTGTAAACACACACCGAGCGGCCAGATGAGGGTGGTCTCTGAACGCACGATAATCCGGCCACTCGGGGGTGTCAGAGGCCCGGTGCATGATTGCGTGCGTGGGTGGGGGTCCAGCCAGCCTGGCCAGGGGGCGGGGACGTGGGCGGTCGGCCGGCCTGCCTGCTGGTAGGACTCCTGGTTGAGGGGACAATTTGCATATTAGCCTTTTATTCCATAGGATAGACTCCGAGTGGCCAAATGATCATGCGTTCAGAGATCATCATCATCTGGCCACTCGTGCATATATTTAATTGATGTCAGAGAGGAAGGGAGAGGGAGAGAGAGAGAGAAACATCAACAATGAGCGAGGAATCGTGGACCAGCCGCCTCCTGCACGCCCCCTACTGGGGATGTGCCCACAACCAAGGTCCATGCCCTTGACCGGAATCGAACCTGGGACCCTTGAATCCACAGGCGGACGCTCTATCCACTGAGCCACACCGGTCAGGGCTAGCACTGCAGCTCTTCCAGGCCTCCCGGGGAGAGCGGCTACAGCATTTGGACAGGTTCGAGCCTCGGCCTAAGGCGGTGGTGCTCTGCCTTCCTAACGCCTGGACCCTCTAATGAGCTGCTCGCGCTGTGGGGGCCCCACCCACAACATTACCCTCACGACCACTTGTAGCTGTAGTTTTGCTGGTTTATGGGTCGCAATGTAAACACCTGATACGCAGGGCGTCTCAGAGGACCCCGTGAAGGGCCGTTTGATCGCCCAAAGGGGCCGCGACCCGCGGGGTGAGAACCGCTGGCCAATGAGAGGGCCCCGTCCTCAGGGCCCCGGGCCGGGCTGCGTGCAGGGCGGAGCCTCCGGCCCCGTGACAGCCGGCGGCGGGGCTGTGAGCGTGAGCCTGTGGCCGAACACGTGGCCCCACGTGCCTGAGCGACGGGCCCGATAGGGCTCAGGTGCGTGGGGTTGAGTAGGTTAGAACGGGGTGAGCATCCTGGCCACGCCCTTCCTCTGCCGCGTGGCGTCGGCCGTGACATAAAGACGCGGCGTGTGGGCTTGTCGCTACCTCTCCATCCGAGACCCGGCTTCATTCTCTCGTCTGTCTTTTCTCCGTCCTTCGCCGACATCCCCCTCAGGCTCACCCTTGGCCGTGCTGGCGCGGCACAGCATCCTTCCATCGGATCCCGGCCAGTTCCAAACGGTCCCTTCGCTGGCTTCCTAAAACGTCCCAGAGAAACCACTCCTCCTGTGGATCCCGACCCCCGACCGCCGACCCCTGACCCCTGACCGCCAACCCCTGACCCCCGACCCCCAGGCAGGCGGCGGGGTTCTCAGCTCCGCCCAGCAGAACCACGGGGTCCACGTCACGGGCCCAGGTTCAGGTCCAGTCGATTTTATTGGAATAAAACAGAAAGAGAACAGCCCTGCCTGTTTTGCTCAGTGGATAGAGCGTCGGCCTGTGGACTGAAAGGTCCCGGGTTTGATGCCAGGCAAGGGCACATGCCTGGATTATGGGCTCAGCCCCCGCGGGTGGGGGGTTGTGCAAGAGGCAGCCAATCAATGACTCTCTCCCATCGTTGATGTTTCTATCTCTCCCCACCCCCCCCCCGCTTCCTTCCTCTCTGAAAGCAATAAAAATGTATTTGAGAGAGAGAGAGAGAACAAAAAAGCAGGTGTGAATACCTATTTGCACAGAGCTTTGCGGATTTAGACAGTGACTCCAGAGCCAGGCACGTCTGCATAATTAAAACACCTAATTCCGCAATTACGGATTATCGACTGTGACAGCGTGTAATACATTACCCCCGTCCTCCCTCCTTCCGAGTGAGCTTCGAAGCCATCCGTCTAAGTGACAGGGAGCAACAATGAGCCGGACGCGGGCGGAGTGGAGAGGGAACGGGAGGCGCCAGCGGAGGGAGGCGCTGCGTTCACAGGAGAAATCCCCGGCGATCGGCACCAGACAATACCCCCTCATTAGGGTTTCTTTTAAGGACTTCGGGTGCCTGTTCGTGCTGACTCTTTGAATTTTTTTTTAAAGAATTGCTTCCACACAAATCATTGCTAAGAAGCTATAGAAAGTAGAAAAATGGAGCGAAATGCAAAGATGTGACATTTCTACTTGGCAGACAGTTGGCTTTTTTATTTGCTGGGTTTTTTAATTTAAAAAAAAAAAAAAACTTCTAAAGTGAGCAGAAAAGGCTTTCTTGGAAAAATGCCCACGGAAAAATGAGAGGTTCTTCCAGGCCCGTGGGAAGTGACAAGGATGGAGGGATGGTGGATGGAGGGATGGAGGGATGGAGGGATGGAGGGATGGATGGATGGTTAGATGGATGGTGAATGGATGGGTTGTGGATGGATGGATGGATGGATGGATGATGGATGAATGGATGGATGGAGGGATGGAGGGATGGATGGATGATGGATGGATGGTGGATGGGGGGATGATGGATGGATGGATGGTTAGATGGATGGTGAATGGATGGGTTGGTGGATGGATGGATGGATGGATGGATGATGGATGAATGGAGATGGAGGGATGGATGGATGATGGATGGATGGATGATGGATGGATGGATGGATGGTGGATGGGGGGATGATGGATGGATGGATGGTTAGATGGATGGTGAATGGATGGGTTGGTGGATGGATGGATGGATGGATGATGGATGAATGGATGGATGGAGGGATGAAGGGATGGATGGATGATGGATGGATGGATGATGGATGGATGGATGGATGGATGGATGGTGGATGGGGGGATGATGGATGGATGGATGGATGATGGATGGATGGATGGTTAGATGGATGGTGAGTGGATGGGTTGGTGGATGGATGGATGAATCGTGGATGGTGGATGGTGGAGATTGGGAGGGTGGTGGGTGGATGGGGTATGTGTGTGTGTGTGTGTGTGTGTGTGTGTGTGTATGTGAGCTAGTACGCAGATGTAAAGCCAGCCAGGCCTAAGGGTGCAGAGCAGATCAACCCTTAACCCTGCGTGAGGCACGCACACACAAAAGGAAATCAAAGGAAACACGAGTCTCCATGCGTTTTCACCGCAATCGGCCTGCGGACTGAAGGGTCCCAGGTTCGATTCCCCGTCAGGGCACAGGCCTGGGTTGCAGGCTCGATCCCTAGTGTGGGGCGTGCAGGAGGCAGCCGATCGATGATTCTCTCTCATCATTGATGTTTCTCTCTCCCTCTCTCCCTCTCTCCCTCTCCCTTCCTCTCTGAAGTCAATAAAAAATATTTAAAAAAAAAAAGAATGAGTCGTGACCCCATCCACCCAGAAGTCCCGGGGCCTTCGGGGTCTGTGCTGTGTCCCGTCCACAGGCCACACCGGGCCGGGCCGCGCCCGAGGTCATGGTCCTCGAGTCACAGACGCTTCGCTCGGGAGGGCGCGTACAGTAAGGTGACCAGACGTCCTGCTTTTGACGGAGACAGTCCCGATTTTTAACAATGTGTCCCGCGTCCCTCGGCGTTTTAAAAAAGTCCTGATTTTTTTTTTTTTTTAAGACGCCGAGGGACACGGGACAAATTGTTTAAAAAATCGGGACGTCTGGTCCCCTTAGCTGAGGGGCCATGAGGCGGTCTCTGCCCAGCGGGCCCGGCGCTGAGCGGACGCCCTGGGAGAGGGGACACGCTCCCCGGGGACGCCCCTCGCTGCTGTCGGCGTTAGCTCCTGGCCCCGGTGTTTGCCTGCGGGTCAGCAGCCGGGAGCCTGCACGGCGGGCAGCGGTGGGATTTAGCCGCCGGGTTAGGCAAGCACGGAGCCGGGAAGCTGAAATGCCAGGTTTGCCTTGGAGATTAGGAGGCGGCGGTGACATTTGAGGTTCGTGCGGGAAGCGGGGAGGGGGTGATCACAAACCCTCCCCGCCGGGGTGTGCGGGCGGCGCCCCATGGCCGGGCTCCTTTGCCGACAGGAGGGCAGAGGTGAAGGGGGCGTGGGGGGGATTTCTGGGCCGGAGAGAAAGCGGAGGGGTGGGCGGCGGGCGTGGGGGCCCGTCCACGGGGCGAGGAGCCACGCACACCACACGGTGTCCCTCCGGCCCCTCTCCCCTCGGCGCCCGCCCCTTCCTCTGGGCTCAGCGGGCCGGCCCCAAGCAGACGTCTCAGACCCCGCTTTCGTTGTTCTGGCCTTTTCTTTCTTTTTAAAGTTTTCTTTCTTTATTTCAAATATATTTTTGTTGGTTTCAGAGAGGAAGGAGAGAGAGGAGAGAGAGAGAGAGAGAGAGAGAGGGAGAGAGAGAGAGAGAGAGATCAATGATGGGAGAGAATCATGGACTGGCTGCCTCCTGCACGCCCCCTGCTGGTGGGGGATGGAGTCCACAACCCAGGGGAATCCAGCGCCCCTGCGGTAGGCAAACTGTCATGAAACTTAAAACCGCCGGCCGTCCCGGGCGGGGGAGACCAGGAAGGAGGGGCCGGCTGTCACCGGCGTCGGTCCACTGACACTCGGGAGAGAAGGTTCGGGGTCTCAGTCCTGTAACCAGCCGGGCGGGCGGGCGCGGCGCCTTTTAAAACGTGTGGGTCCTGGTCGAACCCGCCGCGGGTCCGCCCTCGCTCGGGAGAAGCCCGGCGGCTCCTGTGGCCTCGCTCCCTGCCGACCCCCTCGCGCACGCGATCCCCGGATGAGCCCGTCGGCGCCAGTGACTGCCCCCTCATTACAGGCGGTGATGAAGCTGATTCACACATTGCCCTGCCGGCGGCTGCAACACTTTTTTTTTTTTTTTTAATGAATGTGCGTGAGGAAGGCCCATATTTTATTATTTTTTTAATCCTCTCCTGAAGATATCTTTCCATTGATTTTTTGGGAGAGAGGAAGAGAGAGGAAAAAACAGAGAGAAACACATCCATGGTTTGCCCCCAGCACGAGCCTGCAACCGAGGTGCCCTTGGCCGGAACCGAACCCGGGACCCTGCAGCCCACAGACTGACGCTCTGTCCACTGAGCCAAGCCGACTAGGGCTCTCACCTTTATTTATTTTATTTATTTTAAGAGAAATGCCCAGGCAGTTGGCAGGAACTGCAGAGTATTGATTGCAAATATTGACATTTTTCTAAGTAAACATTGTCAACACTTGCAAAAACATCGTGATGCAATGGGAACGGTCACGAGACAATTACGGCATTTTTTCAAAACTCTGACAGCACGGGCAGGCGCACATTGGCCTCGTGAGCGACCTGAGGGCAGAGCCGCGTGCTGGCGTCTGTCCTCTTCCCGCCCTCTGGCGGGCTCTTCCCTGGTGCCACAGCTCCCTTGACCTTGAAAATAAAAGCTACCTGGCTGGTGTGGCTCAGTGGATAGAGCGTCCGCCTGCGGACTGAAGGGTCCGGGGTTCGATTCCGCAAGGGCACATGCTTGGGTTTCCGGCTTGATCCCCCCATGGAGGGCGTGCCGGAGGCAGCCAATCCATGACTCTCTCTCTCTCATCATTGATGTTCCCACCTCTCCCTTCCGCTCTGTCAGAATGGGCTTATGCAGGAAGAGAGAATCAGAGCTGGGAACACGTGACCTCAGGCAAGACCAGGCCAGTCCAGAGGGCCCAGGAGGGGAACTTGGTTCCATGGAAGAAAAGAGGGAGCTGGGAGGAGCTGTTGTAAACAGAGTCCCGTGGAGGAACCTGGGAGTTCATAGTGTGGTGGCTTCTCATTGGCTGGGCTGTTGCCAGTCTCTCATTGGCTGGGCTGTGCCAGTCTCTCATTGGCTGGGCTGTTGCCAGTCTCTCATTGGCTGGGCTGTTGCCAGTCTCTCATTGGCTGGGCTGTTGCCAGTCTCTCATTGGCTGGGCTGTTGCCAGTCTCTCATTGGCTGGGCTGTTGCCAGTCTCTCATTGGCTGGGCTGTTGCCAGGGAAGGAGAAAATCTTCCTCCTGCTGAGATGAGCCCAGAGGCGCAGGAGCTCCCCCTGCAGGCCCTCCACACTGCATGCAGTTGGGCTGAGGTCGCCTTTCGTTTCTCAGGGAGGCTGAAGGTACACACCAGAGGCCCTTGTGGGATGCAGGCGGGGACAAAGGGTCCTGCCTCCCCCACACTCCCCCTCCCGCACACATTTACCACGGCCGTGGGGAGGCGCCGTGGTTAGTCGTCATGGTGACCGGCGTGCCTGTGGAGCCAGAGGGCCGAGCCTCCTTCCTGGCTCCGAGCCTCTCCAGGGAGACGCTTGTGTCCTCCAGGGTGACGTGGGGATGTCAGCCCCTGGCCCGTGAGATCGTTGGGAGAATAACGGACACCCCCGATGTATGCTTCCCGGTAACTGCTCTCGTTACTATAAGAGGTAGCATTAAAACTGTTCCCGCATCAGAGTTATGATTAACACTAGAGGCCAGTGTGTGGAATCTGAGCTCAGGTAGGGCTCCTAGGGCTGATCGGGGCCTTCCTTCCCTCCACGCCGCCCCCTGGCGGTCAGCACACGTCATAGCGAGTGGTCAAACTCCCGAGGGGACGCTTTGAACATTAGCCTTTTATACAGAGACGGTTTCTGCTCTGCGCTTTGTCTGTGCGTGCCAGCAGACAAAGGGCTGGGCGGCCCAGCACGGCTGGTGGCATCGGAAACTTGCGATCCGAGACCAAAACATGCCAGCCCGCCCACCAAATTGTGTCTCCGAAAATAGTTACGTGGCAAACAAGCATCTTCTAATTATCCAATCAAAATGTGTACAAAACCGGGAGCGAATCCCCGCCCCAAACTGACGGCAGAACCGGAAAACCGTTATTATTTCATCGTCAACGATAACGCCTCCCGCTTTGTTCGGCTACATGGGCCACCGTCATTCCTATAGGTCTGTCTTGGCTTGGTTTTTTATTTTTATTGGTTTCAGAGAAGAAGGGGGAGGGAGAAAGAGGGGAAAACCACATCCATGATGAGAATCGACGGGTTGCTTCCTGCACGGCCCCCCTGGGGACGGAGCCCGCAGCCCAGGCACAGGCCTGGCGCCGGGGCGGGGTGGCCTAGCCTCAGGCCCCTGTCAGGCCCCGCAGGGGCGGGCGTGGGGGGGGGGGCGCGGCCTCAAGTCCCTGCTGATTGCTCGTTAAGCTCGTTATGGGAACTTGGCCTCCGCTGTGGTGGTAGCCTCTTTGTCAATTTGCACATTCCCTCTTTATCAGATAGGCTCGCTTCTGGCCTGACGGGCGTGGATCGGTGGTTGAGCATCAGCGTATGAACCAGGAGATCACGGTTCAATTCCTGGTCAGGGCACAGGCCCGGATTGCAATCAATGATGCTCATCGTTGATGTTTCTCTCTCTCTCCCTCTCCCTTCCTCTCTGAAAGCAATAAATATATACATATATATTTAATTATTGATTCTTGCCCTAATCGGTGTTGCTCAGTGGATAGAGCGTCGGCCTGCAGACTGAAGGGTCCCAGGTTTGATTCCGGTCGAGGGCATGTACTGTGGTTGCGGGCACATCCCCAGTGGGGGGTGTGCAGGAGGCAGCTGATGGATGTTCCTTTCCCATGGATGTTTCTAACTCTCTAACCCTCTCCCTTCCTCTCTGTAAAAAAGGCAATAAAATATATTTTAAAAAATAAAAAACCATTGAGTCTTTATCTGACATTTAAAGTGATTGATTACTGGTCGATATTTACATTTAACAGGGGCCCTGCATTGCTATTGGGTAAATCCCATCCTCATACTCACAACCCCCCCTCCTCTCCGTTCCTCCTCCCCCTCCCCCTCCTCCCCCTCCCTCCCCTCCCTCCTCCCCCTCCTCCCCTCCCTCCTCCCCCTTCTCCCCTCCCTCCTCCCCCTTCTCCCCTCCCTCCTCCTCCTCCCCCTTCTCCCCTCCCTCCTCCTCCTCCCCCTTCTCCCCTCCCTCCTCCTCCTCCTCCTCCCCCTCCTCCCACCCCCCCCTCCCCCCCCCCTCCTCCTCCCCCTCCTCCCCCTCTTCCTCCCCCTCCTCCTCCCCCTCCTCAGGCCCGCACAGCGCCTACACAATTATCCTCATTTTACAAATCGATGCCGGCAGGAGAAGCCGGGGGGAGGATTTAAATAATTCCTCACTCCGGCGGCTTTCACTCCCGCCTCCGGCCCCGGAGGGAAGAGAAATCAAACTGCAGTTACCACGCGCCCGACGCAAACCTCGCTCGCTCCCCACAAAGGCCGCGCGGCGTGCGGGGGGGCGGAGCGGTCTGAAGGCCTGAGGCTCGGCCGTGTGATGTTTGCAGCTTCAATCAGCGGAGCTCAGAGGACAGACCAAGGCGGAGCCTGTGTGAGCGCGGACAGGCCGCTCCCAGCTCCTAACGGACGGGGGGGGGGGGGGGGGGGGGGGGGGCGAGGAGGGCCAGAGGGGGGCCGGGGGACGTGAGGGGGGCCAGGGGGGCCGGGGGGGGACGTGGGGGGACGTGGGGGACGTCGGTACCCCGCCTTATCGCTCTCCCCGGTCTCTGGAGCTGCTCAGGGACATGAGGGAGAAGCGAGGGGACTGGCCGCAGGCGCGGGGCTGCAGGGCGGCCTCCCGGGCAGCGGGCACAGGACAGGGTGGGGGGAGGGGGGGCTCCTTTCTGTCCTGAGATGAAGAACTGGCCCCGACCGGTGTGGCTCAGTGGATAGAGCATCAGCCTGCGGACTGAAGGGTCCCGGGTTCGATTCCAGTCAAGGGCATGGACCTTGGTTGCAGGCACATCCCCAGTGGGGGGTGTGCAGGAGGCAGCTGGTCCGGGATTCTCTCTCCTCCTGGTGTTTCTCCCTCCCTCCCTCTCTCTTCCTCTCTGCAGTAAAAAATACATTCTAAAAGAAAGGAAAGAAAAGGCAGCAATAGTGCGTATCCGCGGCTTCCGTTAACGGGTATTTTCTGCTGAGCGTGGGCCCGAGGCGGAGGGAACAAGCAGAGTCGTGTGGCTGCCGGTTCCCCGTGGCGCTCGTTCTTGTGTTGGGAGCAGCAGGGGCGCAGGGAGGTCCTGGGGGCACGAGCTCAGCGCTGAGCCCCTGCGGCTCCCTCCTGGGGGGGGGGAGTCCCCGTGTCCCCCAGCTCCTCCCGGCGCACGGCCTCCCGCCCCGTCCCCCACGTGGCTCCTCTCCCACGGAAACGGCAGGAGGCAGCTGATCTCTCTCTCCCTCTCCCTCCCTCCCTCTTTGAAATCAATAAAAAAACACATTTTTTAGAAAGGTAAAGGTGTTGTATTTTTCAACTTTGGAGCAACGTTTTCCTTTGGTTCCCATGTGCTGCGGCACGGAAGGACTGAAAACCTCGGCTAAAAAGAAAAAAAAAAAATAGCTCTAATCAGTGTGGCTCAGAGGATACAGCGTCAGCCTGCGGACTGAAAGGTCCTGGGTTCGTTTCTGGTCAAGGGCACGGACCTTGGTTGCAGGCACATCCCCAGTGGGGGGGGGGAGGGGCGGGGCGTGCAGGAGGCAGCTGATGGATGTTTCTCTCTCATCGATGTTTCTGACTCTCTCTTCCTCCCCTTTCCTCTCTGTAAAAAATTATATATATATATATTTTTTTAAATAGTCCCATGAGCCCATCCCACAGACGCTGAGGTGGCGAAGGCAGCACGCAGGCAGAACGAGGCACCAGGAGAGAAGGTTTTAATGTTTATTTCAATGTTTATTTTCCGTTAAAAAAGGAAGCGTTACCCTGTGGTTAGAATATAGCTGGGTGCTGGGAAAGGGAGTCACTTTATTTATGAAAGAGTTCCAGGGGAAAAAGAAAAAGAGAAAAAGAAAAACCCAGAAGTCATGGCGCATGAGATGAGGATGTCGTGGCAGGTCTCGGCGACCGGCCCGCGAGCCACGCCCCCGGCGCCTCCGGGCGCCACGCCCCTCACGTGTGCGTGTGCGTGTGCGTGTGCGTGTGCGTGTGTGCGCGTGTGTCCGCACCCGGAGGCCCGCAGCGCTGCATGCTCTGACATGTGTGTATCCTGACCCGCCTGGCGGCGCTGCTCATGTGACATACAAACATCTCTGCCGTCCGTGTGTTCACACAGCCGCGCCCACGGGCCCCACAGCGGGGACCCGGGGGGACGGCGGCTGGTGGGGGAGCCCCGGGGTGCGGGGGGCAGAGACCAGGACGGAGCAGAGAGACGGTTTTGGAATGATCGGAGCAGAAAACCCGGGGGGGGGGGGGGGACACACAGGACCCACCGAGGGCAGACAGTGTCCCCGCTGACGGACAGACGGACGGACGGACGGACAGAGCCTGGGCTGGGGCAGCACCCCGACATCGCAGGCGCCGCCATCACACAGGGAACCTGACAGCGGGGCGACCCCCACGGCAGCGAGCTGTGTGGGCCTTACCGCCGAGGGCAGGTGCGGGGGGCAGGTGTGGGGGGAGCAGGCCTGAACCCCGCTCCCCGCGGGCGTCTGTGGACAGAAACCCGCCCGGAGGGGAAGGGGGCCCAGCCGGCCGGTGGTGAGAGGGGACAGCCAGCGGGCAGGGTGCCCTCCTGGGCGCAGCGCTCTCTGGGGTTCAGTGGGGGGACCCCGGTCCGCCCAGGGTGGCGGCTTCTGCTCTCCGAGGCCACACCCGGGGCGTCCTGGTCACCTGGGCCCCCCCCCAAACAGGACTCAGTCACAGCCGGGCCCCTCTGCCCCGCTGGCTTATGCGGGGGGAGGAGAAAGAGGGGGGGGGGAGGCTGGTTCCGGTGGGTTTTAACGGAACCGCTGGGAACACGCGGAGAGGACCGGACAGAACCGGACAGAACCGGACAGAACCGCGGCTTCTGCTCACCGGGCCCCGCGCGCAGGGGACACGCAGGTCCCGTGGCCAAGCCTCCCCTCCAGCGCACACGTGGCCTTTACTTCCTCCCATCCCGGCTTCAAGGTGGAGCTATAGGGGCCTGCACACCCGTGTCCCGTGGGGGAGGGGGGGCAGGAGGAGGGCACTTGACAGCCCAGCAGGATTCTGGGAGTTTCCATGAGCACCTGACCTCCGCCCCGCCCCGCCCACCGAGCAGCAGGGGCCCTGCTCCTCGTCTGCTCCCGGAGCAGCTGGTCCGGCCTGGGGTGGGGAGTCCCGGCTGCACCCTCCCCTCCCGCTCCGCTCCCTCACCCCCAGGTTCAACGCGGGACCAGCGGCCCCGGGGCGCAAGTGACGTCATCGGTGATGTCGGTGACGTCATCGGTGACGTCATCTGTGACCGCAGCCCCGTAGGCCGGTGGGCAAGGCGCCGGCAACCTCCACCCGGCGCCGCCCTTTGGGACCCTCAGTCCTCGGCCACGTGGGGTCCGGCCTGGCCCGGGGCCTCCCGCAGGGGCGCCCCCGCAGGGGCCGAATCCCGCCTTTGACCTTCCGTTTCTCCGGAGGCTCGTGATTCAGGTGGGGAAGGCGACCTCGCAGGGAGGGTCCAGCGTCCGGGGACCCCGCCTTCGTGCGGGCGCCAGTGGCCATGGTTTCCACACCGGGGGGAGCCGCTTTTATGTCAAAAGATCCGGCTCCCGCGCTGCCTGCCTGGGTGTCCGCGTGGCTGCCGTGAGCGCTGACCGTCATTTGTTGCATGAATTTGGGGGGACCGGTTAGGGGCACCTGCGGGGTCTCCTCTCCACCAGAGTCGTTTCTGGGGAGACCTTTGGGGGAGGATCATCGTGGGGGGAGGGGGTTGCTATGGATTACGTATTGCTAAGTTCGAACGTCTCCTACCTTTTACAAACGGGTGTGTCCTGGGGATGGGAGGGGAGTCTGTCTGAGGGGAGTCCCTCTTGCATAGGGGTCTGCGGCCGACGCACCGGGCGGAGCCCACAGCACCCGAGTCCTTCTGCCCCGGAGACGCGCTGGGGGCTCCCCGGCCCCCCGACTCCGGGGACAGAGCCGTTTGGGGTCAGGACTGTTCCGCAGAGCGTTCCCGCTTCGTGTGGAAAACGGGAGGGAACACGGCGCCGGCACGGTTTCCGAGAACCCCAAGTCCCCAAAAGCGAGAGGGTTCCCCACGAAACGGAGGGAAGACGAACGAGGGGACACGGGCTGGCGGCTGGGGGGCCGGGGGGCACGTGGGGGACAGAGAGACCGTAAACCGGGCGAGAGGGGTCTCCCGGGGCCCCCGGGGAGCACGGCGTGACTGAGACGCGTGGAAATGGAACAGATGGCCGAGGGGAAAGACGTGTCTAGTCTTCCTGTCTCCGAAAGGCCGGCGGCCGCGGGCGGAGGCGGCGGCGAAGGCGGAGAGAAAGCGCGGGCCCCGCTCAGAGCGGCTCAGTCCGCGTCTCGGGGCACCGTCCCAGGTCGCTGTGCCTCAGGGGGTCCGGGCGGAAAGGTCGACGCCGAGTCCTTCCCCCGCGGGCGTCCCGGGACCACAGCCTGTCCTTCGGGCGGGTCTGACCCAGGTCGGAGCCGGACCCGCAGCGAGCAGACGGGGTGGGGGGGTGGGGGGTGTCCTCCAGAACCACAGGCGCTGTTTTGGGGACATTTCCCAACGTACACCCCTTCACCGTGCGGTGCCCGGCCAGGTCACAGGCCCGGGGTGCGGGCTCCATCCCCCGTGGGAGGCGTGCAGGAGGCAGCCGGTCCATGATGCTCTCTCCTCGTGGATGTTCCTCTCTCCCTCTCCCTTCCTCTCTGACATCAATAAAAATTTATTAAAAAAAAAAAACAAAAAACACCCAAAACCGCCGAAACCAGTTTGGCTCAGTGGTAGAGCGTCGGTCTGCGGACTGAAAGGTCCCGGGTTCGATTCCGGTCAAGGGCATGTGCATTGGTTGCAGACACATCCCCGGTGGGGGGTGTGCAAGAGGCAGCTGGTCGATGTTTCTCTCATCGACGTTTCTAGCTCTCTATCCCTCTCCCTTCCTCTCTGTAAGAAATCAATAAAATATATTTAATTAAAAAAAAACAAAACTAAAAGCCCACCCCAGCAGCTCTCCTCCCGGCGCTCTGACCTGTTCCAACTGGACCCCCGGTGGACTGGCCCCGCAGACGCCCCGCCCCGCGCCCCCGCCCCCGGGCAAACAGAAGGCATAACGGTGAATGGCGCCGGCCGCTCACATCTGGTCCCGCAGCCTCTCCATGTAGTCCTGGAAGTCCCGGGGGTCCCCGCGGCCCAGGTCGGGGCACACCCACTGCACGCCGCCCTCCTCGCCGTGGAAGAGCACGGCGTCGGTGTAGGCGCCGCCCTCCTCGGGCAGGATGGTGGTGTAGGCCGTGAACTTGACCCGCTTGCGCCGCGGGCCGGCGGGCGTGGGCGGCGGGCGCCGCGGGTCCCTGCCGTAGGCGTAGTCCGGCGGCCGCAGCAGCTGGCTGGGCAGCGCCTCGGGGGAGCCCCCGTTCAGCAGGAAGTTCCGCTCCTCGAAGGGCGGGCCCCGGCCCGGCGAGGCGGCCTCCTCGGACGGCAGCGTCACGTCCACCGGGCTCTCCAGCAGCTCCGCCTCGTGGCCCAGCCACACCCAGTCGTGGGCGTGCGGGAGCGCGCCCTGCTCGCCGCCCGCCAGCCGCTTGTGCCGGGCCTGCCAGGCGAAGGCCACGCAGTTGGCCAGGAAGACCAGGATGGCCAGGCAGAAGGCGCCCAGCAGCGCGTACATGCCGATCTCCAGGTCGGTGAGGCCGCGGGCGGCCACGGTGAGGTCGCCGGCGGGGCGGGGGCCCTGGGACCGGCCCTGCGTGGGGAAGCTGGTGAAGGCGTCGGGGTCCCGTGGCCGCTGCGTGTCCTTCCGCCCCAGGGGCCACGGCGGGGGCGGCGTGGCGCTCCGGTTGGCGCCGTCCGCGGGCCGCCCCGGGCCCGCCCTGTCCCCGCCGCCGCCGCCGCCGCCCCCGGGATGGAGTTGCTCAGCGGGTCCCGGTACTCCCGGCTCACGCCCCCGATGTCGTTGGGCCCCCCGCGGCCCCGGTCCCCGCGGGGGTCGAACCGGACCCGGACGGCGCCGGTGCCCGCGGCCAGCACGCTCCGGCGCTTGGTCTTCTGGCACGGCTCGCTGAGCAGCAGCTCCAGCCTCAGCAGCGGGCCCTGGCCCTCGCCCTCCGCCGCCACCGCCGGCCACCAGGCCTGCGGGCCCGGCCGCGCGGACGCCACCATCTCGTCCAGCGACGACAGGGCCACCGAGAAGTCCTGGGGGTCGTAGATGTCCAGGGGGGTCACCGCGCCGTCGCTGAACAGGATCCACACGCTCACGATCGCCTCCTGGGGGAGGAGACCGAGCCGGGCGGTCAGCCGGCGGGGCCCTGGGGGGGGGGGGGCCGGGGGCGGGGCCGGGATGGCGTCCCTGCCTCCCGGGCCTCAGACACGCAGACGGAGGAGAGGGGCGTCCTGAGGGGGTTTGGAGTTCGTTTTTATAAATCCTCATCCGAGGGTATTTTTTTAATATGTTTTTATTGATTCCAGAGAGGAAGGGAGAGGGAGAGAGAAATATCCGTGATGAGAGAGAGTCATGGATCAGCTGCCTCCAGCACGCCCCCCACTGGGGATCGAACCCACAACCGGAGCCTGTGCCCTTGACCGGAATCGAGGCCGGGACTCTTCAGTCCCCAGGCCGACGCTCTACCCTCTGAGCCACACCAGCTAGGGCATGAGGGTATTTCCCCCCTCCCCAATCGTTTTCGGAGAGAGTGCAAGGGAGGCAGGAAGGAGCGGGGAGAGAGAGAGACATCGAGGTGAGAGGGACACGTGGGATGGCTGCCTCCGGAATGCAGCCGACGCTCTAACCACTGGGCCACGCTGGCCGGGGGAAACCTCTCCATGTCCTCGCTCTGCACAGCCTGGGCACGCGGGCCGCTGGTGCGGAGCGAGCGCCGGGCTCTCCTTAACCCCCAGGCTCAGGCTGATCCACCCACAGGCGGCGGGCTCGGCGCTGACCTTTCGGGAAAGCTCGGGCAACGGATCTGAGCCAAACGCAGGCGCAGCCATCAGCCTCCGGGCAGCCACCCCCTCCCACCCCACCCTCCCTTATCAGGAGGCCGGGCTGGGAGGTCAGGGTTCGAGGCCTGTCAGGGCACAGGCCCGGGTCCCAGGCTCCATCCCCAGTGGGGGGCGTGCAGGAGGCCGCCGGTCCATGTGTCTCTCTCACCTTGGATGTTTCTCCCTCTCCCTCCCTCTCAGAAAAATCAATAAAAACATGTTTTTTAACAAACCGTGTGGGACAAACGCGTCTGCTCCCCTGAGCGCTGGGAGACGGAGCAGCTGGATGCGGGGCAGGAGGCAGCCCGAGCGCCCCGGCCCGGGTCTGAGCGCCGTGCTGACCCCCAGGGGGCCGGGGGAGGGGGAGGGGCCGGGGGAGGGGCTGGGGGACAGGGGAGGAGCCGGGGGAGGGGAGGGGCCGGGGGACAGGGGAGGGGCCCGGGGGAGGGGAGGGGCCGGGGGAGGGGCTGGGGGACAGGGGAGGAGCCGGGGGAGGGGAGGGGCCGGGGGACAGGGGAGGAGCCGGGGGAGGGGCCGGGGGAGGGGAGGGGCCGGGGGAGGGGAGGGGCCGGGGGAGGGGCCGGGGGAGGGGAGGGGCCGGGGGTTGGGGGAGGGGCCGGGGGCCGGGGGAGGGGCGGGGGGACGGGGCACAGGGAGGGGGCTCCGAGGACGCGGTCTCACCTGCCCCGGGGCCTGCAGCACGTCCTGGGCCGTCACGGTGGAGACGATGGCCCGGCGGTCGGCCGGGTGCGGCTGCAGGGACAGCGCCAGCCCGGCCACCAGCTGCACGCCCAGCTCGGCGATGGCCACGCGCTCCTCCAGCACCGTCACCGTCTTCTCCGCCAGGATGGCGTCCGACAGGGGCGAGAGCACCTGCGGGCGGGCGGGCCGGCGTGGGCCCCGCTCCACGTCAACGGCCCCCGTCCCGCCCCCGGTTCTTCCCCACCCGCCGACCGGGACCCAGAGGCCCCGTCCTGTCCCCTTCCTCCCCCTCCTCCAGCCCCTGGTGGGCAGGGTGCCCCCAGGGGGCCTGCGTGAACCGGCAGGTGGCAGCTAGCCCTGGCCGTGCCGTTCAGTGGTTAGAGCGTCCGCTCGTCAAGGGTTAGAACCCCCTGGTCGGCGCATGCAGGAGGCAACCAATTTCTCTCTCTCTCTTTCTCTCTCTCTCTCTCCCTTCCTCCCACTCTCTCTAAAAATCAGTGAGAAAGCATCCTCGGGGGTGGACTAACAAAACTAAACAGCAGAGCGCCCCCCCTGGCTGCGTGCGCTGTGGGTGTAGTTGAGCGCCGGTGAAAGACATTTTATATTTCCCTAAAAACCTCTCAGAGGCAAAAACTGATTGGGTTTCCGGTGACGGAAACTGGTGATCAGGGAACAGAGTGCGGGATCTCCGGGGGAGGGCGGGGCAGGGTGCATGGGCGGGAGGTAATCAGCCAGGCCCTGTGTGCGCAGGTGCATCCCCCAGGGACACAGACCACAGAGGGGGAGGCCTTGGGCGGGGCTAGGGGCGGGGCTGGGGAGGGGCCTGGGCGCTTGGGGGCGGGGCCTGGGCGCTTGGGGGCGGGGCCTGGGTCAGGGATGGGGCCGGGCCTGGGGATCCACGGGGGTGGAGGGGACATAAAAAATGAACCAAATGGGTGACTTACCTGCAGCCGGTGGCTCTCACAGATGCGGGCTCACACTCACACACACACACACACTCACACACACACACACACACACACTCACACACACTCACAGACACGCTCACACACACACACACACTCACAGACACGCTCACACACACACACACTCACAGACACGCTCACACACACACACACACACTCACACACACACACACACACACTCACACACACTCACAGACACGCTCACACACACACACACACTCACACACACACACACACACTCACACACACTCACAGACACGCTCACACACACACACACACTCACAGACACGCTCACACACACACACACACTCACAGACACGCTCACACACACACACACACTCACACACACACACACACTCACAGACACGCTCACACACACACACACACACACACACACTCACACACACACACTCACACACACACACACACTCACACACACACTCACACACACACACACACACACTCACACACACACACACTCACACACACACACACTCACACACACACACACACACTCACACACACACACACACTCACAGACACGCTCACACACACACACACACACACTCACACACACACACACTCACACACACACACTCACACTCACACACACACACACACACACTCACACACTCACACACACTCACACACTCACACACCCCTGCCCCCTGCACTGCCCGGGCCGGCGGGGCGCCCACCTGCACGGAGGTGATGCCCGGCTCGCGGCCGGCCAGCGTGCGGCCCTGCAGCTGCGCCACGCGCGGCTCCTCCACCGTCAGGAAGTCGCGCACCAGGTCCGTGACGTCCAGCTGCCAGTCGGGGCCCAGCAGGTGCGCCCGCCGGCCCGGCTCCGGGCCCTCGGCCACGAACTGCGTGAGCACGCGCAGCAGGGCGCGCTGGTACTGCAGGGCGCAGCCCCGGCCGCGCCGCTCCTCGTCCTCCTCGTCCTCGCTGTCCCGCGCCGGCCTGGCACGGCAGACGGGGGGTGACCGGGGCCGAGGGGGGTCACCGGGGCCGAGGGGGGGTCACCGGGGCCAAGGGGGGTCACCGGGGCCGAGGGGGGTCACCGGGGCCGAGGGGGGTCACCGGGGCCGAGGGGGGGTCACCGGGGCCCAGGGGGGGGTCACCGGGGCCCGAGGGGGGTCACCTGCCCGAGGGGGGGTCACCGAGCCCGAGGGGGGGTCACCGGGGCCGAGGGGGGGGTCACCGGGGCCGAGGGGGGGTCACCGGGGCCGAGGGGGGTCACCGGGGCCGAGGGGGGTCACCGGGGCCGAGGGGGGTCACCGGGGCCGAGGGGGGGTCACCGGGGCCAAGGGGGGTCACGGGGGCCGAGGGGGGGTCACCGGGGCCGAGGGGGGTCACCTGCCCGAGGGGGGTCACCGGGCCCGAGAGGCCTCCGCCCCCCCGCCCGCCTCACCTGCTGTTGGGGGCCACGGGCACCCGCCAGCCCTTGACCTGGCTCAGCTCCGTGTCCGAGACGTCGATCTGCAGCGGCAGCCGCGGCGCCCACACCGTCACCTCCAGCTGCGCCGTGAAGTGGCCGTGCGTGAAGCTCACGGCCGTGTCCGCCCGGCCCCGCATCTCCCGGCCGTTCACGAACACGGCGTCGCAGCGCCCCGAGACCTGGGGGACCCCCGAGACTGTCAGCGGGGGGCAGTGACCGGGGGACCCGGACAGAAAAGGGGGCCCCAAGGGGCCAAACCCCAAAGAGCCGGGCGGGGGGAGCCGGGCGGCGGGGCCGCACCTTAACGACGTCCTCATCCGCCGACCGGCACTCCAGGGCCTCGGCCACGGCCACCACGGAGCCGTCCTCCTGCACACCCACCACCTTCACCGGCACCGAGACGGGCCGGCCGGTCAGCACGGCCGTGTTCACGATCTCCGTGTCCTGCGGGGGCGGGAGGTCACAGGTGGGGCCCGGGGGGAGGGGGTGTGCGGGGGCGGGAGGTCACAGGCGGGGCGCGGGGGAGGGGCACGGAGTGGGGCGTCGGGGGAGGGGGTGCGGGGACGGGAGGTCACAGGCGAGTGTGGGGGAGGAGGGTGCAGGGGGGAGGGGGCACAGAGCGGGGCGCGGGGGAGGGGTTGTGCAGGGGCGGGAGGTCACAGGCGGGGGGGAGGGGGGCACGGAGCGGGGCGCCGGGGGAGAGGGGTGCGGGGGGAGGGGGCACGGAGGCGGGGCGCGGGGGGAGGGGGGGTGGGGGGGGGGAGGGGGCACGGAGCGGGGCCTGGGGGGAGGGGGTGTGCGCGGGGGGGGGGGGGGGGGCGGGGGGGGGCGGCACAGAGCGGCCCCTCCGCCCGGAGGTCTCCTCCTGCGCCTCCCAGCCGCCCGTGGGCCACAGGCTGACCGCACACGGCCCAGGGGCACCCCCTCCCCGTCCCCCCATGTCCATCAGGGCTCGGGCTCCGTGGACGAGCGGCTCAATGGTTTGTCACTGAGATTCAGTGTGAATGGAACCGCTCTGGGCCATAAAAGACATCGGCTTTCCGATGGATTTCTGAAAACAATCTAAATACATTAAAAATAATAATAATAATTTAAAAAAGCCCGGCCGGCGTGGCTCAGGGGTGGAGCGAGAGTCACCCAGGAACCAGGAGCTCAGGGTTCGACTCCGGTCGGGGCGCAGGCCCGGGTTGTGGGGCACGCGGTAGGGGACGTGCAGGAGGCAGCCGGTCCATGGTTCTCTCCTGATGGATGTTTCTCTGTCTCCCTCTCCCTTTCTTTCTGAAATTAATTTTTTAAAAAACCGCACTATTTAAAGCGCTCAGGGAAAACCCGGGCCCCGGAGCCCGCCGCTCACCATGGCGAGCGGCACGATGCCCACGAAGCTGGTCTGGCTGACGAAGATCTCTGAGACCAGGAGCTCGCCGGCCGCGTCCTCGGCCGGGAACTCCACCTGCCACGTGACGGGCTGGGCCCCGGCCAGGTCGCTGCTGTTGTCCACCCCCAGGTCCACCTGCAGGATCTCCGAGAGGGAGCCGTTCACCCTGGGGGAGAGGCAGACGTGTCCGAGGCCACCCACCCCGAGGACACGCGTGGGGTGACCGGCCACGTGCCCCCCTCCCCCGGTCAGCACGGAGAACGGCCGCCGCACACCCTCAGGCAGCCGATCGAGGAGATACATTGTAACACATGCCCTCACCCAGCCCATCCCAGAGTTACATTGTAACACACGCCCTCACCCAGCCCATCCCAGAGTTACATTGTAACACACGCCCTCACTCACCGGATCTGAGAGTTACATTGTAACACACGCCCTCACCCAGCTGATCCCAGAGTTACATTGTAACACACACCCTCACCCAGCCCATCCCAGAGTTACATTGTAACACACGCCCTCACTCACCGGATCTGAGAGTTACATTGTAACACACGCCCTCACCCAGCGGGTCTGAGAGTTACATTGTAACACACGCCCTCACTCGGCCCATCCCAGAGTTACATTGTAACACACGCCCTCACCCAGCGGGTCTGAGAGTTACATTGTAACACACGCCCTCACCCAGCTGATCCCAGAGTTACATTGTAACACACACCCTCACCCAGCCCATCCCAGAGTTACATTGTAACACACGCCCTCACCCAGCTGATCCCAGAGTTACATTGTAACACACACCCTCACCCAGCCCATCCCAGAGTTACATTGTAACACACGCCCTCACTCGGCCCATCCCAGAGTTACATTGTAACACACGTCCTCACCCAGCGGGTCTGAGAGTTACATTGTAACACACGCCCTCACCCAGCCCATCCCAGAGTTACATTGTAACACATGCCCTCACCCAGCTGATCCCAGAGTTACATTGTAACACACGTCCCATCAACCAATCCCACCCTGGCACTTCCCCGACAATGGGAATAATTAAATCCAAATGCAAGAAACCACCCAGTGCCATGGATAGAGCCTCGTCCTGTGCACCAAGGGTCCCGGGTTCGATTCCGGTCCAGGCCACAGGCCCAGGGTGCAGGCTCGATCCCCAGGGGGGGGGCGTGCAGGAGGCAGCCGGTCCGTGATTCCCCCTCATCACTGATGTTCCCCTCTCGCTCCCTCATCCCTCTCCCTCCCCTCTGAGATCAATAAAAACATTCTAAAGAAATAAAAAAAGAGCAGAGCCAGACGCAGCCAGCTGGAATCATTTCCCGAGAGCCAGCTCTGTCGGCTCTCTCCTGGGCCGGGAAAGGGCCTCATTAGACCGGACCTGCCTGCCCGGCGGCTGCTCGGCGCCTGGTGAGAGCGGCTGCTAACGAGGCCGGGGTCCTGGGGTGGCGCCCGCACGCCGGCCGGCCGGGTCCCCGGGGGCCGCAGGGCTGCCGGCGCCCGGTCACGGGGGTGAGCGATGCCTGTCATTATCCCGTTTGTCCCCGTCCCCGCGGCCCCCTGCTGAGACGCGGGGCAAGGCCCTCGCCGAGGACGCAGCGCCGGCCACCGGGGGGCCGCGCCCCGGACGCCGGCCCTGTGACCCCACAGAGGCCGGGCCTCCGGGAGCCGCACACACAGCGGAGGGAGGTCGTGACCCCGACCCCGCATCGGAGCATAAACGCAGCGGGCGCCTGGCGGGCAGGGAGGGGAGGTCACTGCTCCCAGACGGGGGGGAGGGGGGGGGCAGGTAGAAGGGGCGAGAGAGGGGCCGGTGTGCTCAGTGGTTAGAGCGTGGCCCACACACCGAAGGGCCTGGGTTCCAGTCCTCGTATGGGGTTCTGGGTGTGACTCCCTGGCCCCGGGCAGGATGCATGATGGAGGCAACCAGTTTCTCTCTCTCTCTCTCCTCCAACCCTCCCGCTCCCTCTAAAAATCAATGGGGAGCCGAAACCGGGGTGGCTCAGTGGGTAGAGCGTCCGCCTGCGGACTGAGGGGTCCCAGGTTCAATTCCGGTCAAGGTTGTGGGCACATCCCCGGTAGGGGTGTGGAGGAGGCAGCTGATCAATGTTTCTCTCTCATCGCTGTTTCTGACTCTCTCTCCCTCTCCTTTCCTCTCTGTAAAAATCAATAAGATATATTTTTAGCCGAAACCGGGGTGGCTCAGTGGATAGAGCGTCTGCCTGCGGACTGAAGGGTCCCAGGTTCGATTCCGGTCAAGGGCATGGACCTTGGTTGTGGGCACATCCCCGGTAGGGGGTGTGCAAGAGGCAGCTGATCGAAGTTTCTCTCTCATCGACGTTTCTAGCTCTCTCTCTCCCTTCCTCTCTGTGAAAAATAAATAAAATATATATATATAAAAATATATATATATATATTTTAAATTACACGTGACTTCACGTGGCCCCACCCGCCATGAAGGATGCTTGTGCAGCCCCGCCCCTCCCTGTCCCCTCCCCGTCCCCTCACCACCCCCTCCCCCTCCCCTCCCCCCTCCTGCCCCCTCTCCGCCCCCCCCCCTCCCCCCCCCCCCCCGCCCTGCCCCTCCCACCCTCCTCCCCCGCCCCGCCCCCGCCCCGCCCCCTCCCGCCCCTTGGCCTGCACAGGCCCCGGGAGCGCTGAGCCCGGAGCGGGAGGTAGCGGTCCACCTGGCGCTTCCTCTCTCCCTGGTGCTGCCCGGGGGCGGCCCGCCCGCTCCGTGCCGGTTGCCGTGGCTGCTGTGCTGGCACCGGACCCTGGCGCTCCCGGCCGGCGGGCACCGCGCTGCGGCCGGAGCTCCAGGCCCGCGTGAAAGCGCCATTCAGCCCGGCCACGTGGGCGCCGCCAGCCCGGGCAGCGGACAGGGCGCCTCTGTGGGGCTGGCCCCGCGCCCGGCGGGTCCACAGGCCGCCAGCCCGCCCCCACGAGGCCGGGCCCGAGGGCGGCGGGAGGGGAGGACCCGATAACGCGTCCCCTCGGCCGGCCGGACGCCGGCTCAGCCGCGGGACAGACCCGGACAGAGCCCATCCGTGACCTTGGGGAGGGGTCTCGCTGGGGAGCTTTTCAATAACGCGGGGTTCTGTTTGCTCTGTTTGTTGTTTCTTATTTTTTTAAACATATTTTATTGATTTTCTACAGAGAGGAAGGGAGAGGGACAGAGAGCTAGAAACATCGATGAGAGAGAAACATCGACCAGCCGCCTCCTGCACGTCTCCCACGGGGGATGTGCCTGCAACCAAGGTCCATGCCCTTGGCCGGAATCGAACCCGGGACCTTTCAGTCCGCAGGCCGACGCTCTATCCACTGAGCCACACCGGTTCCGGCCGTTTATTGTTTTTTAGATCCTCACTGGGGATATTTTTCCCAGAGAGGAAGAGGGAGAGAAGCATCCATGGGGAGAGAGAATCACCGACCGGCTGCCTCCTGCACGCCCCCCCCTGGGGATGGAGCCTGCACCCCTGGCCTGTGCCCCAACCGGGAATCGAACCCTGACCTTCTAGTTCAAAGGTCAACACCCAACCCCTGAGCCGCCCCGGCCGGCCGGGCAGGAAGGTGTGTCTTTAGTCAGATCTCCGCTGGGTGCGGTGTCCGCCACATGGAGCGGGGGGGACCCCCGAGGAGCCGCCTGGACGCGGGGACCCGCCCCCCGGGCCCGGGGCTGCTGGCCGTGGCGGTGGCAGTGACTGTGGCGGTGACGGTGACAGTGATGGTGACGGTGGCTGTGACGGTGACGGTGACGGTGACGGTGGCTGTGACGGTGAGGCGGTGGGAGCCGGGCGCCGGGAGCCCTTCCCCCCCCTCGGCCAGGGCAGCTCCTCCCGCCTCCCGGGACCGCGGGCGGGGACGGGCTCGCGTCAGGCGGCCCCCACTCGTCACCCTGCGTTTCCGTTTGAAAATAATTAAACCGCATTTCCTCCCCGTGCCAGCCAGAGGCCGCTGACAGCCGATCCGTCAGCCGCTTGGCCGGCGTTTACCAACAGCCCTCGGCATCCATCACTCCGCCGGCGGCCGCCGATGGGGGGGCTCCGTCCGCCGGTGGTGGGCGATGGCGGGAATTAACGCCGGGGTTTGTGACGAGGCTCCCCCCTCCCCCGGCCGCCCGCGGGCGCAGGGGCCGAGCGCCCACCTAGGAACCAGGAGGTCAGGGTTCGGCTCCCCGCGGGGCAGCCTGCAGCTGCCAGCCGCTCGAGGGCGTCCCTCATCACAGGCAGGCGGGCGCGATAACACCTCCGATCGGCGCGATAACACCTGCGATCGGCGCGATAACACCTCCGATCGGCGCGATAACACCTGCGATCGCCACCACCAGCTTCTGCAGCCACGCCCGGCCCCACCCCCACCCCCACCCCCACCCGCACCCCCACCCCCGCCCCCACCATTCTCACCCCCATCCCCACCCCCATCATCCTCACCCCCACCCCCATCCCCACCTTCACCATCCTCATCCCCACCATCCTTACCCGCATCATCCTCACCCTCACCATCCTCACCCCCACCATCCTCACCCCCACACCCATCACCTCCACCATCCTCATCCCCACCATCCTTACCCGCATCATCCTCACCCTCACCATCCCCGCCCCCGCCCCGCCCCCACCATCCCCGCCCCCGCCCCGCCCCCACCCCGCTGCCCGGCGGGCGGCCTCGGGACTCACCTGCCCCGCGGTCCGGGGTGGGGGCCGGCACAGGTGAGCGTGGCGGTGGCCTGGGCGCCGCTGTTGTCGATCTCCTCCTGCACCGCCCACTGCTCCTCGCCGCTCACCCTCACGGCCGCGATCCGCACGCCGGCCGCCGCCCGGATCCTGGGGGGGCGGGGGGGGGGGGTGAGCTCCTCGCCGGAGCCGGGAGGACGGTCTACAGCCCGGGGCCGGGCGGGGGCCGAGCGCGGCCTCGGAACCGGGAGGCCAGGGTTCGATTCCCGGGCAGGACAGAGGCCGGGCTGTGGGCCGATCCTCCGGGGGCCGGGCTGGGCTCAGGGCCGAGCGCGAGCCTCTGAACCAGAAGGTCCGGGTTCGATTCCCGGGCAGGGGCTGAGCCTGGGAACAATGGAGCCAGAGGCTCCGGCCGGACACTCGCTCCGGTGAGAGGAGGTGTTTAGGCCGAACATTCTGGACGCCGTTCCTCTGAAGGCGCAGCGCGGCCAGCCGGTGACCGGGGCGCCGACAGCCGGTGACCGGGGCGCCGACAGCCGGTGACCAGGGCGCGGACAGCCGGTGACCGGGGCGCGGCCCCACACCGACCACGTCGCTGAGGGGGGCTGGGCCCTGGGTTGGGGGGGGGCACCTCTCCCGGGAAGGTCAGCTCCCGCCTCAGTGACGGCTGCGGATTGTAGTGTGTGTGTGTGTATTTTTTTTAGAGGCCCAGGGAGTGAATGTGTGCATGGGTGGGGCCCGCCATCCTGGCCAGGGGGAGGGGCGGTCGGCCGGCCTGCCTGCTGGTCGAACTCCTGGTCGAGGGGACCGTTTGCACCTTAGCCTTTTATCTACAGGACAGACCCTGAGGCCAGGTGACTCTGCGTTCAGAGATCGTCCCCATCTGGCCACTCAGTGTGATATTTATATATATATGTGTATTTTTTTTTAAAGAAGGAGAAGAAAACACAGGTGCCAACCCCCCAAAAAAACAATACCTTCCTGCCCCGTCTGTGTCTGTTTCTTGCCTGAACGTGTCCTCACGCCCGGACACTCAGCACCCGGACGTCCCCACCTGCTGAGCCACCGACCACCGTGGAGGGCCACGCTGACCCCCTCCCGCCCTCCCCGTCCCCTCATCCCCTCCCCCACTCCCACCACCACCCCCTCCCCCACCCCCCTCCCGCCCTCCCCTCCCCTCCCCCCCTCCCCCACCCCACCACCACCCCCTCCCTGTCCCCCCTCCCCCACCCCACCCCCTCCCCCGCCCCCCTTCCCCACTCCCACTACCACCGGTCCCTGCACCCCCTCCCCCGCACCACCCCCTCCCCCCCATCACCCCCTCCACCCCCCCACCCCCTCCCCCACCCCCCTTCCCCACTCCCACTACCACCGGTCCCCGCACCCCCTCCCCCGCACCACCCCTCCCCCCCCACCCCCTCCCTCACCCCACCCCCTCCCCGCCCCCCTCACCTGAGCGTGAAGTTGGCGGCCGGGGCGCCGCCGGCCAGCGAGAGCAGGAAGGTGGCGTGGCCGCCTCGGCGCACCAGGTTCAGCGGCGCGGAGAGCGCCAGGCCGCGGCCCAGCTCCCGGGGCGGCGCCCAGCGCAGGTCGTCCTGGGTCGGGTAGACCACCACGCTGCCCACGCGCCGGCGGGCGGGCCCGGGCCCGGCCGGGATGTGGTTGCTGGCCCAGCGGCCGGCGTCCTCGGGCAGCGGGCAGCGGCCGGCGGCGTCGGCGGGGAACAGCGAGGCGAACAGCTCCAGGGCGGTGCCGCCCAGCAGCGCCGGCTCGGCCTCGGCCGGCTCCAGGTCCAGCCCCGAGCTGAACCACTCGGGCAGCAGCTCCAGCTCGGCCACGCACAGGCCGGGCGCGCCCCGCAGCCGGCAGCTGGCCGCCACCTCGCGCGCCTCGGGGAAGGCGGACATCTTCACGCAGGGCAGGCCCTCGCCGCCCCCGCCGCCGTCCCCGCCGCCCCAGTCCGCGCCCGCCACGTAGAACAGCGTCTGCACCTTGGGCCGGTTGGCGTACACGGCGCTGCCCAGCACGTGGGCCCGCAGGCGGCCGTGGGCGGGCAGGCCGGCGGCGCCCGGGGCGGCCAGCAGCGCGGGGGGCACGGGCCGCGCGGCGGCGAAGGGGCCGTAGCTGGCGTGCACGGCGGGGGCCCGCGCGCGGTGCAGGAAGAAGGGCTCCACGCGGGCCCCCAGGCTGGCGTTGCCGGCCGCCACGTCCTGGCGCGTCTCCCGGAGCAGGAAGGCCTGGTCCGCGCCCGCCAGCCGCACCCGCGCCGGGAGGTAGGCGGGCAGCGAGGAGAAGTCCACCGGCGCGCGGCCCGCCGTCCCTGCGGGCAAGGACGGGAGCGTGAGAGCCGGTCCCCGGCGGAAGGAGATGAGCGTGGCACCACCTTCCCTTACCCCTCCCCCCTCCCCCCTCCCCCTCCTCCCCACCCCCACCCCATGGCTCAGCATCCAGGGCAACTGGAGGAGCCCCCTCTGCCCCGGATCCAGGGCTCCTGTGGCTGCCCGGCCGGTGTGGCTCAGTGGATAGAGCCCGGCCTGCGGGCTGAAGGGTCCCCGGTTCGATTCCCGGTCAAGGGCACAGGCCCGGGTTGCGGACTCGATCCCCAGTGGGGGGCGTGCAGGAGGCCGCCGGCCCATGGTTCTCTCTCATCAGGAATGTTTCTCTCTCTCTCTCCCTCTCCCTTCCTCTCGGAAATCAATACAAATATATTTTTAAAAAAACAAAAGAGAATATGTCCGTGATCTGAGAAGCTCAGGCCCCTCCCTTTCGTCCTCCATCATGCTCCCACACGCCCCCAACCCACCCAACCCCACGGCCAGAGGACCAGCCGGCGGCTCTCACCGCGTCCCGGAACCCTTCCCCATCCCGAAAGCGCCTCCCGGTGCCCAGGCCGCATCCCTGGTCCCTCTCCCCCCACCAGGAGCCATTCCCCATCCCCTCTATGGAGTTCCCTCTGAGAACAGCTCCGGGTTCCCGGCTGATGGGCCCGGTCCCCCAGCGGCCGCTAATCACTTCCTCCGACGCATTTCCCCGGAGCCTCCCCCGCGCAGCGGCCTCTGTGGCTCCGCTCCTCTGCGGACAGCCGCCCCGGGAGAGCCGGATCCGGAGCTCAGGCCGAGCCTCCAGCCGCCGGGGGGGGGGGGGGGGGGGGGGGGGGGCACACAGACGCGGGCGGGGGCATCGCAGGCACTCGCCGGTGCCGGGTGGGCGGAGCCAGCCCGGCCCTCCCACGCGGGAGGAGGAGACCGCACTTCGAGGAGAAGCAGCCGCCCCATCGCGCCCTGTGCGTCCGCTCCCCGGGCCATGGCTGTGGCTCTGTGCGGCTCAGCGGTTAGCTCAGGGCCCATGCGTCCGCTCCCGGGGCCGCGGCTGTGGCTCTGTGCGGCTCAGCGGTTAGCTCAGGGCCCACGGCCCGGTTCCCACGCCCAGCGAGGCTCCTCGCTCTGCAGTCACAGTGACTCCCCCCACCCCGGCCCGGCCCGGTTCCCCGGGGAACAAGAAAACAGGTGCTCAGGCCTTCAGCCCCGTCTGCCAACACAGCCGGCGACCCCCTTTAAGGTGATGAGTGATGAGTGGGGAAGGAATAGGATCACCGTCGCCATCACCATCATCACTAAGGTACCACCTTCACCACCCTCTCCATTACCACCTTCCCCATCGTCCCCATCACCACCATCATCGTCATCATTGTTATCATCATCACTACACTCACCGCGTCATCATTATCACCGTCATCATCTCTACCATCACCATCACCATCACTATCATTCCCACCACCGTCCTCATCACCCTTATCATCATCATCACTACAGTCACCACCACCACCATCACCACCACCATCACTATAATCATCACCATCACCACCATCATTATCACCACCACGACCATCACCACCATCACCATCACTAACATTCCCACCACCGTCCTCATCACCATTATCACCATCATCATCACTACAATCGTCGCCATCACCACCACCACCACCACCACCATCACCACCACCATCACACCCTGTTTTTACAGAGCCCTATGAAACACCAGGCTCTGTTCTGAGCGTGCACAGGTGTTCGCTCCCTTAATCTTCACAATGTCCATGACTCTGCGGAGACCACTGTCCGCTCGCACAGATAACCGGAGGCCGGGAGGGTCCGTGGCGCCGGCCGCGGTGCGCGAGGGGGGCGGGATTCACACCGCCCTCCAGGCCACAGTGACCTGCTGCCCGGGGACTCCGCCAGCCACGTCCCCCTCGCCCGAGCTCAGCCACGATGAGGTCACCGGCTGGATCCCGGCCACGCGATGGACACGTCGCAGACGCCGCTCCGGCTCTGAGAGCAGGGCCTCCGGCGGGCGTGGGGGGGGTGATCCGGGACACAGCCACCCCCCCAGTGCGTTATCCGCGCCTTCCCGCCGCGCCCCCCCTGCCGGCGGGCAGAGCCCCTGCGAGGACGGAGGAGGGAGGCCGGGCGGTGGCGGCTCTGGAGGTCTGTCCCGCGGAGAAATAAACCGGAGGGCAGCCCCACCTCCCAGCCGCCGCCGGGAACCACTGTCTGACAGAGATGCCAGGGTCGGGAGAGCCAGCGGCTGAGCCGTGAACTCTCTTTTCTGGCGGGTCTGGGGGGTCCGAAGGTTCTCCACAGACAACCCAGCCCGGGCACCGGACTGAAAACATGACAAAGAGCCCGGCCAGGGTGGCTCAGTGGTTGGGCGTCGTCCTAGGAACCTAGAGGTCAGGGCAGGGGCCCGGGTTGTGGGCTCGATCCCCAGCAGGGGGCGTGCAGGAGGCAGCCGGTCCATGGTTCTCTCTCATCATGGATGCTCCTCTCTCTCTCTCTCTCTCTCTCTCTGACGCTCTCTCATCGATAAAAACATATTTGCACGGTCCTGAGTTCCGTCCTGCCTCCCTGTCCTCGGCGGACCTCACGCCGCCACGCGGGCCGGCCCCTCCCCCAGGACCCGGTCCGGCGGTCGGGGCTGATGGAAGCCTCTCGCCTTCCGGCGTTCCTCCAGCAGTGTCTCTGCTCCCGGAGCGAGGAGACACACTGACATCCCTCGCTTCGCAGGAAGGGCTCGGGGCAGGTTGCCAGTGGCGGCCTGAGCGCCTCCAGCTGCTCCCGGCGCCACCGACCGAGAGCGTGAGGCGCAGAGGGAACGGCCGTGGTCCCCGCGCGGGCGGGGGCGGGTGGGCGGGGAGCGGGCCCCCCAGGCCCCCCGAGGGCCCGGCGGGAAGCGGGGTGTGGGCGCCCGGCCAGAGCGCAGCCCCTCTGCGGAGGCAGCGGGCCCGTGGGCCTCTCTCCTCAGGGGTGTCTCCGCCTCGCCCTCCCTTCCTCTCTGAAATCAGTAAAATTTAAAAAGTAAGAAGCGGGATCAAACAGCTGGGCTGCTGCCTCGCGCACAGCCTGCCCGCCAGCGAGGCGGCGGCGGAGACACGCAGGAACACGCGTGTGCTGGCGCCGGCGGCGGGCGCTCGGCGGGCACAGGTGCGCGGGCGCCGGACCGGACGGATGGGGCGTGTGGATCGCGGTGACGGGCATGCCGCCCCCTGCCGGCTCGCCAGCTGCCGCGGCCACAGGGGGCGGTGACCTTGTCGATTCCCGGCACGTTCATCTGCATCAGGCGCCTCGCGGGGGGCGGGGAGACACCGGCCGGCCCTGGCGGCTCGAACCCGGCGGCGGGAGGCGGCGGAGGCCCCAGGGGGCGGGGACACCCCTCCCCCCCCCCGCCGGAATGTCCCCCGCCGCCGGCCGTGCTGAATGCGTGGACCCAGACCTCCCCACGGCCCCCTGAGCTCCCATATCCATCTGCGCCAAACGGGGTCCCCCCGGCCACCCAGCGGGGCACACCCTGAGGGAACCGGCGACAGCCGCGGTCGGCAAACCCACCCATCCACAGAGCCGAATACCAACAGCGCAACGATGGACATCTCTTTGGAGAGCCACGCTTTTTAAACTGAAACTATGTAGGTAGGCACATGGTTATGAACTTAATGAGGCCACTCCTGAGCTGGCCTTGGCCGAACACTCCAGGGGCCAAAGAGCCACGTGCGGCTCCAGAGCCGCAGTTTGCCGACCCCTGGGTGACAGGAACAGAAGAGGCGGACAGCGCTGCCTGTGGGCTCCCCGCCAACTCAGACCGGCCCTCCCGCCATCGCCCTTGCTGAGGTCAACATCGGTTCTTTTCCACGGCCTGGCTCATGGCTCAGTGGTGAGCGTCGACCTAGGAACCAGGAGGTGAGGGTTCGATTCCCGGTCAGGGCGCAGGCCCTGTTTGTGGGCTCCATCCCCAGTGGGGGGCGTGCAGGAGGCAGCCGGTCCATGGTCCTCTCTCATGATGGATGTTTCTCTCTCCCCCTCCCGCTCCCTTCCTCTCTGACATCAATAAGAATAGACTTTTTTTTTTAATCCTCCAGGAATGCGGGGAGAAAGAGCCCTCCTCGCCACACGGGCCCAGGCTTCTCACCAGCAGCTTTTTTAAATCTAATTTCATTCCCAGCTTATTCCGTGTGGGGCAGGACCAGCCGGGAAGGCAGGGGCCCAGAGGACAGCGTTCTGGGAGCCGGCGTGGGCCCTGGACCAGCCAGGGGTCCCGGGGGTTCAGGCCCTGGGCGCCCCCTCCCCGCCAGCCACCCCCTGGCCCCCCAGCCACCCCCTGGCCCCGGCCCCTCTCCGTGGCCTCCATGGGAACCGCAGCCTCGAGCACAGCAACACTGCCACCTAGTGGCCGAGGCCGTCATCGCGGTGGGAGCCCCGGGTGGTTTGTTTGAGGGACAATTGATAGTATTTTGGGGACTTGAACCCAGACCCACTGCTGTTTCCGAAAGAAAACCAGCCCGGCCGGCGTGGCTCAGGGGCTGAGCGTGGACCTAGGAACCAGGTCAGGGTTCGATTCCCGGTCAAGGGCACAGGCCCGGGTTGTGAGCTCCATCCCGCGTGGGGGGCGTGCAGGAGGCCGCCGGTCCGTGACTCTCTCTCATCACGGACGTTTCTCTCTCCCTCCCCCTGTCCCTCTGACATCAATAAAAATGCATTTAAGAAAGAAACCACTCGTTCAGGCGTAATGACGTCATCTGCCCGGATTCTTTGTTGGCGACAGAAACCCCATGGCGGGAGGGGCCTCTGCGAGAGAGGGCACCCCGGCCCCCAGGCCTCCTCGGGCGGAGGCGACACCGGCCACTTCCCTGTGCTCCCCGAATGGAGGGGACACCTGCCCCCCCGCCCGGACCCGGGACACAGCTGGCCTTCCCGGGAGGCTGAGGGCTGACGGCAGGACGTCCTGAGCTCCAGGCTGCCCCCCCAGGCCCCCCCAAATCCCTCCAGCCCCTCCTGCTGGGAGCCCTCGTCCCTCCCCGCGGGCACCCGCCCCCCCCAGGGGGCAGAGGCCGCTGAGTCCCTGGCTCCCGCGGGCACGCTTTATGAAAGGGCTTTTGTTCCCCGCTCAGCTGCGCCGGGGGGCGGGGGCTGATGGAGACTGTCCTTCCCTCTCAGAGACACGGGGGGCAGCGGCCCGGAAAAGCGCCCTCCCAGGGACACCCCGGCCCGTGGTGACAGAGAGACTGGGGAGCGGGGGGGTCCCCTCAGGAGCTGTGCCCACAAACCGGGCAGCCCCCCCTGCTCACCCGCCGGCCGACCGGGGCTCCCCGAGGCCCAGCCCAGCCCCCCCCCCCCCGCTTCCTCCCGGCTCCCAGCCCCGCGCGGGAGGAGCCCGGGCCCGGGCAGAGCTCTGGGGGCGCGGGCTGGGGCCAGAGGGCGGCCGGACAGACTCTGGGACAGAGCGGGGGCGGGGAGGGGGCACTTGGCCGGGACAATGTGTCCCCCTTGGGCGTGCGGACCGTTCCGTACGGGCGCCCGTGAGCCGGTGCGTTGGACGCGGAGGTGCAGGCCGGGCCATGTGGGTCAGGGGTGGAGCGCTGACCTATGATCCTGGGGTCAGGGTTCAGTGGTGGGCTAGATCCCCAGGGTGGGGCAGCGTGCAGGAGTGACTCTGTCTCATCATGGGTGTTCCTGTCTCTCTCTCTCCCTCTCCCTTCCTCTCTGAAGTCCATAAAAAATAAAAAATAAATTTTAAAAAAAGGGAATACAGCCCTAGCTGGTGCGGCCCAGTGTGTAAAGCGACAGCCTGCGGACAGAAAGGTCCAGCCAGGGGACAGGATCCCCAGTGGGGGGCGTGCAGGAGGCAGCCGACTGATGATTCTCCTCCTGGATGTTTCTATCTCTCTGCCTCTCCCTTCCTCTCTGACATCAATAAAAATATTTTTTTTTAAAAAAAAGGGGGGGACAGGCAATAGAGGGCCCCTGCTGGACGCTCCCTGGCATCTCCCGCCGGACGGAGCCCAGACCCGGGCCCCAAACCCCGGCCTCGCTAGCCCCCCAGCGCCTCAGCCCTCAGCCTGGACAGCGGCGGCAGCATCAGGCCGGTGTTTACCACCTGCGTTGCCATGGCGACGGGCTGTCAGCGGCGCCCGCTCTGAGCTCGCACCCGGCGGCGCTCCTGAAAGCAGGTCAATGAGGAGGGTGGGAGCCTTTTCAGCAGAAAATAAAACAGCGACACGGAGCCGGGAGCCACGGCCGCCGAGGATGCCCCGGCCCCCAGTCCGGGCGCAGGGGGCGGGGGCTCGGGCCGGCCGGGCCGAGTCTTTTCCTTCGTCTTCTTTTCTTTTTTTAACAAGGTTTGCCTGGTTCTTTTTTTTTTTTCTTCTTTTTTTAAAATGCATCTTTATTGATGTCAGAGAGGAAGGGAGAGGGGGAGAGAGAGAAACCTCAGTGAGGAGAGAGAACCGTGGATCGGCTGCCTCCAGGTGAGGGGTCGCCCGGCACACCTGCTGGGGGGGCGGGTCCCCCCAACATCCGGGGACTTGGCCTTGCAGAGAGGGAATGGTGGGGGGGCTAAAGGGGGTGTGGGCTTCTCCGTGGGGACGGTGCCCCCCCAGACGGCGGTGCCTGCCCCCCCTCCCCCTCACCACACCCCAGAGCAGGGGGCTCCAGCGAGCGGGCTCGAACCCGTGGGTTTGTTCCCCTGAAGTCGGTCAACAAGGCGGAGACCGGCTCGGCTCCCCCCCCCCCCCCCCCCAGCCCGGGTCCTCCCGGCGGGAATGATCCAAACGCCTGGCCGAGCCACACGCCTGTCCCCCGGCTCCCGGCCGGCTCCCGGGCTAATGGGAGCGGCGGTTCCAAAGCCCCCCCCCCGCCCCCCGAAAACCTCATTACCACCCCCTCCCCGCCCGGTGATTGCCGCCACCTCCACGCGGAATAGAAATTAATTTTCTCCCGACAATGAGGGCGGTAAGAGTGAGCCACTCGGGAGCAAACAGAGATTACAATTAACTCCGACAGGACAGCCCGCCCTCCAGGCCTGCGATGGCGCCCGCGTCCTCCGGGGGGGGCTGCGTGGAGGAGCCTGGGGGTCAGAGCTCCCGAACCGCCCGACGGGCCCCACTCGGACCCGGCAAACCCCAAGGACCTGGCAGAAGCCGCCTTCCCGCTGGCGCCTCCCCTCAGAGCCACACGGGACCCCAGGGACCCCCACGGGGACCCCAGGTGCCGCCCGGGGCGGGGGGGGGGGGGCGGGGCGAGGGCGAGGCCGCGGGAGGCGGGAGGGCACGGTGGGGCCTGCGGCTAACGGGGCGCCTCCGGGCGGGGCGGGGCGGGGCCTCGGCGCCGGCCCGCGGTTACCAGGCAGAGAGACCGGCCCTGCGTGGCTCCAACGCACGGTTTTTCCAAGAAAAGCTGGAAATCTGGGTTTTTATTTGAAACCTCTCTATTTTTAAAGTTTGGCAATGGACTCCTTTTTTTTCCCTCTTTCTTTCTTTTCTATTTTCTGTGGGCCAAGCAGCCAGCCAGCGGAGGGAACGCGCGGGCCCGGCCGCTGGGCGCCCATCCCCCCGGGCCCGGGACGCCGTGGTCCAGGGTTTCCGTCCGACGGAGCGGCCAGCGCGGCCGGGGGCGAGGCTCTGGCCACGAGGAGCAGTGGAGGGCCACCTTCCAGGGACCCGGGCGGATGCTGCCCACGTCCATCCCCCCCGCACCCCCCCCCAGACGAAGGTGGAGGCACAGCGACCAGGCGGCGGGGTTGGGGGCCGGGCTGAGGGCGCGGAGTCCAGGCCGGTCTGTGCTCTCCCCAAGCAAGACCCCTCGCCCTTCGCTGGCCATCGTCATTTTTTTTTTTTTTTTTAAATCTTGGGCTTCGATGTAACAGCGGCCGATTGAGAATGTTTTGAGCTGAAACCGGTGCGGCTCAGTGGATGGAGCGTCGGCCTGCGGACTGAAGGGTCCCGGGTTCGATTCCGGTCAAGGGCATGGACCTTGGTTGCGGACACATCCCCAGTGGGGGGCGTGTAGGCAGCAGCTGGTGGATGATTCTCTCTCATCGATGTTTCATCGATGACTCTCTATCCCTCTCCCTTCCTCTCTGTAAGAAATCAATAAAAATATATATATTTTTAAAAAATAATGTTTCCCACAGAAATAAGCTTAGAAAGAGGACACGCGGCGGCCCCCGGCAGGGGCGGAGAGACTCGTGAAGACCCCACCCCACGCTGGTCGCCGTTTCCTAAAAGCTCCCCACGGCCCCATCCCCCTCCCGTCCACGCCGCCACGGCCCGAGCCCCCTCCATCCACGGTCCCAGCCCCTCCCGTCCACGCTGCTCAGAGCCTCGCAGGTGGGACAGGGCCGGAGCGCGTTTCTAAGCAACGGATTACACGCGTGGGGCGGGGCGGGGGGCGGCGCTCGGAGGCGGAGTCCGGCGGAAGCCGCTTCCTTTTCTCCTGAAGCTGCGGCCGGCCTGCCCGGCTCCCACTCTCCCCGGGACCGCGCCGGCCAGCGGGGCCGGTGAAGCCGCTCCCGGGCGGCCCCTCAGCCTGGGGCGCCTCCCCCTCCTTCATAAACGTTTTTTTATTGATTTCAGAGAGGAAGAGAGAGGGAGAGAGAGACATCCTTGAGGAGAGAGAATCCTGGACCGGCTGCCTCCTGCACGCCCCCTACTGGGGATCCAGCCGGCAACCCGGGCCTGTGCCCTTGACCGGAATCGAACCGGGACCCTTCAGTCCGCAGGCTGACGCTCTACCCACTGAGCCGCACAGGCCGCCCCCCCCCCCCGTTGTTGTTTGAATCCAGGCAGCGGGTCCTCGGGGAGGATAAGGGAATGGCCGTGGGCGCCCTCCCGCCGGGCGTGTGCCCAGGTCAGCACACACCCCCTCCCCCTCCGTGCCGCTGGCCTGGGGGAGCGGGGACCTCCCCACGGGGAGGGGGGGTGCGTGCGGGGTGCCCGCGTCCCGTCCCCTCTCGGCCCCCAGGCCGGCCCCACCGCCCGTTCGCGGGCACATCCCCCGGGTTCCCCCGGAGAACACGGCGTCGCTCTGACAGGCCTGTTGTCATGGAGACCGCTCTCCTGCGGGGACCTCACCGCAGGCCGCCGCCCGCACTCCGCCTCCCGGCAGGCCCCACCCTGCCCGCGTGCCCTCCCTCCCAGCGACCTTCCCGGCAGCCCCCAGGAGGCTCCTCACTGTCCGCGCTGCCCGCTGAGCCGCTGCCCCTGCCCTCGGCCGGCAGGTCCGTCCTGCTCCCTGGGGGCCGGGCTCCCGGGCTCCCGGGCTCCGGCCAATGGGGGTGAGTGGTCAGAGCCGAGGCAGCCGGCGGGGGGGGGGGACAGCGACAGGGCAGGGACGCACCGGCCGGCTGGTCCCCGCCCACACCCCCTCCGAGGGGAGAGGCGAGGATGCGCCCCGGGACCAGCCAGACGTTAGAACTCGGACCTGCCCTCTGGGGGGACCCCGCCACCCCAACGCCCACCCCCCCCTGCAGCCGGGGGTCCGCCGTGGGCACACCCCCCTCGGATCGCAAGAGGGAAGCCCCGGAAGCAGACGCCAAAGTCCCGTCCAAATCGGAGCCGGGACGGCCAGGCCCGCCCCCCCCCACCCACCCCACTCCGTCCTCCGTCCAGACTGAACATCACGCGTCCCTGGGGGGTGGGGGGGCGCCCCGACTCCCCGACACCGGCCAGCCCTCTGTGCCGCTGTGGGCGGAGCGGCCGGCGCTCTGCCCTCTGAGTGGCGCCCGGCCGGGCCAGTCAGGGCCAGGACACGGCGGCATCACCTCACGGACGGATGGACGGACGGACGGACGGACGGCACAGGCGCTCACGGCCACGCCAACCCCCTCGGGGCTTCCCGCAGAGAAAACACATCCGTTCCCACCGCCCCGCCTCCAGGCCCGCCCCTCAGCCCGGCCGGCCCGGCCGCTCTGCCCAGGACCCTCGGACGGTCGGACGGTCGGACGCGCCCGGGCGAGGGGGACAGACAGCCATCTCGCGGTCACTATTTCATTGGCCAACAGACTGCCGTTCCCGCCGCTGGACCAGCCCCAGCGCCAGAGCGAAAAGCGGGGAACGCCGGGTCCCGGGCCAGCGGGGCCAGCACAGCCGCCCACGGAGGCACCGCTCAGCCAGAGCCCTGAGCCCCGCCACCGCCCGCGTCCGCCTGAGGGCGTCACTGCCAGCTCAGCCCCACCCCCTGGGCCTGTGCCTCTCAGCCCAGCAGCCCCACGGGGTCCCAGACTGAGAGGCGCAGGCAGGCGGGGGGCCTGCCCCAGTGCACGAATTTCCTGCACCAGGCCTCTCGTGTGATCTAAAACAGGATTGTGTGCTTAAAAGCTTTAAAAAGACACACACACACACACACAAACACTCACACAGACACTCACACACACACTCACACAGACACACACACAAACACACAAACACACGCAAACACACACAGACACTCACACTCACACAGACACACACACAAACACACACAAACACACAAACACACGCAAACACACACAGACACACACAGACACACACAAACACACAAACACACACAAACACACACATTCACACACAAACACACACAAACACACAAACACACAAACACACAAACACACACATTCATACACAAACACACGCAAACACAAATACACACACAAACACACAGAAACACACACACATTGCTACATACCCTGTTTCCCCGAAAATAAGACAGTGTCTTATATTAATTTTTTCTCCCAAAATTGCGCTAGGTCTTATTTTCAGGGGATGTCTCATCTTTCCATGCGCTAGGTCTTATTTTCGGAGGATGTCTTATCTTCGGGGAAACGCGGTAGCTGTACAAACTCACACTGAAAACAGCGCCTTCCTGAGCGTTCCGGGGCAGAGAGCACCTCCCGGCGAGGTCACCGGGCCTCCTGACCCCCCGCGCCCAGCTGCGTGTCCCCGAGCGCGACGGTCACACACGGGGGAGCCCCGCGGGCAGTCCAGGCGCAGGAGCGCGGGCCGGGCGGGCGGCGGGGCGCAGGGCCAGGCGGGGGCGGGCGCCGGGGAGCCAGGCGGGTAGTGGGCACGGGGCCGGTGCTGGGTGCCGGGTGCCGGGGCGGCCGCGGTAAACAAGCCTCCACGTGTGCTCCTTCCTGTCGGGGTCACTGCATAACGCCCCGACTTCCTCCTCCCGCCTCCGCTGCCATCGCCATGGCGACGGAGTGAATCAGCGACCACACACAAAAATAACCGCCCGCTCGGGCACCGCGTGCCGCCGCGGCAGTGCCAGCGCGGGCGACGTGTCCGCGCACCGGCCTCACGGGACCCGCCCGCCCGGGCCCTGGAGCGGGCGCCAGGCACCTGCGGGAGGGCGGCGGGCACGGGTCCCGCTCCTGGAGCGGCACAGGCCGGAAGGCACGGGGCACAGAGCCGCACAGGCCGGCGGGCACGGGGCACGGAGCCGGACCGGGCACCAATCGCCTAAAGGGGAACCTCTCCCTGGGACCCGGGAGCCCAGCCCCCGAGACTGTCCCTGTGGAAGCAAACACTGCTATGCCCCCCGCCTCCCCCAGCCCCCCAGCCTGCCCGGGAGCCGCCCGCCTCTCTGGCCTGGCACCAACGCCCTCCCTCAGCTGCCCAGGCCAGCCCTGCCCAGGGGCCTCCGCCCGCGGCAGGACCAGCTGCCCCGGTGCTCAGGAAGGGCAGTCGGAAAGCTGCTCCAGCCCCGGCCGGTGTGGCTCAGTGGGTAGAGCGTCGGCCTGCGGACTGAAAGGTCCCGGGTCAGATTCCGGTCCAGGGCATGGACCTTGGCTGCGGGCTCATTCCCAGTGGAGGGCGTGCAGGAGGCAGCTGATCGATGTGACTTTCTCATCGATGTTTCTGTCTCTCTATCCCTCTCCCTTCCTCTCTGTAAAGTATCAATAAACTATATTTTTTTAAATTAAAAAAAAGAAAGAAAGAAAGCTACTCCAGCCCAGCTGCTGAGCGTCGGGCAAGAAACAGGAGGTCAGGGTTCGATTCCCGGTCAGGGCACAGGCCCGGCTGAGGGCTCCATCCCCAGTGGGGGTCGTGCAGGGGGCAGCCTGTCCTTTATTCTCTCTCATCATCAATGTGTCTCTCTCCTTCTCCCGTCCCCTCTGAAACCCATTAAACATAAACATCAAACACGGAAAAGGAGCCGCTCGGAGCGCTGGCCCCGCGGTCTCCTGCGGCCCGGCCTGCGGGAGGGGCGGCGCTCAGCTCCCAGGCCGCCGCTGTGTCTCCCTCCGGGCGCCCCGGCCAGCCCTGGCCAGCCGGACCCTCCGGCCAGCCCTGGCGCGGGGA
>CM072939.1:852500-942500 GCA_036971965.1 Nyctalus aviator
ACGTTTCAAAAAGCCCACGGACGCGTTCCGACGCCCACCTTCCTCGGGCGGGTCGCGGTGTCGTGGACTCGCTCCGGAGAGAAGGGAGGATGGAGGCGGGACCCGGCGCAGGGACCGGGAGCGCGCGCGCAGGTTACCAGGCGGAGCTGAACCCCCAGCGCTGTTTACCGCGAACAATGTAACACCCACCGGTGGGAAGACACTTCGTCTCATTTTTTTAGTATGTTCTTATTGACTTTTTCAGAGAGAGAGGAAAGGAGAGGGAGAGACGGACACATCCACCAGCTGCCTCCGGCACGCCCCCTGCTGGGGATGGCGCCTGAAATCCAGGCATGTGCCCTGGGCCACCATCGAAACCCGGACCCTCTATCCACTGAGCCACCTATGGCAGGTGTTGCTGATCTTTTTTTAATTTTTTTAAAAATATTTTTTATTGATTTTTTTTTTTTTTACAGAGAGGAAGAGAGAAGGATAGAGAGTTAGAAATATCAATGAGAGAGAATCATCAATCAGCTGCCTCCTGCATACCCCCCACTGGGGATGTGCCCACAACCAACGTACATGCCCTTGACCAGAATCGGACCCGGGACACTTCAGTCCGCAGGCCGACGCTCTACCCACTGAGCCACACCGGTTTCGGCTCATCTTTAACCACTGGCAATTCCAGGAAGCCGCCAGGGGACGTCAGCAGTGTCTCTCTCCTCCCGGAAATACCTCAGCCGGAGGAGACATCTGGTGTTTGTGCCGGCCCAGGCCCCGGCCTCCTTCTGTTCACCCCTCCAGCTTCCCCTGGGGGAGGAACATCCTTCCCGGCTCCTGGCCCTCGGGGTTCGGGGAGACGGATGCCACCCGGCACGTGACCCGGGCCACCTGGCGTTTTCCGTCCTCTGAGCCGGGTGCTGGGCCCCTTGGATGACATTCTGGGAGGAATCCGGGAACTGACTAAGAACATCCCCTTCTCTTTCCACTCGGAGGAGGAGGGCCTGAGGGCCTCGGAGCATGGACAGCTGATCGGACGCCTCCCTCCCGAGGAAAACCCGCCAGGAACACAGCCGGCGAGGACAGCAGAGCTGGCGCCAGAAAGGAGGCGCCCAGCAACACCGTCTGAGTGCCTGGATGCAGCCGTCCCTGAAGCTGCCTGAGCGCCTGGCTGCAGCTGTGCCTGAAGCTGCCTTAGAAAACCTATGTCTGGATTTCTCCCCTGCAGAGCCAACCCATTCTTCCGATAGATAGAAAGATGCCAGATGGATAGATGATAGCGATAGATAGATGACAGATAGATGATAGATAGATACTTTATTGCTCCAGTTTAAGCTGTGTTTCTCTTCGAGGCAACAACGAGATTCCTGACCAAATGCAGATCGCAATGCAGTCTTCCCGGAGGCAGGGACCTGAGGCTCGGCGACCAAGTCACACGAAGGCCCCTTTGTAGCCAGGCTTCAACGGCCTCGCTTGTCCCAGGAGCAGCATGGAGGCCCGTGCTCCTTTAGCCAAGTGCAGGGAGCTTAAAAGCCAGTCCCGGCCCGGCCGGCGAGGCTCAGTGGCTGAGCATCGACCTAGGTCCCGGGTTCGATTCCGGTCAAGGGCATGGACCTTGGTTGCAGGCACATCCCCAGTCCGGGGTGTGCAGGAGGCAGCTGATCAATCTTTCTCTCTCATCGATGTTTCTAACTCTCAATCCCTCTCCCTTCCTCTCTGTAAAAAAAAATCAATAAAATATATTAAAATAATAATAAAATGAAATAAAAGCCAGTCCTGGATGCAGGGTTGGAATATTCGAGAAGTCCTCGGAAAGACCCCCTTTTTAAGGGGGCGGCCCACGCAGCAGGAAGCGTCCGCAGGAAACGCAACTCCCAGGGCGGGAGCCACCAGGACCCGCGGGTTCACTTAACGAGCTTCCGGGGCGGGGGCGGCGGGGCTGCTTCCGAGGCTGGAGGCGGCCCTGGGGAGCCGGGCGCCGGTCCAGCGCGCGGCTCTGCTCCCCTCCGGCTGCCAAGCGGTCCCCTTGGTTACCCAACGGGGTCCCAGCACCAAGGAAGGGGCAGCAGCACTTCCGCCAGCCGGCCTCGTGCCAGAGAGATGTTTGCCAAGAAGCCCCTAGAGCTCTGCTCTTCCATCTCATTGGCTACACTCTGGACACGTGGCCACGCCGTAACCAATCCCTGGCGAGGAGGGAGCTGATTGACACTGGCTGAGACCAATCGGACTCGCCTCTGGAGCTGGGCCCTCCGGCTCCAGACAGGTGTTATTGAAGAAAAAAGGGGGGTGGGGGTGGGGGTGGGGAGGAGGGTGGCTGCTGGGCAGGTGACCCCCGGAGTCGGAGGTGGGACACTCTTTCCATTCCTCCGTGCACAGGGCTCGCACTGCAGGTTTCCAAGCTTTGGAGGTCCCGCCCCCGCTGCTGGCCCCGTTGCAAAAGCGTCTGAGTTCGCCCAGCTGGGCGGCTCAGTGGTTGAGCATCATCAGCCAGGAGGTCACAGTTCGATTCCCATTAAGGGCACATGCCCAGGTAGCGCTGGATTCCCCCAGTAGGGGGCGTTCAGGAGTCAGCCAATAGATGCTTCTCTCACCATCATTGATTTTTGTTTGTTTGTTTGTTTGTTTGTTATCATTGATGTTTTTATCTCTTTCTCTCCTCCCTTCCTCTCTGAAATGAATAAAAACATATTTAATTTTTTAAGGGCATCTGAGTTCCAGTCTCCTGAGCCCGGTCCATCCTCGGGGACATGCTAGCAGGTCCCAAAGGGTGAGGTTGGGAGACCATCCAGGCCCACACGGTCCCACTTCCCCCAGAACCTTCTCAGGGTCAGCAGCCCAGGCGCCGACCGCCAGAACCCTCCATTCATCGAGATCCGGGCGCAATCCCTCCTGGCACCGACCATCTGCAGCTGCGCCCACGTGTGCCCAGCTCCCCGGAGCCTGGAGGTGCTGACGGAGGCAGCAGGCGGGGTCCAGAGGCCGTGAACTCCGAACTCCTCAGTCCGCCTGGTGCGGCTGGGAAACCCAGGCCCGGCGGGAAGAGGGGTCCCCCAGCCCCTGGCTCCAGGGAGGGGCACCTCTGACCCTGCCCCCGTACTCAGCCTCTCTGTGCCTCAGTTTCTTCGTCTGCAAAGTGGGGACAACATATCCCCTTCCTCCTGGGACTCCTGTGAGGATCAGAGCGTTAATGTAGCCCAGCCAGTGTGGCTCAGTGGTTGAGCACCCACCTATGCACCAGGAGGTCACGGTTCGATCTGGGTGAAGGGCACAGCCCCGGGTTGCGGGCTCCATCCCCAGGAGGAATCCCTCCATGATTCTCTCTCATCATTGATGTTTCTCTCGCCCTCTCCTTCTCCCTTCCTCTCTCTGAAGTCAATAAAAATGCATTGCAATGCCCTGACTGGTTTGGCTCAGTGGATAGAGTGTCGACCTGCGGACTGAAGGGTCCCGGGTTCAGTTCCGGTCAAGGGCATGTGCCTTAGTTTCGGGCACATCCCCAGTGTGTGGGGGAGGGGCACAAAAGGCAGCTGATTGATGTTTCTAGCTCTCTATCTCTCTCCCTTCTTCTCTGAAAAAAAAAATCAATAAAATATATTTTTAAAAAATACATCCCCAACAGAAAGAAGAGACCATGTATGTGACACAAAGTCGGCCCATGACCACTGCGCCCACACGGAGTCCCAGGCCACCGGGGTCTCCCCACGGCACTGCTCTGTCACGGCTCCACCCACAGCCCCTGAGGGACAGAGCGGCCTCACTCTCTTCGCCGTTTATGGGCGTGAGATTACCCCCCGGGTAACGGCCAGAACCCCGGGCCAAAGCCCCGGGCACAGGCGGGCACGAACTGTGCTCCCGCCGGACCCCAGAGAGTTTCCCTGGAGAGCCGGCTCCCGGAGAGGAAGCGCCGACCTGTGAACCGGGAGGTCAGGGTTCGATCCCGGTCAGGGCTCCGTCCCCGGTGCGGACCTGCAGGAGGCAGCAGGTCCCTGGCTCTCTCTCCTCATGGCTGTTTCTATCCCCGCCTCTCGGAGATCCATAAACAGCTGAGAGAGCAAAGCAAACAGGCAGGCCTGCGCGTGGCCACGAAGGCGCCCCACGGGGACCCTCGCCACGGCATTCTCTATAAGAAGGCGGAGGCCTGTCCGCCACCAGGCGATCTGGGCTTGGGGGGCTGTTTTCAGTTCCTGGGGGTGGAAGCCGCGGAGTGCCATGGCTGAGAATTCTGATTTTAAAAATAAAAAAGCTTCACACGAGAGAGATGCTCTCGTCCCTCCTAGCCAGCCTGGCGATGCTGTCTTAGAGCTGAGGAGCGCAGGGCCCTCAAGGTTCACCTCCGGGTACCCCGCCTCCCCCCAAACCTCAGCCCCGCCCCCTCCCCGCGGCCCAGCGGGAGGGGCTGATAGGAACGCGGGGTTCTCTCCCAGCCTGGAGCGCGGCGTGGGTGTTTGAGATTTTCAGATCTCATTTCTGTGCTGAGCGTGAGGCAGCCAGAGACAGCGCTACGAGGCCACAGAGAAGCAAACCTCCACGCAGCGTCTCTGTCCCCATCCCCATCCCCGTCCCCATCCTGTCCCTGTCCCCGTCCGTCCCTGCCGCCGCCGGAGCCAGGAGGGGTGTCGGCAAAGAGCTGGCTGGGCCCTCTCCCTCGCTCGGGGGGAAGAGGGGGTTGGGCGATGACCTTTCTCATTTTTCTTTGAAAAATACTGTTTATTTTTTAAAATATATTTTATGGATTTTTTTACAGAGAGGAAGGGAAAGGGATAGAGAGCCAGAAACATCGATGAGAGAGAAACATCGATCAGCTGCCACTTGCACGCCTCCGACTGGGGATGGAGTCCACAACCCGGGCCTGTGCCCTGACCGGGAATCGAACCCTGACCTCCTGGTTCCTAGGTCAAAGCTCAACCCCTGAGCCACTCCGGCCGGGCTGGATTGTATTTATTTAACCGCCGTCAGCTCTTCCCAAATCTCTCCCAAGGGCTGTGGGCCCGACAGGGCCGGTGGGTGCGAGCACCCATGACGTGTGCGTGCGGGTCCAGGCTTCATCCGGGCACCCCTGGGTCCCAGGTGCCTCCGCTCCTCTTGTTACTGGGCCACGCCCACCCTGTGCTCACCATGGAGGGCAAGGCGGGCGGGTCTGCGGCATCAGAGATGCTCTTTACGGGACCTGAGAGCCCGCACCCCCATTTTCCAGATGGGGGGGCTGAGGGGCTCGGAGCTGTCCACGCATGAGCCCTGCCGCCTGCGGGTCACACTCCCGGCCCCAAGCCCCCTCTGGCGGGCGCTCCGCCTCCCACCTGGGACCCCCAGCGCCCGAATCTGCCTGCGGGGGGTCCTGCCCCGACACCCCAATAATCACCGCCACCCTCACCCACAGGCCTCAGGGGGGACCAGCTCCCCAGCGGGGAGGCCGCCCGACAACCCAGGGCGGACGGGCGGAAGGACGGACGGACGGAAGGACTGACGGAAGGACTGACGCGCGGCCGGAGCTTGGGAAACCCCGCAGGTGAAGCGCATGGAGGAGGCGCCCCCGCCCGCCTCCTGGGTCCCCGCAGCTGTGCGGCCAGCAGCACCGCCCCCCCTTCTGGGCCCGGAGGGACCCCCGGCTCTCCCAGGAGCTCCTGGGGCTGTGGGGTCACCTTTCCAAGCGGAGCCGCAGGATGACGGAGTAATTCTGATAACGGAGTAATTCTGATATCGGAGTAATTCCAGGGGATGAGGTGGCGGGAGGACAGCGCGCCCTGCTTTCTAGGGAGGGGGGAAAGGGGAGGGACAGTGGCTGAAGGCTGGCGACCTCACACCCAAAGTCACACAGCGAACAAGTGGCGGAGCTGGGTTCCGAACCCCGGGAGCCGGCCCCCTGAGCCCCAGGCCTTTCCTTCCCGTCAGGTGCTGGAGACAGGGAGAGGGAAGGCGCGGGAGGAGGAGCAGACGGAATGTAACTGAACGGCCGGAGAGCGCAGAAGCTAACAGGAGGTCTAGCAAACTCCTTCCAGCCCGGCTGGCAGGGCTCAGAGGATAGAGCATCAGCCTGCGGACTGAAAGGTCCCAGGTTCGATTCCGGTCAAGGGCATGTACCTTGGTTGTGGGCACATCCCCAGTGGGGCGTGCAGGAGGCAGCTGGTCGATGTTTCTAACTCTCTAGCCCTCTCCCTTCCTCTCTATAAAAAAAAAAATCAATAAAATATATATTTTAAAAAAAAAAAAGGTGACCGTACTCCTGGTGGGTGGGATGGCCCCTGGCAATTCTCTCTGAACCCCCTCTGTATGTCTGGGGAACCCCATCTCTACGAGGCAGCAGGGAATCGCTCAGTACACTTTTCCACATTTCCACAGCCTGGGATACTATGCAGCCATTAAAGAAAAAAAAAAAAAAAAAGATGGTTCAACACGGTGAGACAGCTCAAAGCGGAGGAGCAGGAGAGTCAAGCCCCTGGATCCAGCCGTGCCTGAAGCTGTCTCCTCCAAGAACTCCCCACCCCCCAGGACCGGGAAATGCCCCATGTTGCCCCTTGCAGCGATGAGAACCCAGACGAACATGCTCCTGCATTTGCCACCTCCTCTCCATGGGTCTCAGTGCGGAGAGCAGACCTGGGTGTCCCCATAAACTGGGGACGCAGGCTCTGGTGGGCTTTCATATATATATATATAAAATTGATTTTTACAGAGAGAAAGAGAGAGGGATAGAGAGTTAGAAACATCGATGAGAGAGAATCATTGATCAGCTGCCTCCTGCACGCCCCCTACTGGGGATGTGCCTGCAACCAAGGTGCCTGCCCTTGACCGGAATCGAACCCGGGACCCTTCAGTCCGCAGGCCGACACTACCCACTGAGCCACGCCGGTTTCGGCGGCTCCGGCCAGCTGTAACCAGCACGCAGGTGGTTGCCATCCCCAGGGCGAAAGAGCTAATGGCGGCCCTCGCGCCCTGGCTCCCTCCGCAGCGCCCCCGCGCGGGGTCTTCTGAGCTGGAGCCATCAGCGCGCTTCGCCTGCGGAGCAAAAAATACCGGCCCGCCGCACGTGCGGCGCTATTTTTAATCCGTTACATAAGCGCTCCTGCAATCACCCGGCCCCACCCGCCCAGGACCACCGCGGAGCCGATGGCGGCGTCCGATCAATATGTTTCTCCTTTTCAACTGAGACCCACAATTCTTCTCACTCAGACACGCTGGGCAATGTTTTCTCCCGTCAGAGGCTTCTGGTGCTGGACCACAAAGGGCTGTAAGCGCCCATTTGCACAGAGCAGCCCCTGTTGGATCATCGAAGGCAAACTCGGTCTTGGGGGGGGGGGGGGAGGCCAGCGTGCAGGGCATGTATTGGGCTTTGCAGGCCATAGGATCTGTCACAATGACCTGCGTCGCTGTGGTGAGAAAGCAGCCACAGACAGTGTGCGCGCACACACACACACACACACACACACACACACGGGCGCAGCTGTGTTGCAATAAAACTTTATTGAAACACACAAGTGGAGGGCCGGGTTTGACCCCCCGGCCGTCATTGGGCGCTGCCTGGTCTCAGGGGTGCAGACAATAACGAACGACGTGTTGACAGGGTCTGACTGAGCTTACACGTGGGTAAGTATCGCGGGAGGAGGCGGAGAAAACGGAGTTTGATTGAGGAGAAGCCCAGGGCCACAGAAGGAGAACCCCGCCGCCCGCCTTCCACGCCCGCCCCGCAGGCCCACGGATGGGGCGCGGCGGGGGTTCCCTGTCCATTCGCCCGGAGCAGGGGTGGGGGGCTGGCGCTGTGTGCTGGGCTCCCCCGGGGTTCACCCAGGCCGGTGCCTGCAGACCGCCGCCAGCACCGCAGCCATGCCACGCAGCAAGTCCGATCGACTCCATTGATTTTTTTATAACAACTTTGGGGCCGGAGCGTAAGGCGAGGGGATTGATCAATTACGGTCAGGTGTGGGGGAGGGGGTGGGGCGAACCCTGACTGCGGCGGGAGGGGCAGAGGAAACAGAGGGGGTGGAGGGGTGCAGGAACTGCCCTCCACCAAGGGTCGCATTCCCCCAAAACCATATGTTGGAACCTCCCGGCCCCCAGGTGATGGAGTTGGGGGGCGAGGCCTCCGGGAACTGATGAGTCCGGAGGGAGAAGCCCGGATGGGAGGAGTGCCCTCTGACCCCCTCCAGGGGAGCAAAGAGCCCCTCCTCAGGACGGACACGCCCACACCTTGGTCCTGGGCTTCCCGGTCTCTGGATCCGGGCGGAACACAGGTCTGGTGCTTATCAGACAGCCCGCCGGGGGCACTGGGCCACAGCGGCCCGGTGGGCGGAGACAGGCCCATTGCGCAGATGGGCAAACTGAGCCTCAGCGAGCTCAGGGCCTGGGCCGGATCTCCCCGTCCCAGAGGGAAGGCAGAGACTGCATCGCGGCCGGGCTCCGCATCGGCACCGAAGCCCGGGGCGGGGGCGTGAGACAGACCTGGGAGAGTTTTCATACAGAGAACGTGTGCGACCAGCCCCGACCGGACACCCCCTCCCGGTCCGGCCGCGTCTCCTCCGGCCCACGTGCGGAGGGGCCAATGGGGGATGTACCCCGAGTCCCATTCTTTTCTTTATTGAAAATATATTTTATTGATTTTGTACAGAGAGGAAGGGAGAGGGATAGAGAGTTAGAAACATCGATGAGAGAGAAACATCCATCAGCTGCCTCCTGCACACCCGATAGTGGGGATGTGGCCGCAACCAAGGTCCATGCCCTTGACCGGAATCGAACCCGGGACCCTTCAGTCTGCAGGCCGACGCTCTATCCACTGAGCCAAACCTGTTCTGGCCTATTCTTTTCTTTAAATTTTTAAAATATATTTTATGGATTTCAGAGAAGAAGGGAGAGGGGGAGGGAGAGAGAGAAACATCCATGATGAGAATCATCATCCACCCACTGCCTCCCGCACGCCCCCTAGTGGGGATGGAGCCTGCGCCCCATAGGAATCTAACCGTGACCTCCTTGTTCCTAGGTCATCGCTCAACCCCTGAGCCACGCCGCCCGGCTCTGAGCCCGCTCGTTCTCGCTGGGGACGGGTGGGGAGCTCACTGTCCATCCCCAGGGGTGCCGCCTGGGGTGCCGGAGGGGTCCCCGTGATGGGGAAGAGGGAGCCTGAGCTGAATGCGGATCGCCAGAGGGAAAGGGGCCTCCTCGTCGCATCCAGTTCAGACCCAGCACGGAACGGAGGGGCCCCCCAGCCGCAGACAACTGGGGGAGGGGCCCCCTCCGGGAACAAGGCCCCAGCAAGGCCTTTGCCGCCGGGAACACCCGCCCAGACTCCCCGCCAACCAGCGGGGGTTTCCTTGGTGGCCCTGGACCCAGGCAGCCCATGCCCATTGCTGGCTCCCAGCCCCGAAGCCCAGACAGAGGTCCCCCCATCCCTCCCGCCCCCCTTACCCTCCCTCTGCCTCCGGTGGGGGCGGGCGGGGCTGCAGTGATTTACGCTGGGAACGGCCCTGTCCCGCCATTAAATCACTCCGGGGCGGCGCCAGCATTTGTATCCCACGGCCTGCCCCCCCCTCAGGCCGCCTCTCCAGAGACACCCCCACACCCAGAGGCACCCACCCGTTGTCAGGAGAGCCAGGCGGGGCCAGGCGGGGGTCCTCCTCCCGCTCCCAGCGCTGCCATCCCCAAGGCCCTTCTCCCACCCATACACACGGTCTCGGGTCACCAGCGCAGGGCGCCCCCCCCCCCGCACCGCCCTGCGGGGAGGCCCCCGCGCGCCTCCGTGGCCAAGCCTCCGCCCGCACTGAGGCGCTTCCATCGCGGGCGCCCTGGCCGCGGGGCCGGGCGGTGCGGACTCGCCCCAGCACAGGCCCATCTGGTTCCGAGAAGCGCGCCCACCTCGCTCTTTGCCAGGCAGCTGCCCACGCCGGAGGGGGCGCGGGCACGGTGAGCGCAGGCAGCCCGGCGGAGAGCAGGCCCTTCCGCCTCTCCACTCCCCGAGGGACCCCCCAGTGCTACCTGGACCCCCCAATGCCACCTGCTCCGAGGGAAGCTGGTTCGCTCCCGCAGACCCTCCTCACCCACCGCAGGCAACTAAGTCTCTTCAGGAATCCAGCCTGGTTCCCCCCGGCGCCGCTAACTGCGGCTAAATATAGGCACCGAACTGTCTCTGCTGTCCCTGGGGGGGGGGGGATACACAGGAGCTCCCCCAGGCCGGCGATGGGGAGGGGGCTGCCCAGGAGCTGCCCAGTCAGGGCAGCCGGGCCAGGAGCGCGGCCAGCAACAGAGTTCAGGGTGGCACGCCTGCCCTGCGGGGCCCAGGCCTCCCCAGCCGCGCACGCGCTCTCCGTGGCCAGGGGGGAAATGGGGGCCCCGGGGGGTCCCCGTGTTCTCTTTGTACAGCCCGAGGCCGGCGGCTTCTCCGGGAAAGGTCCAGGCTCGCTCCGGAGGCCCCCAGGCCAGCGCTGAGCCCCGGGAGACACAAAGCCGCGGCCGAGCCCCCAGGCCTGTGCGCTCTGGAAACCGGGCCCGGGCGCCGCCGCACCTCCCCCCCAGCGGCCGGCTCTCCGGTGCCCGGCGCCGCGGACCCGCCGGGCAGAAAGGAGAGGGGATGCGGCTGGGCCGGCGCCTCGGGCCCAGCGCCTCCTCCGGGCCGGACGGAGGTTCCCTCACACATTCGGGGTCACCGGGCGGGGGGGACCCTCACAGGGAAACGGCGCTCAGGCTCCCACGCACCGCACCGCACGGGGACGCGGACGGACACGCCGGGCTCCTCCGCCGCCTCCCCAGACGCTGGAGCTGAAAAGTTCGGGCTGCGCGCCCCCCGCACCGGTGCCCGCGGCGGGGCTGCCTCCGCGGAGCCCGGGGCGGGGGTGTCTGAGGCCGGAGCCGCCCGCCGGCCCCCCGCCCGCGTGTCCGGCCCGGGAAGGTCGGCGAAGGGGGCTCCCGCCTCGCGCGCCCCGGTCCCCGCGCCTCTCGGCGGCTCCTCCGCGGCCGGCGACGGGGGAGGGAGGGACCGGCGTTCCGGAGCTGCGTTTCCCCCAAAACCGGCCCAGAGCCGCGCTGGGCGGTGGGAGGCGCTCCGGACCCCGCGGAGACGGGAGGGAGCGGGGCGGGTTGCGGTTCCCACGCGCACGGCGCCGGGGCAGGCGGAGCCCCGCTCCCGGACCCCGAACCCCGGCGCCGGCGGCGGGCATCCCCGCGTTCCCGGAGGCCCCGCGGCTGCCCGGCGGCCTGGGGTCCGCGGGCGGGGGCGGCCGGGTGTGGGGGAGCCCCGGGCCAGGCCCCTGGGGCGTGGAGGGTCCTGGGCGCCGGGCGTGGGGAGCAGCGGGGGACGCGCCAGACCCCGCGGGCAGAGGCGACCTGAGCCGGCCGGGTCCGCAGGTGTCCCGGGAACTCCGGGCCCCGCGCCCACGGGCGTGCGGGACCGAGAGCGGGGGTCCCCCTGCGCCCCCACAGCGAAACCCCGCGAGAGCCAGGACCCGGGGGGAGGGGGGACGGCGCCCCGAGGCGCGGCGGGGGACTGGATTCCTGGAGGCGCGCCCCCACTCGCCTCCTGGGCTCCGCAGGGGACCGGGGAGAGGGGCGCGCGGGCTCGCGCTGGAAAGGGGGTCTGTGCCGGGGACACCCCCGGCTCCCAGGGTCTCCCCAAGTCCCCCAGGTCTCCCCAAGTCAGCGGGGACTCGGGAAGGAGGCGGCCGCCCGGAGCCGGAGCCAACTTTGCGCGCGGCGCGGGGCCGGGCGGGGGTCCCGGGGCGTTACCTGGGCAGCGGAGCGCGGCCAGCGCCAGCAGCAGCCCGAGCGGCGGCCGCATGGTCCTCGCTCCGGGCGGCCCGGCGCTAGGCGGGGGCGGCGGGCATGGCTCCTCCCGGGCTCCTCCGGGCGGGCGGCGGCGCTTCTCGGGCTGCGCCCGGCGCGGAGGGAGCGGGTCCGGGCTCAGCGCCCCGCACCCTCGCCGGCAGCGCCGCGCTGGGTCCGAGCGGCCTGGCCCCGGCCGCCGCCGCCTCCGCCGCCGCCTCCGCGGCTGCTGCGTCCCAGCGCCCGTCCCATCCCGGCCTCCCGCCGCCGCGCCCGCCGCCGCCGGAGCCGCGGGGAGAGTGAGCGGCGGCCCCGGAGCCGGGAGGACGGGGCGGAGGGAGGGGAGGGCGGGGCGGGAGGCGGGGGCGGGGCGGGGCCCCGGAGCGGGGTGATAGGCGGCGGGACAGGCCACTCCCCGGCGTCCCCGGGGGAGGGCGCCGGGCGCGGAGGCTGGGGAGACGAGGGGGGTGGGGCGGGGCGCAGGTTGGCTCCCCCAAGAAGGGCGGGGAGGTCTGGTCGTGCTGGGGGCGTCGCTGTAGGAGTTCCCAAGGTCGGGGCTGAGGATGGCGGGGCAGGCCCGGGGCGGGCAGGCTCGGGGCGAGCAGGTCCGGAGGGGGGGGGGGGGGCAGGTCCCGGGTGGGCAGGTGCGAGGGGGCAGGTCCCCGGGGGGAGGGGGAAGGTCCGGGTGGGCAGGTGCGGGGGGGGGGAAGGGGAAGGTCCGGGTGGGCAGGTCCCAGGTGGGCAGGTGCGGGGGGGGGGGGGCAGGTCCGGGACGGGTAGGTGCGGGGAGGGCAGGTGACAGGGACGGCGAGGCTGAGCGCAGGTCCCGGAATGGATTTGGCGCGGCTCAAGGTGCCTGGGGGGGGGGGGGGGGGCGGTCAGCGATCCCGAGACAGACCTAAGGTGTATGGGCTGTCACCAGGTGAAAGCAGGGCCCCCAGGCCCTTTATTTACTGGAAGGAAGAGTGCTCGAGGCGCAGTGGGGGGGGGGGGGGGAAGGCCGAGCGGGTCAGTGACCGCGGTGGGGTGGGGGGGCAAGCGGGGAGCAGAGGCAGAGAGGAGGACGGGTGCGGATGCTCCCTGCCCTTTATCCACCAGCCCTGGCTCTTCCTTGGCGTCCCCTCCCCACCCCCCCCTGTAACCCCGGCCAGGCCCGGGGCGGGGCTGTGTCGCGGGCCGGGCGGGGCACCCCGCCAGCTCTCCGCAGATGGCACAGCTGCAGGCGCAGGGGGTCTGGGGGGAGTCTTGGGGGGGGGGGTCCGCGCTCGCCCCAACCCCCACCCACCAGCCCCCCGCCTCCCCCGGCTCCACTTTCCCGGACAAAGTGGGTCAAACTCCCCGCGGCCCGGATGGGGGGTGAGGCTCTGGAGGGACCTGGCCGTGCGCCCCTCCCGGGCCTCAGTCCCCCCTCTGAGAGGCCACCCGGGGCCCCAGATCGCGCACAGACAACTCCTGCCCTGACGAGGAAGCCGCCACATTATTATTCTCCTCATCACGGCCATTATCACTGTGTCTGCTTCCCCCGCGGCCGGCCTCCGCCCCTCCCAGCTGGCGCGCACCTGCCTCATTAGTACCGACAGCCTCATTAGCAAGCGGCTCTCAGCTCCTCGGGGGAAGGGGGGTGGGGCCGGGCGGGGCAGGTGGGCAGGCTCGGGGTGATTAGGGAACATACCGGGGTTTTCCGGCCCCGGCCGAGCCCCCCGCCGGCACCCAGGCCAGGCTTGGGGTGCACGCAGACCCACGTGCTAGGCTGGACGGTGTGTGGCCTCCTGGAGGCCCCCACGGGCCCTCCTCTCCGGCATGAACCCCCAGAGCTGGCAGGCCCTCCTGGGGACCCTCTGGCCAGGCTGCCGGCCACTTCCCGTCCCTCCCGCCCTCATTCCCGAGTGCTGGCTGAGCTGAGCACCTCCTGTCGCCGGGCCTGGGCGGGGTGAGGGCGGCGAGGACCAGGGTACAGGGGAAATGCACACGCCGCTCACGTGCCCGGCGCGGCCTGGGGTCAGTCTGCCAACGTGCCCACGTGTCTGGCAGGTGACAGGCCCGGGAACACGGGCGTCTGTGACCAGAGATAAGGCCTTTGCAGGCAGGGTGCATGGGGGGGGGGGGTCCCCAGGAGGGTCACACGGATCAGGCCCTCCTGCTTCCCACTCAGGACCACCCCCCAGAGGCACCCCGCTTCTCAGGGCAGAGCTGGGCTGGGGGCAGAGCTGCTTCCCTGGCCTCCCTCTGCCAGCTGTCCCGGGCTCGTGGCCCTGCAGCCTCCGGCCTCCCGGGGGCCTGCTCGCCGGTCCCACCCGCACCCCTTCGCCCTGGCGTCTCCTCTCCTCGCCCCCTCCAGGTCCTGCCAGGACCCGCCCCTTCTCCCTGCAGCTCTCAGCTCAAACGCCGCCTCCTCCGGGGGCCTTCCCAGACCACACCGTCTAAACTAGACACACATCCCCCGCCCGGCCAGTGCGGCTCAATGGTGAGTGTCAACCCAGGAACCAGGAGGTCACGGTTCAATTCCCAGTCAAGAGCACATCCTGGGGTTGCAACCAATACCCAGTAGGGGGCATGCAGGAGGCAGCTGATCCACGTTCTCTCTCAACGCTGATGTTTCTCTCTCTCCCGCTCCCTGCCTCTCTGAAATCAATAAAAATGCATTTTAAAAAAATAAAAATAAAACCCTAGCCGGTTTGGCTCAGTGGATAGAGCATCGTCAGCCTGCAGACCCAGGGGTCCCGGTTCGATTCCGGTCAAGGGCACAGGCCTGGGTGGCGGGCTCGACCCCCAGTGGAGGGCATATAGGAGGCAGCCGATCAATGGTTCTCTCGTCACTTATGTTTCTGTCTCTCCCTCTCCCTTCCTCCCTGAAATTAATAAAAATATATATATTAAAAAATAAACATAGCCAAAACCGGTTTGGCTCAGCGGTAGAGCGTCAGTCTGCGGACTGAAAGGTCCCAGGTTCAATTCCGGTCAGGGGCATGTACGTTAGTTGCAGGCACAACCCCTATAGGGGGTGTGCAAGAGGCAGCTGGTCGATGTTTCTCTCTCATCAACATTTCTCGCTCTCTATCTCTCTCCCTTTCCTTTCTGTAAAAAAATCAACAAAATATATTTTTTTAAAATAAAATAAATAAAAAATAAACATAAACATAAAACACAGCCCCTCCCCCTCCCGCTCTGGCCTGGCCCTTGTTTGAGGTGCTGCTGGGACACAGCGGGGTAGCGGGCCGGCTTGCACCCCCCCCCCCCAGACTCAGGGTGCTGATGGCGGCTGAGCCAGGAGAGGGACGCGGTCCTGAGGGTGCCCTCACCACCTCCGGGCTGTGTGACTTTGGGCAAGCCTCTAGCCCTCTCTGAGCTCCTCTGTGAGCGGACTTGGCAACCCCAGCCCCGCCTCTCCTGGGCCTGCCTGTGATTGGGCGAAGGCGATGTCTGCGTACTAACAGGTCTGTATCTAAGGGGGTGCTTCCGGCGTCGATAGGAGCAGGACAAGGCCTTCCCTGATCCTGAAGGGCTGCTGGGGGGGATGGGGGTGGTGGCGCTGGCAGCAATGGGCTAGGAGACCCCCAGGGCTGGGCAGAGCGGGCCTCTCACCCCCACCCTATGGCCCCGCCCAGCCTGGGGCAGGCTCCCAGCACCCCAAGGCCCGGCCCCCCCGGGCACAGAGCGGGGCACGGAGGCCGGGAAAGGCCTGGAGGTGTGAGGGGAGGCAGATCCAAGTGTGAGGGAAGCAGCCCGGCCCCCGCCCACGGCCCTCGGCGCGGGGCGGGGCTCCGCCCTGCAGGCAGCTGCGCCCACGCGGGCCCGCCCCCGCCCTCGCTGCGGCTCAGCCCACGCGCGGGGCCGCGAACGTGGAGCGACACTGCCATCGCGTGGCGGCCGCTGGTACTGCGGGCCGGACCCGCGCAGCAAAGGAAAAGCGGGGACCTGGAGGGTGGGGGTCCGAGGGGGGGTCGGGGGCCAGGCACAAAGATCGCCCTGAAGGACCCCTTCACCCCGTTGCACCGCCAGCACTCCCTGCACGCAGGCGGCGACCCCGAGGTGGACACACACCCCGCTGGATGGATGCGCCTTGCAGCAACGGGCAGCATTGGTTCCCCTGCAAAGGCGCCTGTTTAGCTGAACCGGAACTCTCGCCAGGGACCGGAAAACACTCAAATCCCCTTCCCAACGCCCGAGAGCGGTGCGGGCATCCCCCCGTCACACGGCCCGCCGGCAAGCGGGGGAGCCGCAGGGGACCCAGGCTGTCCGACGTTGGGGCCTCTCAGCCTCTGGCAACCCAAGGCCTGACACCCACACACACACACACACACACACCCGCCCAATCTCGCTGCAGGTCTGTCTTCCTTCCCCACAGCCCCCGCCCCGCCCCCCGTGGGTGTGAGCATCAGGCCTGAGCCTTGGGCCCCGGGGTGAGTCCCCATCTGGGTGACTTGCTTGGGCTCAGAGGGGACAGGTGACCCCGTCCCGGCCAGTGGGGTGCAGAGGGGACCTGGCACGGCGCCCTGCCTGCCTCTGTGCCCCCGGCACCCTGTGGGGAGGTGTGATGGGCGGGCGCTGGCAGCCTCGTTGGGCCCCGAGGCCCCCCGGCCCTGGGCCGCGGGGTGACCCCACAGGCCGGGCCTCCAGCCTGCCGGCCCCCGGAGGTGAGGCCCAGGGTCAGGCCCTGCTCCTCGGACACATGAACCCACAGCGGCCTGAGGGGTGGAGGCGCCCCGGGAACCAGGAGAGCCCGACCGGACCCCGCCCAGCTGCGGCGAAAACACAGAAAAGCATGTTTCCTCTCCAGGCCGCCTCTCAGGCCACCGCGCCTGCGGGGGGGAGGGGGCGCCCCAATCTGGTGACCGCCGAGGTGTAAGCCCCCCCGTACGCCTCCTTGGACCCGCAGGGCCCTGCCGTGACCTTGACCTTGGCAAGTTAGTTCCTGGGTCTGAGGCGCCGCCGGAAGTGGACATCGCTGTTAATTGCATAAAAGAGGGGGCGTGGGGAAATGAATAAACCGGACACACGTGGAAGTGGCAGCAGAACGGGCCGTGGGAGGAGCCTTCGCCCACACGTGACCCCCCCGCCCCCCCTCCTGAGGAGCCCGCTCCACCTGCTGTGGTGGGAGGGGGGCTGCCGCTGAGGGCGAGGCAGAGCAGCCAGGAGTGGCCTCCCGGGGAGGCTGTTACATAAGAGGCTGCCTGGGAGGGAGATGTGCCTGTTTGGTTTTTTCCTGCAGAGAGAGAGAGAGAGAGAGAGAGAGAGAGAGAGAGAGAGATGGAGAGAGAGAGAGACAGGGGGAGAGAGAGAGAGAGAGAGAGAGAGAGGGAGAGAGACAGGGAGAGGAGGGGAGAGAGAGAGAGAGAGAGAGAGAGAGAGACAGGGAGAGAGAGAGACACCAGAGAGAGAGAGAGACAGAGATAGAGAAGCAGAATGGGATGGAACCACTTGCCATCTGCCCATTTCACAGCTGTGGACACTGAGTCTCTAAAGACCCAATGGGCCCCAACTGGGGGCCAGGCTCCTGAGCACAGCCGTGTCCCCCCCACCTGTCAGGGGGCCCCGGTGTTCCTTCGGGGACTGTAATGAGGAGGAGCTCTGGGGGCTGTTTGAGGTCCTGGATCCAGCCGTGCCTGAAACCCACCCTTGGGCTTCCCAGTCGCATTCATGAAAGCTCTCATGTGCTGGCCTTGGGTTCTTTAAATATCTTTAATTTCAGAGAGGGAGAAACATCAGTGATGAGAACCATGGATCGGCTGCCTCCTGCACGCCCCCCACTGGGGTTGGAGCCCACAGCCCGGGCCTGTGCCCTGACCAGGAACTGAACCTGGTACCCGTTAGTGCCCAGGCCGTCGCCCTACCCACTGAGCCGAACAGGCAAGGGCACTGGATTTTTAATTTATTTTTTCTGCTCACGTTCAAGCATCCACAACGGGTTCAAGGTGTAGACCCCTCCTGCCCCCAAGGGGCGCCCTCACAGCCGGGAATGGTTGAAGGGCTGCGGGCCGGCCAGGGTGGGAATCCCTGCCTCCTCCTCTGGGGCCTGGCTCCCGGCCTGGGGCTGACCTGGGCTCCGGAGATGGGGCATCGGAGACGCCCCGCCCCCAGGGAGGCTCCCCAGGCTGGGGCGGAGGGGGAGGCAGGATGGACGGGACAGGACGGGACGGGACAGGGGCCCGGCCGCCCAGCCTCCCCGCCGAGAACGTGCAGCCTGGCGGCGGGCGGAGGCCTGGCCTCCGATTCCATCTGCAGGGCCAGCCGTGCGGACACGCTAATAGAATTGTCACATCTGCGCGGCGGACTGAGCCGTTATGTGCTGCTCGCCCGGGCGAGGCCGGCGCCCTGGGGGGGGGGAGGGAGCCCAGAAGCCCGGCCTCCCGACAAACACGCAGGCCGCCTCTGACTGCCCCGCCCCGAGGGTGTCAGCGCCCCGTCTGCCAGGCTGGACCGGGGGCGCTGGGGGGGGAGGGGGGGCCAGGCGGGCGCTCCTGACTTTCCCTCACACACACACACCACACACACACACACACACACACACACACGCACACGCACGCACACGGTCCCCAGTCTGAGGTCGCAGCGGGCGGGGCTGGGGCGTGGGAGGGTGCGGGCAGCTGACCGCACTGCGGCCTGATGTCCCTCCATCGGACATGGGAGAGCTGCCAGCCCTGGCCGCCGGGGCTCAGCTGGTTGGGGCCCCCCCTGCAGGGCAAGGTCATTGGATGGATCCGGTCAGGGCACAAGCCCCGGATGTGGGCTCCATCCCCAGCAGGGGGCGTGCGGGGGCAGCTGGCGGATGTTTCTCTATCCTCTTCTCTAAATTAATTTTTTTTTTTTAGCCAAAACCGGTGTGGCTCAGTGGATAGAGCGTCGGCCTGCGACCGAAAGGTCCCAGGTTCGATCCTGGTCAAGGGCATGCACCTTGGTTGCGGCCGGTGGGGGGTGCGCAGGAGGCGGCTGGTCGATGATTCTCTCTCATCCATGTTTCTGGCTCTCTCTCTCTCTCCTTTCCTCTCTGTGAAAAATCAAAATAATATATATATTTTTTAAATAAAATCATTTTTTTAATAAAATAAAGCACGTCGAGGCCTTCGGACGGTGTCGGGGTGCAGGCGGTCAGACCGGGCGATCTCCAGGGCGGCGGTGCAGCCCCCCAATTGGATCCAAACCCCCGAGGGCGTGGGGGCCGAGCAGACCTCGGTTCCCGTGTCTCCATGGCCCCGCGTTCCAGGCGGAAAGCTGAGGCCCGAGGGGCCGGGCCACGGGCTCAGCGGCCCACCCGTCCGGCCCGGACCCGAGCCCGGCAGGGGCTCTGCAGGCGGGGCCCGGGCCGTGCGCCCACGGAGGGCCGGCGTCCCCGGACACGGCGGCTCCTGCCGGCGGAGCGGAAAGCAGCGGGCACGGCCGGTGGCGCACACGCGTGTTTATTGCACGGCCTCCCGGGCGCCGCCCGCACGGTGCCCGTTCCGCAGGGTGCCCGTCCCCGCAGGGTGCCCGTCCCCGCAGGGTGCCCGTCCCCGCAGGGTGCCCGTCCTGCAGGGTGACCGTCCCCGCAGGGTGCCCGTCCCGCAGGGTGCCCGTCCCGCAGGGTGCCCGTCCCCTTAGGGTGCCCGGAAGGAGGGATCGCTCCGGAAGGAGCGCAAAGTGCCAGCGGGAGAGCGCCGGACCTGGGCCTGGGGCCCTCCGCCCGGGGCCGCCCGCACAGGGACAGCCTCTCCGAGCGCCCGGCACCCACAGGTCCCCTGAGACTGGACCGCTCAGTCCCTGAGATAATGCCGGGATGGAGGCCCCAGGGAGGCCCGGGGACCACGCCCACCGGGAGGGCGGGACCTTCCCCGCACCGAGGCGCAGGCACCCCGCGGACAGACCCCCAGGGGGGAGGGCAGAGTCCCGGATGGAGGGCAGAGCCCCCGGGGGGAGGGCAGAGCCTCGGGGGAAGGGCAGAGCCCCCGGGTGGAGGGCAGAGCCCCGGGGGGAGGGCAGAGTCCCGGGGGGAGGGCAGAGCCCCCGGGGGGAGGGCAGAGCCCCCGGGGGGAGGGCAGAGCCCCGGGGGGAGGGCAGAGCCCCGGGGGGAGGGCAGAGCCCCCGGGGGGAGGGCAGAGCCCCCGGGGGGAGGGCAGAGTCCCCGGGGGGAGGGCAGAGCCCCCGGGGGGAGGGCAGAGCCCCCGGGGGGAGGGCAGAGCCCCGGGGGGAGGGCAGAGCCCCCGGGGGAGGGCAGAGCCCCCGGGTGGAGGGCAGAGTCCCGGGGGGAGGGCAGAGCCCCCGCAGCCCGCAGCCCGCAGCCCCAGCCCCGGGGCGGGCCGGGCGGTGTCGGGGCGGCGCGCAGCGGCGGAGGCTCAGAAGCCCTGCAGCTCGGGCACGTGGCGGTACAGCTCCAGGGCCTCGGGGTTGGAGAAGGCGCCGCGGGGGTCCACGGCCTGGCCGGCGATCACCTGCTTCACCGCCACCTCCACCTTCTTGCCGTTGAGGGTGTACTGCGGGGGGAGCGGGCGGTGAGCCCCGGAGGAGCCCGGCCGCCCCGCACCCGCCCGGCGGCCTAAGGGCTGCGTCCCCGCCGCTTCCCCGGGGCCAGGCCTGGCCGGGAGCGCCATCCCAGCGCCGTGTCAGGGAGCGGCTGCTTCCGGCCAGAGGCCGGCCCGCCGGCACCCAGAGCCAGAGCAGGGGAACTCCCAGGCGGGGCACACCCCGGCGCCCCAGAACGGAAAGGAAATGTGTGGGCGCCGCTTAAACAGGGCGAACCCACAGGAAGCGCGGGGCGGGGCGGCAGTTCTCTGAGACACAGCACGCAGCAGCCAGGGAGTGTTCCCTAACCCTAACCCCTAATCCCTAACTCCCCAAAACCCTAACCCCCAACTCCTAACCCCTAACCCCCAACCCCAACCCCCAACCCCTAACTCCCTAAAACCCTAACCCCCAACTCCTAACCCCTAACCCCTAACTCCCTAAAACCCTAACCCCTAACCCCTAACTCCCTAAAACCCTAACCCCCAACTCCTAACTCCTAACTCCTAACCCTTAACTCCCTAAAACCCTAACCCCTAACTCCTAACTCCCTAAAACCTTAACCCCTAACCCCTAACTCCCCAAAACCCTAACCCCCAACTCCTAACCCCTAACTCCTAACCCTTAACTCCCTAAAACCCTAACCCCTAACCCCCAACCCCCAACCCCAACCCCTAACTCCCTAAAACCCTAGCCCTAGCCCTAACCCTAACCCCCCCTCCTGGAAACATTGTAGCAAAGACGTTGCCGGGACAGCTCCGAGCGCAGCGCCACCTGCCGGCCCGGGGAGCAGCTGCACAGGCGCACACACGCGCGCACACACACGTGGGGGGGGGGGCGGTGCAGGGCCGGGCCTCCCTGCTCTCTGAGGGGGTATCTAGCAGAAGCTGCTTTCGGTGCAGTTTAGGAAGGGTTAAAAAGGGGGTGGCGGGGGAAAGGCACTTGTTGCCAGGCAACAGGGACAAACTATATATAAAGCCTGAGCCAGCCTCGCGATGAGTCCCGAGCGTGAGCCCATGGGAGGTGCCAGTGCGCAGGCGGCCGCGGCCAGGGGGAGGGGCAGGGGGCAGGTAGAGGGGTAGAGGCGGGAGGGGGGGGTAGAGGCAGGGGGAGGTGCCAGTGCGCAGGCGGCCGCGGCCAGGGGGAGGGGGCAGGTAGAGGGGGGAGGAGGAGGGGGAAGAAGCAGGGGGAGGGGACAGGTAGAGGGAGGAGGAGGAGGGGGAAGAAGCAGGGGGAGGGGACAGGTAGAGGGGGGAGGAGGAGGGGGAAGAAGCAGGGGGAGGGGACAGGTAGAGAGGTAGAGGCAGGGGGTGGGGGAAGCAGGGGCAGGAGGGGGGGGAGGGGCAGAGGAGAGGGCAGGGCAGGCCCGCGGGGCACGCACCGGGATGCCCTTGGTCTCCAGGATGAGGCTGGGCACGTGCCGGGCGGACAGGCCGCTGCGGATGGCGTCGCGGATGCGCTGCACCAGCGCGGGCCGGAAGGCGTGGCCGGCCGCCATCCGCAGGAACAGCACCACGCGCTCCTCGCCGTCGCGGTTGTGCTGCGGGACGCACAGGCTGTCGCTCACCTCCTCGAAGGCTTCCACTGCGGAGGGGAGGGCGGGAAGGGGTCAGGCCGGCCGCGAGGGGCCCGGGGGCGCGGGGATGGGGGGACGAACACCCCACGGGGGAGACAGCTCCCCGAGCTGGCCGGTCTGCGAGGAGGCCTGAGCGGCCCCCGCTTTACAGGTTATTGTTTAAGGAGGCTGGTCCGGGCCAGGATCTCGGTGGTGAGAGCCTCGGGCCAGGCTCCGGAGGGTCAGGGGTCCATTCACGGTCGAGGGCATGCACCTGGGTTGCAGGCTCCAGCTCTGCTCCAGGCGAGCGGGCAGGAGGCAACCAATCCGGGTCTCCCTCCCAGCAGTGTTTCTCTCCCCCCTCCCTTCCACGCTCCCTAAACAATTCATGGGGAAATATCCTCGGGTGAGGATTAACGAAGCACAAATTAGATGTGAAGCCCGGCCGGCGAGGCTCAGTGGATGAGCGCTGGCCGAGGGACCAGATGAGTCCAGGTGGGGGCCATGCGGGCTCCGGCCCCAGCGCGGGGGGCGCAGCTGTGAGGCCACGGGGCCCCGTATGGTGCTCTGTGGTCCTCAGCACTCCGGAGCCCCCTCCGGAGCCCCCCCTGAGCCCCCTCCTGAGCCCCCTCCGGAGCCCCCTCCGGAGCCCCCTCCGGAGCCCCCCCTGAGCCCCCTCCGGAGCCCCCCCTGAGGCCGCCCGGAAGGACACGCCCACCCATGTCCGCTCACCCCGGGAGGCGGGCCGAGGGGAGGCCTTGGGAAAGCCCGCCCGCCGGCCAGGACCCCGCCCTCCCGGGCCTGACCACCGGAGGGCGCGCCTACCGATGTTGTAGATCTCGGAGCTGCCGAAGCGCACGCCGTTGGGGTTGAGCGTGCCGTCGCTGGGGAGAGACGGGGCGTGAACATGGAGCGGCTCAGAGCGGGCGTGTCCCAGAGGCCCCCCATGGAGCGGGGCGTGTCCCAGAGGCCCCCCCATGGAGCGGGGCGTGTCCCAGAGGCCCCCCCATGGAGCGGGGCGTGTCCCAGAGGGCCCCCCCATGGAGCGGGGCGTGTCCCAGAGGCCCCCCCATGGAGCGGGGCGTGTCCCAGAGGCCCCCCCATGGAGCGGGGCGTGTCCCAGAGGGCCCCCCATGGAGCGGGGCGTGTCCCAGAGGCCCCCCCATGGAGCAAGGCATGTCCCAGAGGCCCCCCCATGGAGCGGGGCGTGTCCCAGAGGGCCCCCCCATGGAGCAAGGCATGTCCCAGAGGCCCGCCCCATGGAGCGGGGCGTGTCCCAGAGGCCCCCCCATGGAGCGGGGCGTGTCCCAGAGGCCCCCCCATGGAGCGGGACGTGTCCCAGAGGCCCCCCATGGAGCGGGGCGTGTCCCAGAGGCCCCCCCCATGGAGCGAGGCTGGAGCAGAGGGGCCCCCCATGGAGCGGGGCTGGAGCAGAGGGGCCGCGTGGTGGACACCCCCTCCACACAGTGTGTCCCCTCTCCTGATCCCGGCCAGCCATCCCTCCCCTCCCCTCTCCCTCCCTCTCTCTCTCTCTCTAAACTCAGAGCCAGACACCAGAGCAGCCGCCTCGTGTGGGCACCGTGTCCCCTCACTGCGCCCCCCACCCACCCACCCCCGTGCAGGGTCCCTCCCGGCTGTGGTGGCCCCAGGACCGAGAGCCCTGACCGGAGCGCTGTCCGGGCGCCAGGCACCGGCTGTGCCTGTGCGGCCTCTCCCTCCGCCCCACCCCGCTCCGCCCCGGAAGGTGAGCCGGCCGCCCCTCCGCTCTGGCCTGGGGAGCGGGCTCACCTCCGGCCCAGCATGACGATGCCCCCCGTCCTGGGGTTGATCTTGCAGTAGTCGCCGTGCGCCCAGACACCTGCGGGCAGAGGCGCACCGTCGCCCTGAGAGCCTGGCCGGAAACCCTCATGGTATGGGGGGGAGGGGAGAGCTGTGGGGGGAGGGCACGGGGGGGGACGCCAGGGCTGGAACCTGGGAACTTGGAGAAGTAGGCCTTCCGGTACTTGCTGCCCGTCTCGTCATTCCAGAAGTGCGTGGGCTGGCAGGGGAAGGGCCTGGTGCACACCAGCTCCCCGCTCTCGCCCCAGACGGCCCTGCCTGGGGAGGGAGGGAGGGGAGGTCAGTATCCCGGACACGCCCGCCCGCAGAGCTGGCCCGCCCGCCCGGAGCCGCCGCTGCCCTACCCGCCTCGTCCCAGGCCTCCACGGCCATGCCCAGGTTTCGGGCCTGGATCTCGCCTCGGTAGACGGGGAGGGAGACGTTCTGGCCCATGAAGCAGGAGATGATGTCGGTGCCGCCTGGACAGCGAGAGGCAGGTCCCCATTCAGAGGATGGAGACGGAGGGCTTGTCTGTCACCTGTGAGCACGGAGGGGGCAGACCCCGCTCCTCCCCATCAGCGCCGGGACGGCCCGGCCCCATAGGCCTGGCCCTGTGGCTGAGCATCGGCCTAGGGGCCAGGAGGTCAGGGTTCCGTTCCCGGTGAGGGCACAGGCCGGGTTTGGGGCTCCATCCCCAGTGTGAAGCGTGCCGGTGGCAGTCAACCCATGATTCTCTCATCATGGCTGTTTCTCTCTCTCTCTGCTTTCTTCCTGTCCCTGACATCAGTACAAGTATATGTGTTTTTTAAAATACTGGAAGCTCTAGGCAGACAGGCTGCTTTACGGGAGGAACGGAGAGGAGAGCGTGGCACAGCTCTGGGGGGCTCGCGGCCTCTCCCGGGGGCGTGGAGGGGAAGGGGAGACGGGCCCATCAGATCTGCCTGCGGGCGGCTCGGGGCCGGGGCCTGAGGAGTGCCGCCCGCAGGACCGCCCGGGCCGCACCTGAGATGGAGCCCAGCAGCACGTTGCTCTTGACGCTCGTGTACACGTACTCGTAGCTCTGCGCTTTGAGCGGGGAGCCCGTGGACAGGATCGTGTGCAGCGTCTGCAGGCTGTGCGTTTCCGCTGCGAGGAAGCAGAGTGGTGAGACCCCGGCACCTGCGGGCTGGCCGCCCCGGGGAGGGAGGGGAGGAGGGGAGGGAGGGGAGGGGGCTGCCTCCCTGGGGGAGGGGGAGGGGGAGGAGGGAGGGGAGGGGGCTGCCTCCCTGGGGGAGGGGGAGGGGGAGGAGGGAGGGGAGGGGGCTGCCTCCCTGGGGGAGGGGGAGGGGGAAGGGGAGGGGGCTGCCTCTCTGGGGGAGGGGAGGAGGGGAGGGAGGGGAGGGGGCTGCCTCCCTGGGGGAGGGGGAGGGGGAGGAGGGAGGGGAGGGGGCTGCCTCCCTGGGGGAGGGGGAGGGGGGAGGAGGGAGGGGAGGGGGCTGCCTCCCTGGCTGGCCATCAGGGGCTCACCTGGCTTCAGGCCTCTCTCCTCCAGCACCGACAGCCACTTGGCCCCAGTTCCCAGGATGGTGATGCTGGGGGCAGGAGAGAACGGGGTCGCCATGAGGGAGGGCTCGCCTCTGCTTGTGTGCCACCCCGGATGAACGGGCGCGGTTCCCGGATTAAACCCGGATGAACGGGCGCCGGCCAGCGGAGGGGAGGGGTGCAGAGGGGGAGGACAGGGCGTACAGGGGGAGGAGACGGGGGACACTCACCCCAGCCTGTCCACCAGGTCCCAGAGCACGGAGGGCGTGGGCACCAGCGGGGAGCCGTCGTACAGGACCAGCGCGGCGCCCGTGGCCAAGGCCGACACCATCCAGTTCCACATCATCCAGCCCACCTGCGGCGGCGGCGGGCGCTCAGCGGGCGGCACCCTGGCCACACGCCCTCGCTCCCGGACTCGGCCAGGGCCGGTCTCACACCTGATCCCCAGCTGCACACACTTCTCACGGCTGCCGTAATGGCCAACACCCGTTCATTCTCCGCCCCAGGCCCTGAAGGCCGACACCGGGGTGCAGGCTGCCCCCTGCTGGAGGCGCACGGAAGCGCAGCGGCCGGGAAGCCGCTCCAGCACAGCCAACACCTGAGGAGCCCAAGCCTCTGAGCACAGCCCCCCTTCCCCTCCCCGCCCCCTCTCCCGGAGCCCACCCTCAGGGCCCGCCCCCCACCCCCAGGGCCCGCCCCGCGCACCGTGGTGTAGTAGAGGAGGATGTCACTGCTGCCCATGTCGCTGTGGAGCATGTGCTCCTTCAGGTGCTGGATGAGGGTGCCCTGCGGGGAGACCGTGTGAGCGGGCGGGGGCGGGAGCACGGGGGGGGGGGGGGAAGCACGGGGGGGGGGAGCGCTGGGGTGGGGGATGGGAGCACTGGGGCGGGAGCACGGGGAGAGCACGGGGGTGGGGGGTGGGAGCACTGGGGCGGGAGCACGGGGAGAGCACTGGGGTGGGGGTGGGAGCACTGGGGCGGGAGCACGGGGAGAGCACTGGGGTGGGGGGTGGGAGCACTGGGGCGGGAGCACAGGGAGAGCACTGGGGTGGGGGTGGGAGCACTGGGGCGGGAGCACAGGGAGAGCACTGGGGTGGGGGGTGGGAGCACTGGGGCGGGAGCACGGGGAGAGCACTGGGGTGGGGGTGGGAGCACTGGGGCGGAGCACGGTGTGGGGACGGGAGCCGGGGGGAGGCCGGGCCGCGGGGACACCCACCCCGGCCGAGTGCACCATGCACTTGGGCGCGCCGGTGGTGCCGGAGGAGAACATGATGAACAGCGGGTGGCTGAAGGGCAGCTGCTCGAACTCCAGCTGCGGCGCCTGGTCCCCCGTCCCGGCCGCCAGGAAGTCCTCCAGGAACTCGCTGCGGGAACCGGGAGCCCTCAGTGCAGCCCTCCGCCCAGAGCAGCCGCGCTCCCTCCCCTCCCCTCCATCCAGCCCTTCCTTCCCGAGGGGGGACGGGGGGCAGCGAGAGGGGCCTGGGGGAGCCAGGCGCAGGGGGCATTTCCGGCTGCTTTAACAGCGCCCACAGCGGCGGCTGGCCCTTCCTCAAGCGCTTCAACAGCCCGGCTCAATGGTGAGCGTGACCTATGACCCAGGAGGTCAGGGCACAGGCCTGGGTTGCGGGCTCCACCCCCAGCAGGGGGCGTGCAGGAGGCAGCCAATCCCAGATTCTCTCTCCTCTTTTTGATGTCTCTCTCCCTTTCCCTTCCTCTCTGAAGCCAATAAAAGTATCTTAAATAAATAACAATGATAAGGATAATAAAGGGCTTCGACAACTGCCACACCCACCCCATGCCAGGGGCGCCCCTCCGATCCCTGCTCCCGGGCCCGCCTTCTCCCCCGGGGGCCACAGTGGCTGCCGGAGGCCGCCTCACCTGTGGGGGATCTGGGAGATGTCCACCTCCTCCCGGGGCGCCACGTAAGGGATCACCACCACCTTCTGCAGGTCCGGCAGCCCTGCGGGGGACAGTGAGACAGGGCATGGGCGGTGGGCCCTGGCAGGGCCCCGCCCCCAGGCCGCCCAGGCCCCGCCCCAGGCCGCCCAGGCCCCGCCCCAGGCCGCCCAGGCCCCGCCCCTGGCAGGGCCCCACCCCAGGCCGCTCAGGCCCCGCCCCCAGGCCGCCCAGGCCCCGCCCCAGGCCGCCCAGGCCCCGCCCCAGGCCGCTCAGGCCCCGCCCCAGGCCGCCCAGGCCCCGCCCCAGGCCGCCCAGGCCCCGCCCCCAGGCCCCGCTCGCTCGGCGCACCCTTCACCACCCGCTGCAGCTTGTCCAGGTGGCCGTGCGTCCGGCCGTTGTACACCACGGCCTCCACGGAGAAGAGGAGCTTGGGCTGGATCTGGGAGAACCGGTCCAGGACACCCTGCGGGGGAGGTGGTGGGGTCACCCCGGAGCCCCCTCAGCAGCCCCTGGGCCCATGACCACACCCCAGGCCCACCCGGCTCCGGAAACGACCCAGTTTGACCCCCGTGAACCCCGTTTCCCAGGCACTGCAGCCCCTGCCCCGCCCGCGGGGGTCAGCACTCCGGTCCTGGCACCCCACACGGCCTTCCCGAGGCCTCCCCCCTCGGTGCTGAGGCGCCCAGGGACCGGGTCCGGCCACCAAGACCTCCTGCGAGGATCCCGCTGGCCTCGCGTGGGGCCCGGGCTGCGCACACCGGGCACACAGGGGTCCAGGGGCCCTCCCTCCCCTGGGCACCCGACTCACGTTCACCCCGAAGTCGGGGGATGTGGAGCTCCAGATGGCGCCGATGCTCGCAGCCGCCAGCATGGCCTCCACGGCGTGCTCCCCGTTGGGGAGGTAGCCTGCAGGGGGACAGGGGAGCTGGGGGGTGGGGGGCACCCTGCAGGGGGACAGGGGAGCTGGGGGGTGGGGGGCACCCTGCAGGGGGACGGGGAGCCGGGGGGAGGTGGGGGGCACCCTGCAGGGGGACGGGGAGCCGGGGGCCCGGTCTCTGGGCAGAGACCCTGCAGACCGGATGCCGGGCAGGCCTCCCAGCCGGTCCTGCCGGACAGCCTGGTCCTGATGGTGACAGGCGATAAGGGGCCGGCTCTCCGCCCTCGGCAAACACTCCGGTGCCCACGGCCCGCCCCGCCCGCCCCAAGCGGTACACGGGGCCCTTCCCCTCCGTCCCCGCAGACACTCACCCACCACGCGGTCCCCGCTCCGCACGCCCATCCTCCGCATGGCGGCCGCCAACAGCGCCACCTGCTGCCGCAGCTCCTCGAAGGTCACCTTCCCCACCTCCTCGCGGCCCTCCCCTGCGGGAGGAAGGGGCTCAGGGCCGGCGGCACCCCAGGGACCGGAGGGCAGGGCCCCACTCCCGGCCAGGGCGCAGCCGGCGGCGGGCTCCATCCCGGTGGGGGGCGTGCAGGAGGCACCTCTCACCACTGGTGTCTCTCCCTCTCCCTTCCTCTCTGACATCAATAAAGTTTTTTTTTTTAAAGGAAAAGTACTGGAGCCGGACAGGGCTGCTGGCTTCACAGCCTGAGACTGTGCTGGCACCCACTCGAGTCCACACTCCCCTGGGGTGACTTTCTAAAGGCTCAGGTGCTGGTCCCTGAGGGACATCCCCCGGGAGGGGGGGGGAGGGAGGGGGGAGGAAGGAGGAAGGGAGGATGGGAGGGAGGAAGGAGGGAGAGAGGGAGGAAGGAGGGGAGGAGGATGGGAGGAAGGAGGGGAGGAGGGAGGAGGAAGGGAGGGAGGAAAGGAGGGAGGAAAAGAGGGGAGGAGGAAGGAGGGGAGGGAGGAGGGAGGAAAGGAGGGAGGAAAGGAGGGGAGGAGGGAGGAGGGGAGGAGGGAGGTGGGGAGGAGGATGGGAGGAAGGAGGAAGGAGGGGAGGAGGATGGGAGGAAGGAGGGGAGGAGGAAGGAGGGGAGGAGGGAGGAGGGGAGGAGGAAGGAGGGGAGGGAGGAGGGAGGGAGGGAGGGAGGGAGGAGAGAGGAAGGAGGGAGGGAGGGAGGGAGGAAGGAGGATGGGAGGGAGGGAGAGAGGAGGAAGGGAGGAGGGAGGGAGGGAGGAGGGAGGGAGTGCTCCCGGACTCACGGGCCACGTAGAGGGCCACCTTGTCGCTGAGCCGGTGCCGCAGCAGGTTCTCGGCGTAGTTGAGCCGGCTGCCGGCGAACCACTCGGGCACGTCCGCCACCCCCTTGGAGCGGTCCACCACCTGCAGGGGCGGGAGGACAGGGAGCTGCTGGAAATGGCGCCCCACCTGGGCAGACCGTCCGGAAGCCGCCCCCCGAACCCCTCACCTCGTGGTACATCCGCGAAGACACGACGCCGCTGAACTTCCAGAACTCGGCCCAGAAGTCGGCGTAGGACTCCACGGACCACTGGTACAGGTCGTGGTAACTGCCTGGACAGCAGGGACAGGGCCCGGCTCAGACAGACCTCAGGAGGCGTCTGAGCCGGTCCCTGAGCAGCGGGCACCCCTGGGGAACCCTTGGGGAACCCCGGCACCTCTGGGCGTCCCGGGCCTCCGAGGAGGACTGGGGGGGGGGGTAGATTGGGGGAATCATCACTTCCGGTGAAGCACACCCCCCCCACCCCACCCCCCGTGGTCCCCAAAGGGCACGAAGCCGTGAGGACGGACACCGAGGACCCGGGACCCCGGAGCCACAGGTCCAGGACTCTCCGCCCTCCACAGGTCCGGACCGGACCACTGCTCAGCCGGGGGACCTCAGGCATGTTCCTTCCGCCCAGGCCGTGCCTCGGTTTCCCCCTCTGTTAAAGGGAGGGGACAAACAGCACCCTCCTGCCAGGGCACGGCCGAGACGGGGCAGGAAGCCAGCCTGCCCCTCGGGCTCAGTGCTTGAGCATCGACCTACGAACCAAGGGGTCAAGGTCGGACTTCAGGTCCAGGTTCCATTCTGCTTAAGGGCACAGGCCTGGGTGGCGGGCTCCATCCCCAGTGGGGGGCGTGCAGGAGGCGGCCGGTCCGGGATTCTCTCTCATCACGGCTATTTCCATCTCTCTCCCCCCCCTTCCTCTCAGCCTGCACCTTCAACCCTCGGCAGAGATTCCGCCGGCCCCGGGGACGGGCACCCCGCCAGTCCTGGGGAGCAGTGAGGCTCCAGGCGGCAGGCAGCTGACGCCCCGGAGCTCCCACCCCAGCTCCACTGGCAGGACTGGAGGCAGGGACGCGGCCTGCGCCGGGCTGGCACTGCCCCCACGCGGGGCCTGTGCCCTTAAGTGACCAAAGAGGCACTTGGCACGGTCATTCCAAAGAGCGTGTACCCGAAGCAGGCACTCCCTCCTGAGGGCGCCCAGGTGGCATGTCTGGTGAGGCCCGAGGAAGGGCCTGGCCTCGCCCGCCACCCATGCCCGCTGCCCGGGCTGCAGGCTGCGCCCGAGGGTCTGCCTGGTGGGCAGGGCATCCTCAGCCAGCTCTGCTGGGAGAAGCGGCAAGAACCGACCTATCGCCAGGACCGGTTCGGCTCAGTGGGTAGAGCGTCGGCCTGCGGACTGAAAGGTCCCGGGTTCGATTCCGGTCAAGGGCATGTACCTTGGTTGCGGGCACATCCCCAGTAGGGGGTGTGCAAGAGGCAGCTGATGGGTGATTCTCTCTCATCGATGTTTCTAACTCTCTATCCCTCTCTCTTCCTCTCTGTGAAAAACCAATAAAAATATGAAAAAAAAAAAAAAAGAAAAAAGAAAAAAAAAAAGAACCGACCTACCACCCAGCCCGTGTGGCTTAGTGGTTGAGCATCAACCTATGAACCCAGAGGTCAGGGTTCGATTCCCAGTCAGGGCACAGGCCCGGTGGGGGGCGTGCAGGAGGCAGCCGATCAGTGATTCTCTCTCCTTGTTGATGTTCCTATCTCTCTCTCCCTCTTCCTTCCTCCCATAAATCAATAAAAAGTTTTTTTTTTAAATAAATAAAAAGAAAAAGACCTGCCATGCACTGCAGGCCTGCACGGGGCCGGGTGCAGCTCCTGCAAGTTCACGGTCAGCAAGCAGCCTGGGGGAGCCCCTGGGCCCTGTGCCGAGGGGTGACCAGTCAGACCGGCTTCCTGGTGGCTCTGGCGGAGCCAGCGGGCACTGAGCACCGAGGGGGGCACTGAGCACCTACAGACACTGAGCACCGAGCTGCACTGAGCACCGAGAGGCATTGAGCACTGAGCAGAGCACTGAGCACCTACAGACACTGAGCACCGAGAGGCACTGAGCACCGAAAGGCACTGAGCTCCAGCACTGAGCACCGAGCAGGGCACTGAGCACCTACAGACACTGAGCACCGAGAAGCACTGAGCACCGAGAGGCACTGAGCTCCAGCACTGAGCACCGAGCAGGGCACTGAGCACCTACAGACACTGAGCACCGAGAGGCACTGAGCTCCAGCACTGAGCACCGAGCGGGGGCACTGAGCACCTACAGACACTGAGCACCGAGAGGCACTGAGCACCGAGAGGCACTGAGCTCCAGCACTGAGCACCGAGCAGGGCACTGAGCACCTACAGACACTGAGCACCGAGAGGCACTGAGCTCCAGCACTGAGCACCGAGCGGGGGCACTGAGCACCTACAGACACTGAGCACCGAGAGGCACTGAGCACCGAGAGGCACTGAGCTCCAGCACTGAGCACCGAGCAGGGCACTGAGCACCTACAGACACTGAGCACCGAGAGGCACTGAGCTCCAGCACTGAGCACCGAGCGGGGGCACTGAGCACCTACAGACACTGAGCACCGAGAGGCACTGAGCTCCAGCACTGAGCACCGAGCGGGGTACTGAGCGCCAGAGGGCATAGCACGCAGGAAGCAGGGGGACCAGCCAGGGGTGGAGGGAGAGGTGCGGGGGTGGAGGGGGACGGGGGCAGTGGCAGAGCCAGGGGGACCCCCGTCCAAGCCGGGTGACAGCTGATGCTGACTGAGGAGAGGGGTGCAGCCCCCCCAGGGGGGAGGGGGAGAAACCATGAGGAGCTAAGACCCCAGAGGTGCGGAGCGGGGCAGGTGAAGGGGTAGGGAGAGGTCAGGGGGGAGAGGTCAGGGTGTGTGGGACAAGCCAGCAGGAGCTGCGGGGACAAAGGCACAAAGGCCTCCTCCCTGCCCGCCAGGCGGCTCCCGCACAGCCGGTAAGGCAGGCTCCCACCGGCCCCTCCTCCTGGTGCCCTGACAGTCCTCCTGGCCTTCTGCAGGGTCAGCCTGGGGTGGGGTGGGGTGGGGTGGGGTAACAGGGGACTGAGGGCTGGCAAGCGACCCCACAACAGAGGGAAGGGCTGCCAGGCGGAAAGGAAGCCTCAGGCTGCACCCCAACCCACAAGCAGGAAGCTGGGGGGCACGGGACCGCTGTGGACTGAGGGGTCCCCAGGCCAGAGGGGGGACCCTCCCCGGGAGAGGATGCCCCACACGCAGGGAGAGGCTGCGGGCGGGAGCCCAGCGCCCTGGACCGGAAAGCGCACATCCGGGCCCTTCGGGTGATCAGGAGCGGCTCTGAGGGCCACGTCCGGGAGAGGGGGCGCCCCGGGCAGCGGGCCCCGGGCCGGGGTCCCCCGGGCGCCGGCGGCACTCACCCAGCGCCAGGCCGCAGGAGGCGCCCACGGCCGCCCGGAAGCGGTCCATCTGCGTGTTCCTCTTGCTGTCGGGCTCCCACATCAGCCGGCACCCCACGATCTCGTCGGACATGGCTGCGGGGGGCGCGGGGCGCGGGCCGGCGGGACGGCGCGAGCGGCTCGGCGGAGCGTGGACTGAGCCCGGCGCAGCCGGACCCCACGCGGCACCGAGGCCCCGCCCACCGGGGCCCCGCCCACCTGCCCGCCCCCGGGGGCCACGCCCCTTCGTGTAACCTTCCGCCGCGCGGATCCGCAAAGGAGTCCGGCGGGGGCGGGGTGGGGGGGCCCGCAGGCGCCTCGGCCCGGGCTCCCCGCGCTCACCTGGGGCGCGGGCGGTTCTAGCAGCCCAGGGAGCCAGGAGCCGGTGGTTGTCAGCGGTTCAGTCATTCACCCTTTTTTTTCCCCTTTTTTAAAAAATATATATTTTTATTGATGTCAGAGAGGAAGGGAAAGGGAGAGAAACATCCATGATGAGAGCGAATCCTGGACCGGCTGCCTCCTGCACGCCCCCCGCTGGGGATGGAGCCCACAACCCGGGCCTGTGCCCTGACCGGGAATCGAACCGTGACCTCCTGGCTCCTGTCAACACTCAGCTCCTTAGCCGCCTGGTTGGGGTCTGGGTTTTTTGTTGGTTTGTTTGTTTGTTTTTGTAAGATTCATATGACATCCTGTATTGTCTCCATTTCATTATTTGTGGGGTTTTTTAAAAATATTTTTTGCATTTTTTATATTATATGTGTACACACCTTACCAATCCCCCTCTTAAATATTTTATTGGGTTTTTTTTTTTTCTTTCACAGAGAGGAAGGGAGACAAATAGAGCATTGGAATCATCGATGAGAGAAACATCCATCAGCTGCCTCCTGCACACCGCCTACTGGGGATGTGCCCGCAACCAAGGTACATGCCCTTGACCGGAATCGAACCCGGGACCTTTCAGTCCGCAGGCCGATGCTCTATCCACTGAGGCACACCGGTTAGGGCTGGCCTTTTTTTTTTTTTTTTTTTTTTAATTGAACTGCTAACTAAGAGGGCTGAGGCATGGCTGTCCTTGGAATGAAGAGGCCGCGGGGTGATTCAACAAAATACTTTCTTCTTCATCTTAGTGACTCATGCACAGCGAGTGGGGAAGAAGCTGCATTTTTTTTAACGTAGAATTCTTTGATGTCCCTTCGTGAAGCTTACGAGTATGGGAGACACTGCGTTTTCCGTTGAAAGAATCGGTGCCAAGAGCCGAAACCGGTGTGGCTCAGTGGGTAGAGCATTGGCCTGCCGACTGAAGGCTCCCGGGTTTGATTCCGGCCAAGGGATCGATGTTTCTCTCTCATTGATGTTTCTAGCTATCTCTCCCTCTCCCTTCCTCTCTGTTAAAAAAAAAATCAATAAAAATATTGTTTTTAACAAAATTAAAAAAGAAAATAAAGAATCGGTGCCAGTCCAGTAAGCGTCACTGCCTCCGCCGTCCACAATCAGCACTGCCATCGGACCAGCCCGAGCCTGAGGCCAGCTGTCAGAGCCAGAGGAGGAGGAGAGAGTGGGGGCCGTTCTCGCAGCCTCCAGAGCCGGTGCGGCCACAGAAGCCTGTGCGTTGCCGCTCAGCGGGTGCGGGACCGCTGCACCCATTTCCACTCTTGGAAATCCTTTCACTAACCCCGCCCCAGGCATCAACATGACCCCATTTAGAGACCCACTCGCCTGAGCCAATCACAGCGCCCCTTGTCCTCCCCAGCCCACGATTGGCCCGCGGGACCGAACTCTAGCCAATGAGACCAAAGGGGAGTGTAATGGGGCGGGGCCCTGGGGTGGGGGTCCTATGACAGACACTTAGAGACAGCTTGGAGAACAGCCCGCAAACAGAGCGCCCGGGGCAGCGGGGGGAGCGGGGGGGGGGAGGGGGGGAGAGGGGGGGGAAAGAGGGTGGTTAGAGGGTGGGGAGCGGGTGGGGGAGCGGGGTGGGGGAGAGGGTGGAGGTGAGGGTGGGGGAGAGGGTGGGGGAGAGGGTGGGGAAGAGGGTCGGGGAGAGGGTCGGGGAGAGGGTGGGGGTGAGGGTGGGGGTGAGGGTGGGGGGAGAGGGTAGGGGTGAGGGTAGGGGTGAGGGTGGGGGAGGGGAGGGGGGAGAGGGTGGGGGTGAGGGTGGGGAGAGGGTGGGGAAGAGGGTGGGGGACCCAGACCTTCCCGCTGAGCTGCCTGCGCCCGGCCCGGGCTTCTGGCTGAATGGACAGCACCTGTCACCCTGGTGAGAGTCACGTGGTTGTGCTGGGGTCACAGCCTAAGCACCCCAACCATTGCCAAAGGTCACTCACTTGCCTGCCCTCGCCCACCCCGCCTCCTCCCTCCCACGGTGGCTTCTCTTCCCTTCAGTACGTCCACCGCCCACGGGGGATGGCGAGCCCGCACGGGAGTCTGTTAGTAATAGCTGGGGAGGGGAGGGTCCCAGGCGTCTCTACAGACCGTCTATGTAACTATTAAAGGTCTATCTCTCGCCCTGACCGGTGTGGCCCAGTGGATAGAGCGTCGGCCTGCGGACTGAAGGGTCCCAGGTTTGATTCCGGTCAAGGGCATGTGCCTTGGTTGCGGGCACATCCCCAGTGTAGAGTGTGCAGGAGGCAGCTGGCCGATGTTTCTCTCTCATCCATGTTTCTAGCTCTCTGTAAGAAATCAATAAAAAAATAAAATAAAATAAAAGATCTGTCTCTCCATCCCCCTTCTTATCGTCCCCACCTCTCCAACTACTCCAAGCCACCACATACCCCAAGGGGACTATCGCAAAATCCCCTAACACCCCACAACCACCCCCCCTCAATCACCTTAGGGCAGCTAGAATGTTCCTTTCCCCGTGGGAGTCAGTCACATCACTCCCTCATTCACAACTTCCCCACGGCTTTTTAAAAAATTATTATTATATATATTTTATTGATTCTTTACAGAGAGGAAGGGAGAGGGATAGAAACATCGATCAGCTGCCTCCCAGACCACCCTCCCTGGGGATGTGCCTGCAACCAAGGTACACGGGGCCCCAACGGATTGAACCGCACTGTGCACACAAGCCCAAAACCCCGTGAGGCCGGCCCCGTCCGCTGTGCCCAGCGTGCCTGAGAGCCTTGGCAGGAGCCGGCCCACCTGTCCCGTATCCCTGCACACCCCGCCCCGGCAGGAGGCCTCACTTCCTTGTAGGTGGTTCCCACGTCATGTCACCCCCACGACTGGTCTGCCCCCCTAACCGCCCCCCCACGGCCAGCCAACACCCTGTCACCATCCCCCCGCCTGCCCAGGCCACCGGCACGCCTGCTTCCTGGCCAAGCGAGACCATTACGAACGTGTTTGCTTTTTGTCTCCGCCTGCGCCTGGGACAGCGAGGCGGGTGGCAGCGAGAAGCTCCCAGCTGGTGCCGGCACGGGGCAGGCACCCTGACCCTCTGTCACCCTGAATGCCTCTCCGTGCCAGCAAGCTCCATGCCTCCCATCTTCTCCCACCCCCACCCCCACCCCCACCCCCGCCCCCGGGTCTTCCCTGCCCTGCTGGCCGTGTTCACGGGCGGGCGTGTAAGCACACAAGGCCTTCGGTTTGTCTCTTCTCGTTCCGCAGCCCCACGGGGAGGTACGGCCGTCTGTTCCCTGTGTTCATCAGATCCCACACAAAAGTGAGGTCACGTCTTTCTCCATTTGGCTTATTGCACTCAACATAGTATCTTCCAGGCCCATCCGTGCTTCCCCAAAGGGTAAGCGATCCCTCTTTCTTTCTTTCTTTTTAATTAATTACATGTGTACATATCTTCCCATTGCCCCCCGCCCCACTCCCATACATGCCCTCCCCCTTTCCCCCCGAGTTTTGCGTCCATAGGTTATGCTTATATGAATGCCTACACGTCCTTCGGTTGATCTCTTATCCCCCCACCTCTCCCTAACCTGATCCCTCTTTTTATTATTATTATTTATTATTTATTATTAATTATTTATTATTATTCTTTTGGATGCCAAGCCAGAGTTGCCATTTGCTTAGAAGCAGGCAGAGTCCGCTCTGATAACGCTGCCCGGCGCTGCCCGTTCCCCCTCCGCTGGGCATCCCAGCGTGGCCCCGGCCTCCCGGAGACCCGCCGGGCCGGTCCCGCCGGTCCCGGGGCGGCGGCGGCGGCGGCGGAGGGATCCGCACGACGCGCACGCACCACTCTCAGCTCGCACGCCGATTGGCTGCCGGGGAGCTGGCCCCACATCAGCCCAGGCCGCCGCGCCACGACCCGAGCGCCGGCCAATCGCGAGGCGTTCCGCCACATGGGGCCGCGCCTCTCAGCCAATCCCGAGGGAGGGCCTGAAAAGGGCGTGCCCAATGGGAGCGGAGCGGCGGGGCGGGGCCACCCTGCGCCTGGGAAGGCCGCGCGCTGTCACCTTGACAACCGGACGGGTGCGGGGCGAGTGGGTCCCGCCCACGTGGCTGCGGGCGCCCCGGTTCCCCGCGCCCCGCCCCGCGGGGCCGGAGGAGCGTGTGCGCTTGGGACGCGGTGACCCTGACATTTCTGCGCTCGGAGATGCACGGAGGGTGGGGGGCTCCTCGTATGGGAGGACCCAGAGGGCTTGGGGGCCCGGAGGGGACCCCCCTCCCCCCAGTCACAGAGAAGGAAGTGAACATCCGGGAACTCGGTTAGTGAGAGGGGACAGGGTTCAAGGGCCACAGAGCAGAGAAGCCGGAAGCTGCCCCTCACCAGACACCAAACACCCGCGCCCCGATCCTGGCCTGCAGCCTGCAGCGCCCTCATAAAGGAATGTTTGCTGTTTGCGCCCCAATCCATGGGATCTAACTAACAAAGGGGATATGCTAATTAGGCCGGAGACCTTCCCCACGTCCTTCCGGACAAAAGCCGTGGCGGGGCCCAGGGTACGCGGGATCAGGCCAGGAGGGGAGGGCAGTTGGGGCCCCTCAGGCTGGCAGGGAGGGGACAGTTGGAGGTGATGAGGCCGGCAATGGGGGACAATTGGAGGCGATCAGGCCAGCGATGGGGGACAGTTGAGGGTGGGAAGGCTGGCAGAGGGGGCAGTTGGGGTGGAGCAGGCTAGCAGGCAGAGTGGTTAGGGGCAATCAGGCAGGCAGGCAGGTGAGTGGTTAGGATTGTGAGAGGCATGTCCCAGATTGTGGAGGGTGCAGGCCGGGCTGAGGGACACCCCACCACACACCCCTTCTCCCCCTCCCCGCCCCCCATGCACGAATTTCAGGCCGTGGGCCACTAGTTTCTGTATACAGCAGCCCACTCATCCCAAGGTAAGGACCTTTTCATATCCTTTGACCTACCCTGGGAGCTCTTCCTTCTGGGGGTTATAGCTACGGACTAAGCATTTTACAACAGCCCAGCCGGCTCCATGGATGAGCTCCCACCATGAGCCAGGAGGAAGTCGGGGTGCCCTGCCGGGTTGTGGGCTGGATCCCCAATAGGGGCCTGCAGGAGGCAGCTGATGGATGTTTCTCTCTCAATGTTTCTATCCCTCTCTCTTCCTCTCCCTCTAAAAATCAACGGGGGAAAATATCCTCAGGTGAGGATTAACAAAAAAAAATTTTTTTTTAAAGAAATGGTATGTTTTTTGTTGTATTTTTAAAAATATATTTTATTGATTTTTTTTTTTTTTTTTTTTTTTACAGAGAGGAAAGGAGAGGGATAGAGAGCTAGAAACATCGATGAGAGAGAATCATCTATCAGCTGCCTCTTGCACACCCCCTACTGGGGATGTGCCCACAACCAAGGTACATGCCCTTGACCAGAATCGAACCCGGGACCCTTCAGTCCACGGGCCGATGCTCTATCCACTGAGCCAAACCGGTTTTGGCTGGATTAACAAAAGTTAAAGTGTTTGTTGTTTACCTGAAATGCACTCTGAACCAGGCATCCTGTTTTATCTGATGGCCCCGCCCCCCAGCGAGCTCTCCCCGTGAAGCCGGCCTGACCTCCTCGGACGAGGAACAGAATCACAGGCTCACCAGAAGGGAGGACGCAGATTCAGGAGGTCATACAACAGCCAGTTATTACAATAAGACATTTATTAAGCTGTCGTCTTCACAATAGTTTAATTCTGTGCTGAAATCAGCCTACAGAGATCTCTACACGACACCAAAGCCAGTTATTTTCATAACAGGAATGTATCACTTTGCCAAAAAAAATACAAACAAGCCTTATTATACATTTAGGTCTATATGCGATATTTGTAGAATCGACGTCCCAAGGCTCATGGCACTAAAACTGTGCACACCAAACACACACACACACACACACACACACACACACACGTACAGGCGCGCGCGCACACACACGACTATATTCAAGTCAGGTGATTGATAGTCAATGTCAAGTTAAATGCTCTATCAAATGTGCACGGAATCGGGAACGCGCTGTGGACAATGGGCACCTCACCAACGGGGTTTCCAGTTTCGACGAGAGAAATGGCTTAGCTGAACTTGGAGGGAGCACGAATCACCGTCTCCATCGCCAGGAATCCATCGCCCGGCCCTTGGAGATGGAGCTCGCGGCAAGGGGTCACGGGAGAGCAGAGCGTGGAAGGCAGTCCTCGGACCCGTCTGTCTGCGTGCCCGGGTGCGGGGCCTTGCACAAGGGCCGCCTGACACCACGTGTTCGGGGACTGCGTCAGATCCTGCCCAACCAGATACCCACGGAGCGGCCAGATGAACACATAGTCATCTGGCCACTCCGTGTCTGTCCTACAGAATGAAAGGCTACTATGCAAACTGTCCCCTGGACCGGGAGTGCGACCAGCAGGCAGGCCGGCCGGCCGCCCACGTCCCCTCCCCCTGGGCAGGCTGGCCGGACCCCACCCACGCACGCATTCATGCACCGGGCCTCTAAAATATATACTGAGCGGCCAGATTACTATGCGTTCAGAGGTCAGAACAATCTGGCCACTCCGTGGAAATTCTGTTATTCACAAGCAAAAGTCCAACAACTCAAATGGCCAGGAACAAAAACTGAGCAGAACAGTGATCTCTTATTAGAAAAATAAAGTTGGCGGAGGGAAACGGTCTCAGGAGTTTCTTCTTTTGTGGTTTTTGTTTATTTTAAATGTATTTTTATTGATTTCAGAGGAGAAAGCGGGATAGATAGAAGCAACAAGGATGACTGATGGGCTGCCTCCTGCTGGGGATGGAGCCTGCCACCCGCGCCCGCGGCCGGTACCCAAACCAGCGACCTCTGGGCTCACAGGACCCGGACGCCGGGCGGCCGGGGAGAGGCAGGTCACCCGACGCGGGGAAGGCTCCCCCCAACGCTTCCCTCTGGGCCATCCAGCCCGAGGCCCCTGTCAGCCGGTGCCCGCACAGCCACCGCACACAGCAGCCTTTCTGGTGTTTCTCTGGACTCTCCGCGGCCCTGTCCTCCCCGCAGCCCCGGGAAGGAGACGCGGACGGACAGCCCAGAGCGGGGCCTCGCGGACCGCGGCGGCTCCCACGATGTTTACGTCACACGGAGCGATCCGCACAGCCCCGTCCCCAGCCCCCCGGAGATATAAAAAGGTTTCTCTTCGCGGTATGAGACACGGTACAAAAATACATTTCCCACGTACAAAAGAGAGGACGGAGACGGAGACGGATGGGGATGGCGGGGGCCGCGGGGTCAAATACCCCACAAGCGTCCATGGAATGCAGAAAGGAGAACCCCCAGGCTCGCTGGGGGTAACAGGCCCCACAGAAGCCCGGTCTCTGCCCGGGGCGCGTGCAGGGGGCAACCCATCCATGTGTCTCTCTGCCTCTCCCTCTCCCCCCCTTTCCCCCCAAAATCAACGGAGAAACACCCTCGGGTGAGGATTACAAGAGCCACCGACACGCCAAAAGCCCCCGGGCGCGTGTTTTCCCCACGAGATCCCTCCGCCCGGCCCGGGTCTTTCTGTCCCTTTACAAAGCGGGGAGCCTGACACGCCCACGGACAGGGCGGGGACACGCTGGGCTTCTCCGGAGGAGGAGGAGGAGGAGGAGGAGGAGGAGGAGGAGGAGGAGGAGGAGGAGGAGGAGGAGGAGCAGCTCCGCATGAAGAGCACGCAGGGCCCGGTGGGCCGTCTGCCTGAGCCCGGCCGGCAGGCCGTCCGTCCGTCCGCGCGCGGAGGCGCCGCCGAGGCAGCGTCTTCCCCGCTCCAGGGGCAGTGTGAGGAGCCGGGACCCGGTCGGCCTTTGTTTTACAAAAACCGCCTTACAGATGTTCTCCGAGCGCTGGGGGACCCTAAGGGGGATTCTGGGAAATGCCTCCGTCCCAGGCAGCCGGGCGTCCAGCCTGCAGCGGGGCCTTGGTTGCTGCGAGAGACGAGAAGGGCCCTGGCCGGTGTGGCTCAGTGGGTAGAGCGCCGGCCTGCGGACCCAAGGGTCCCGGGTTCGATTCCGGTGAAGGGCACGTGTCCTGGGCTGCAGGCTCCTCCCGAGGGAGGGGAGGGAAGGGGAAATATCCACAGATGCTCCACCGGACACAGGTCTGTGACTGAACAGCCGGCAGGGTCTCTCCTCTGCTGACAAAGACCCCCCTCCCCCGCGGACACCCCCTCCCCCCCGCAGGCCCCCCCAAAAGTCTGCCGCGGCCGAGACACCCTCAGGGAGCACCGCCGGGCCTGGCACCTTTATTGGGAGAGTTTGGGGTTGGCCGGCCGCCGCCGCCGCCGCCTCTGCTGCCGGCGGAGCGAGGGCGCGGGCGCGGCGGGCGGCCGGGCGGCCGGGAGTCACTTGCCGCCGGCCGCGCCGTCCAGCCCCTCCAGCACGCGGCTGAGGCGGATGTTGAGCAGCCGCACCTGGGCGTCCAGCTGCTCCAGCTTCTCCTCCAGGCCGGGCCCGGGCGCGCCGGGCGGGCGCCAGCAGGGCCCCATGGGGCCCGTCATGAAGTAGGCGGCCACCACGAAGCAGAGCGGCAGGGCGGCGGCCTGGGGCTCGCCCTCGTGCTTGTGCAGCACGTACACGCAGGCCAGCGAGAAGAGCGCCACGCGCGCCGCCCAGAAGCAGCGGCCGAACAGCAGGTGCATGGCGGCCACCGCCAGGCCCAGCGCCAGCGACAGGAACCAGTAGGCCAGCATCAGCACGCCGATGAAGACCACGGCGCGGGCGGGGCTGCCGGCCATGGCCGCCGGGCTCAGGTACTGCGACATGTTGGCGGCTGCGGGCGAGAGGGGACGGCGGCCGGTCACGGCGGGCGGAGAGGGGACGGCGGCTCAGCCCACCGGCCGCCCGGGACCTTCCCGCTGAGCCCCCGGGGAGTCCGCCCGCCCTCCCGGACGGGCCTGCCACTGCCCCTCCGCCCTCCCTCCCCCTCCCTTTTCTGCTGCTGTTGCTCGTCCCCATCCCCATCCTCACCGGAGGATGTTTTCCCATGGTCCTTAGGGAGAGCGGGAGGGAGAGCGGGAGGGAGAGGGAGAGAGAGAGGCGAGGACAGGACAGAAACATCGACAGGACAGACACACACGGAGGGGTCGCCTCCTGCACACGTCCGACCCGGCCCTGAGCCGGGGAGGAGCCTGCAACCGAGGACACGTGCCCTAGGCCAAAATCGAACCCGGGACCCTTGGGTCCGCAGGCCGGCGCTCTATCCACTGAGCCACACCGGCCAGGGCCCTTCTCGTCTCTCGCAGCAACCAAGGCCCCGCTGCAGGCTGGACGCCCGGCTGCCTGGGACGGAGGCATTTCCCAGAATTCCCCCTTACAGCTATGCGGCCAAAGTGCTGGGCAGAGAAGCAGCAGTGCTCTGTGGTCGCTTTGAGGCTGTGTGTGTGTGTGTGTGTGTGTATGTGTATGTGTGTGTGTGTGTGTGTGTATTTGTATTTGTGTGTGTGTGTGTGTGTGTGTGTATTTGTGTGTGTGGTGTGTGTATGTGTATGTGTGTGTGTATTTGTATTTGTGTGTGTGTGTGTGTGTGTGTGTGTGTGTGTGAGTGTGTGTGTGTGAGTGTGAGTGTGTGTGTGTGTGTGTGTGTGGTGTGTGTATTTGTATTTGTGTGTGTGGGTGTGTGTGTGTTTGTGTGTGTGTATTTGTGTGTGTGGTGTGTGTGTGTATGGGGTGTGTGTGTGTGTGTATGGTGTGTGTGTGTATGTGTATTTGTGTGTGTGTGTATTTGTGTGTGTTGGTGTGTGTATGTGTATTTGTGTGTGTTGGTGTGTGTGTACGTGTATTTGTGTGTGTGTGCGCGTGTGGTGTGTGTGGTGTGTGTGTGTGCATGTGTGCATATATGTTTTTCTCTCCTAAAAGTACCTGGAAGGCGCCCTTTGCCTCCGGTCCCTCTGCCTGCCGGGAACTGGATGCGATAGTAGGACTGGGAGCCGGTGTCTCGGGCCGTGAGGGGAGAGAAGTCACCGACTGGGGAGCACAAAGACGGAGGGCCTGGGACCGGGGCCTGGCGCTCATCACCCACCTGCCCCTGCCCCGTGGGACAGCACGCCCCGCCTCGCTGAGGCCGCCCGCTGGGGCGCACCCCACGGAGGGCCCTCGTCTCCTGCGTGCGGCTCGGGAGCCGGTCAGACAGGAAAGGGGAGGTGGCAGTGAGGCACCGCTCACGCCCGCTCCGGCCACACACGGGGACACGCACAGGGCCTGCGCCAGCGTGCTGCTCCCCCGCTGGTCGGCTGAGGCAGACGTGGCCCCACACCACATGAGCTCACGGCATCACATGGCACACGTGTGGGATCACCATGGCACACGTGTGGGGGGACGTGAGCGCCACAGTAAGCTCAGTTCTCGCCCGTCACCTCAGAGGGATACAAAAGAGGAAAAAGTTTTTCGCTTGTCCCAAGAACTCTCAGGATCTAGGTCTCTCTCTCTCTCTGTTTTTTTAAAATGTATTTTATGGATTTTTTTTTTTTTTTACAGAGAGGAAAGGAGAGGGATAGGGAGTCAGACACACAGAGAGAGAAACATCCACCAGCTGCCTCCAGTCACCCCGGGGGACCGGCCGGGACAGAGCGGGCAGAACGGCGCCACCTACCGTCCAGGCCGAGGACGTCCAGGATCTCGGCCCACAGCTTCCACAGCACGTCCAGGAACACGTCCACGCCGTGCACAAACTTCTCCGTGAGCCTGGTCAGCACCTGGGGGCGGGGAGGGTGTGAGCGCCGTCAGCGGGAACAGGGCCGTGGTCGCCATGGCCCCAGCGGCCCCGGGGACCGGCGAGCCGGGACCCTCAGCCCTGGGCCACGAGCTGAACGAAATGGGTGCCGCCTCCCTTTGGCGCACCCCGCGGGGCCCCACGCCCGCCCCCGGAGCCCTCTGCTGGCCCTTGGCCGAGGGTCTGCTGTCCTCGGCCTGATGTCTCTTTTATTTAAGATGCATTTTATGGATGTTTTACAGAGAGGAAGGGAGAGGGAGAGAGAGTTAGAAACAGCGAAGGGAGAGAAACATCAGTCAGCTGCCTGTAACCAAGGTCCATGTCCCTGACCAGAATCGGACCTCGACCCTTCAGTCCGCAGGTGGACGCTCTGTCCACTGAGCCACACCGATTAGGGCCGGATGTTTCTTATCAGTTTGTTGTTGTTAGTCTTCACCTGAGGACATTTTCCATCAACTTTTATAGAGTAGGAGGGAGGGAGAGAGAGAGAGAGAGAGAGAGATCCATCTGAGAGAGACACAGCCTGAGGGCTAGTGGGAGAGAGACAGAAGCATCAAATGGATGCGCTGCTGCCCGCACACCCACCTGGGCGATCCAGCCTGCAACCTGGGCGCCCCGACAGGGAACTGAACCAGTGCCCTCCCGGTTCCTGGGGGGACGCTCGGCCTCGGAGCCACGCCGGCCGGCAGCTCCCAGGTTTTCAGGTCTGTGACGCCCGCCCCCCCCGCCCCCCGGCCTCACCGATGGCCGCTCTCGGGCGCGAGGGGTGCCCAGTCGGCGCCGCTCGGGGCAGCGGTCCCCGCACATGTGCACGCTGGCTCAGGTGCGGCGGGTAAATGCCCCCGGGGGCTGGCTGGGCGTTTGGAACCGGTGTGGCTCAGCGGGCGAGCATCGGCCCATGAACCAGATGAGGGCAGCTGGCTTCCGGCCAAGGTGCGTTGGAGGCAACCGGCCGATGGGCCTCCCTCGCGCCCATGTCTCTCTCTCCCTCCACCTCCCTCTCTCTCTCAAAGCAACAAAAACATATTTGTGAATGGGAAGGAAAAATAAGAGAGAGAATTGATTAAAAAGAAGACACCCCCCCCCAAAGGAACTGTGTACAGAGGGCCCAGCAGACACCCGGCTTTTCTGACTGTGCGTGGTCAGAGGTCAGCCCAGTGGTTATCACGTGGGGTGTGCCGGAGAGGCTGGCGGGTGTGTGTGTGTGTGTGTGTGGGAAGTCATATGCTTACCCTGCAGAAAGGGCACCGGTTACAATTCAAGCACAAATTTAAAAACGCACAGACCAGACTCAGCAATTCCATTTCTAACGATCTGCAGATGAATTTGTCTAAGTGCACACACACCCCAAAGAGAAAGAGAGAAAAACCAGCCCCCTAGGAAGGCTTTCCCGGGGCCTTGCTTAAGAGGCAAAGACAGGAAACTGATAAGGCGGCCGCGGTTAGGGGCGGGTGAAATGGTGCGACAGCCTTCACGATGTTTGCTCTCAGCACGGAGGTCCGAGCTCCAGATTTTGATGGAAAAATTAAAACAGCGTACGTACACAGCGCAAAACAGACCGAAAACCGATGAGGGAGGATCTCTATACCTATAAGGGAATGCAGGCCCTGAAAATAAAAGCAGCCCTGGCCGGTGCGGCCCAGTGGATGGAGCGTCAGCCTGCGGGCCCGAGTCCCGGGTTCGATTCGGGTCAAGGGCACGGACCCCGGTTGCAGGCTCTTCCCTGGCCCAGGCCCTGTTTGGGGCGCGTGCAGGAGGCAGCCCATCCGTGTGTCTCTCACATCGATGCTTCTCTCTGCCTCTCCCTCTCTCCCTGAAAACCAACGGAAAATGTCCCCGGGTGAGGAGAGAAAGAGAGAGGGAGAAGGTGCGGAACAGCTTACACAGACCAACAGGACAGAATGAGGGGTCTCCACACCTGTCAGTGTGGGTCCTTCCAGCCCAGCCCGGCAACGCTGCCAGCCCTGGCTGAAGGGTGTCCTGGCCGCCGGGTGCCCTGGCTGAAGGGCGTCCTGGCCGAAGGGTGCCCTGGCCGCCCAGTGCCCCGGCCGAAGGGTGCCCTGGCCGAAGGGTGCCCTGGCCGATGGGTGCCCTGGCCGATGGGTGCCCTGGCCGATGGGTGCCCCGCCCGATAGGAACGCATCCATGACTCCCGGTGGGGAAGTCCCAGCCCCTCAGTCACCAGCTCACTCGGCAGGACTGTCCCCATTGGACAGGACGAAGGGACTGAGCCACAGGCCCCCCAGTCTGGAAGTGGTGGAGCCCCAAAACTCCTCCGGGTCCCCAAACCCAGAAGGGATGGAGGCTGTGCTCGGGGAGCCCCATCACCATGTGCTGGGCCCGACCACTTCCTCCTCCTGGGGAGTCAGACGCGGGTGAACTTTCGCCCCAAGGGCGGCCCGTCCCTCCCAGCTCCCTCCCAGGGCCCAGCGGGAGCGGGGCGCCTCTCCGGGCTCCTCCGGGGGGCTGCGGGCCCTGAACCCCTAAAGGGGGGAACCCATCGCCCCCCGAGAGGCCCGCCCGAGGGTGACAGCTGCCGGAGCGACAGGACGGCCGCATCGCTCCTTCCTTTTCTTGTAAAGTAAACGTTTTGGTGTTTTTTTTTAAAAATAAATGTCTCCACTTCAGACAGGAGGGCCCAGAGAGAGGAAATGTGGGGTCCCGGGGAGGGGGGCAGGTGCCTGGCTCACAGAGGGGCCATTCACACGCGGAGGGTGAGGATGAGGCGCGGCCGCGTCAGCGCAGCCGGAGGCCCGGGCCCTGGCGCCCGGGGGGCAAGGTCCGCTCCAAGGAGAAGCGGGGCGCCGAGGGGGAGCCCCGAGGCCCTGCCTCACCCGCGCCGCCAGGCCCGGCGCTGGCCGCAGGGCAGGGGGGACGTAGGCGAGTCACCCCGATCCCGGCGCCCCCGGCCCCGATCCCGGCGCCCCCAGCCCCGTCCCGGGCGCCCCCGGCCCGGGAGGCCGCCTCCGCACCCCCGTTCCCAGCGCCCCCGGCCCCGTCCCGGGCGCCCCCACCCCCGATCCCGGTGCCCACACCCCCGTCCCCGGCGCCCCCGGCCCCGGAGGCCGCCTCCGCACCCCCGTTCCCGGCGCCCCCGGCGCCCCCGGCCCCGTCCCGGGCGCCCCCATCCCCGATCCCGGGCGCCCCCACCCCCGATCCCGGTGCCCACACCCCCGTCCCCGGCGCCCCCGGCCCCGGAGGCCGCCTCCGCAACCCCGTCCCCGGCGCCCCCGGCCCCGGAGGCCGCGCAGGGCCCGGGCGCAGGTGCGCGGGGCCGGCTCGGGGCCGCGGGCGGCGGCGCCCACCTTCTGCGCGGCGCGCACGTTGTCCTCGCCCAGCAGGCTGGCGGCGCTGGGCCAGAAGGGGCCGGCGGCGCGGCGGTAGCTGGTCTTCTCGGCGCCGCCGCGGCCCCGCGCCCCCTGCGCGCCCGCCGCCAGCAGCGCCAGCAGCAGCGGCAGCAGCAGCAGCCCGGCCCGGGCCCGGGGCCGGCCCGCGGCGCGCGCGCCCATCGCGGGGCCGGAGGTGCGGGGTCCGGGGAGGAGGACGGGGCGGGAGGGCCGCGCCGGGGCCGCGGGGCCGGGAGGAGGGGCCGCGGAGGCGCCGGGGACCGCGCTGGGGAGCCGCGCGCCGCCTGTGCCCGCCGCCGCCGCCGCCGCCGCCGCCGCCGCGCTGCGCCAACCGCCCGCCCCGCGCGCAGGCGCCCGGCCCCGCCCACTGATGGGCCCGCCACGCCCGGCCCCGCCCCGCGCGCATAGGCCCCGCCCCGCGCATAGGCACCGCCCATCTCTAGCCCCGCCCCCTCCCACCTGGCGGGAGCGGGCGGGACAGATTGGAGGTCGCCGTGTCTCCCCCTCGCCCACCCCCTGGAAGCCCGCCCTGACCAGCTAGGGTTTCAGTCTGTTTTTTTTTTTTTTTTTTACTGATTACATATTTATTTCAGTACCAATAGTTTTGCGTTTTCTTTCACATTTTTTAATTAAAGTATTATATGTGTACTTTTTTAAATATAAATATATTTTTGAAATATATTTTATTGACTTTTACAGAGAGGAAGGGAGAGGGATAGAGAGTTAGAAACATCGATGAGAGAGTGTCATCGATCAGCTGCCTCTTGCATGCCCCCCACTGCGGAATGTGCCCGCAACCAAGGTCCATGCCCTTGACCGGAATCGAACCTGGGACCCTTCAGTCCGCAGGCCGACGCTCTATCCACTGAGCCCAACCGGTTTCGGCTTTTTAAATATATTTTTACTGATTTCGGAGAGCAAGAGAGAGATAGACACATCCAAGATGAGAAATAGTCATGGACCAGCTGCCTCCTGCACGCCCCCAACTGGGGTTGGAGCCCAGACATGTGCCCTGACCGGGAATCGAACATTAATAAATAAATAAATAAATAATAACTTTACCTTTTCTAAATGTCTAAAATGACTCCTAGCCAAAGTTGTTTTGGCTCAGTGGGTAGAGCGTCGGTTTGCGGATTGAAAGGTCACAGGTTCGATTCCAGTCAGGGGCATGTGCCTTGGTTGCGTGCAGGACGCAGTTGATCGATGTTTCTCTCTTATTGATGTTTCTAACTCTCTATCCCTCTCCCTTCCTCTCTGTAAAAAAATCAATAAAATATATTTTTAAAAATAAAATAACTCCTGGGGTCTTCAGCTTTTTATTTTAATGATATGATTTAAATGTTTGCCTTTCATGGGTCAACGCTTTTAATAGAAAAAAAACGGCGACACGATATTACCGTTTTTTGCAAGATAACTACAGGATTCAGAAAAAGCATTATTTCCAAGGGATGGTTTAACTGGACCTCCTCATTGGCCCCGCCCAGGCTCCAGCCAGGCCCCGCCCACCCTCTTAGCCCCGCCCCTGGGCGGTCCGGTTAATCCCAGTTGTCGCGAGAACACAGCCCGGAAGTTTTCCGCCCGGAGCGGTAGTGCAGGAACCCACGTGGGCTGGGCTCGCGGGGTCCGCTGCAGGCGTCGGCGCCGGGTCCGAGCGGGGTCGGGGCGCCATGGGGAAGCTGCGCCGGCGGTACAACGTCAAGGGGCGCCAGCAGGCGGCCCCCGGGCCCTCGAAGGGCCCCCCGGAGCCGCCGCCCGTGCTGCTGGAACTGGAGGGTAAGGCGTCCGGGGCTGGGTTTGGGGGTAGGGCCCGGGCCTGGGGGTCAGGGCAGACCAATGGGAGCCGAAGGGCACCCCACCCTGGGGGGTGGGGGTGCAGGGAGGGGTCAGAGAGCTCCCTTCTAAGATGACCCAAAGAAGGGGGCCCAGTGACAGTCTAAGTTTTTATGTTTCATTGGCTTCAGAGAGGAAGGGAGAGGGAGAGAGAGATGGAAACATCAATGATGAGAATCATGGATCCGCTGCCCCCTGCACGCCCCCCCCTCCCCCCACCTACCCCCCTTCCCCCCGGGTTCGAGCCTGCCACCCGGGCCGGTGCCCTGACCGGGAGTCGAACTGGTGACCTCCTGGTTCGTTGGTCCACGCTCAACCCCTGAGCCACACCGGCTGGGTGACAAGTCTGATTTAAGTGGATTTGGGACAGTTCCTGGGTTTCTCTCCCCTAATGTCACAGCGTAGGGGAACGTGGGCAAGAAAGTAAGTTCATTTCGGTTATATGAGCGCCTCGCCCCTGATTTGTATTCTGAGCCCAGACCCTGCGGCTCAGCTCCAGGCTGCTTGGCATTCCTTTTAGTAGGAGCGCCTACTAAGTGCCAGGAACCCCTAGATGCTGGAGAGGAGACAGAAATAGATTTAGAAAAATTAAAGCTTGGTGCCTCATAATATCAAAGAACAGCTTTGACCTCACAGACCCGCTGGGAGCAGGCCCCAGCCCCAGGGACACACTGCCACTCACCTGTTTCCTCGCCCCCCACCCCACCCTGGGATGCAGGCACCCTGGCCCTCAGCAGAGCGGGACCCATGGCAGGTGCTGGGCGGAGGAGTGGAGTGGACACAGGACCGCTGGGCCCGCAGCCCGGGCCCGTGTGAGCATTCGGGGGCTCACAGGTCGGGTTGGGGGGATCCCCAGAGGAAACCGGTGTTAATGGGGAGCCCCGGGCGCCGCCAGCAGCTGAACTCCTGGTCCCGGGCCGGGATCACACGGACGCGTCGTTTCAGACCGGGACACACTGAAAGGCGTCGATGCCAGCAACGCCCTGGTGCTGCCCGCAAGGAGGCAGAGGAGGACGAAGGCCCCCCCGCTGCCCAAGGCGAAGCGGCCGCTGACCAAGAAGGAGCGCAAGGCGCTGCAGAGGGTCGTGGAGCAGAAGGAGAAGAAGAGCCAGGTGCGCCCGCGCCCGCCCGGGGGTCTGAGCCGGCCCTCCAGCCTGGGGAGAGGCCGGGGCTGGGGGTCTCAGCCCCGAAATGCCGGGTCTGGGGAGAGCAGGGGAGGGTCACCTCCCTGGGCAGAGGCTGTGACACCCCCCGTGGCGGACATCCCCGTGGCGGACATCCCCGTGGCGGACATCCCCGTGGCGGACGTCCCCGTGGCGGACGTCCCCGTGGCGGACATCCCCGTGGCGGACGTCCCCGTGGCGGACATCCCCGTGGCGGACATCCCCGTGGCGGACGTCCCCGTGGCTGATGCCCGTGGCTGATGCCCGTGGCTGGCGGCCCCGTGGCTGATGCCCGTGGCTGGCGGCCCCGTGGCTGACGCGCGTGTCCGCCCGCAGCGCGCCCAGATGCTGCAGAAGCTGAGCGAGGTGCAGGTGCCGGAGGAGGAGCTGCGGCTCTACTTCACCACGTCCAGGCTGGGCACCGGGGGCCGCCTGTACCGCACCCGGGGGTGAGTCCGGGCCCTGCGGCAGCCCGCCCGCCCGCCCATCTGCCCGGGTGGGGTCCTGCTGGGCGGCTGACCCCTGGCTCCCCCGCAGGAAGGCCGCCGAGGCCGCGGCCCCGGGCCCGGAGCGGGTCAGCAGCCTCAGCGGCGCCCACCGCAAGCGCCGGCTGCAGGAGTCCGAGTCCGAGTCTGAGTCCGAGTCCTCGGTGGAGTCAGAGTCGGAGTCGGAGCCGGAGCCGGAGCCGGACGAGGACCTGGACGCGGAGCCGGTGGAGGCGGGTCCCGGGGTGGTGGCCCCGCCTCTGCCGCCTGCGCCCCCGGGGGACGCAGAGAAGGGCTCGGAGCCCAGCGGCCCCCCGGCTCCCCCGGCCGCGGCCGCCGCCCTGCCCCGGCCCCCCGCCAAGCCCGCCGTCTTCGTCCCCGTGCACCGCTCCCCGGAGATGCAGGTTCGTGCCGGTGCCCGGTGAGGCCGGCGGTGAGGCTCCCGGTGTTAACGGCGCCGGGGACGGCCGCCCTCCCTCCGGGGCCCCCCTCGCAGTGTTTGAGGAGCCGAGCCCCGCCCCCCGGACCCCCTGCTGACCCCTCCCCCCGCAGGAGGAGCGCCTGCGGCTCCCGATCCTCTCCGAGGAGCAGGCCATCATGGAGGCGGTGGCCGAGCACCCCGTGGTCATCGTGTGCGGGGAGACGGGCAGCGGGAAGACCACGCAGGTGCCGCAGTTCCTCTACGAGGCCGGCTTCGCCAGGTGGGCCGAGAGTCCGCGGAGCTCGGTCCGGCCCCGCCGGCCCCCGTGCGGCTCTGGGGGGCTGTCGAGCCTCGGGGCCTCCGTCTCCCTGGCTGGGGGGGGGCTGTCGGCGCCCCGACTCCGGCTGAGCGCTGAGGTCGGCCCTGCTCTGTGCTCCCTCCCCCAGCGACGGCGGCGTCATCGGCGTCACCGAGCCCCGGCGTGTGGCCGCCGTGGCCATGTCCCAGCGAGTGGCCAAGGAGATGAACCTGTCGTCCCGGTGAGGGGCCGCCGGGGGCGGGGCCGCCGGGGGCGGGGGCGGGGGGGCGGCTCGGAGCCCTCGTCCATCCCGCGGGCGCTGGGCGGCCGTCCCTTCGGGCCCAGCCCCGGGACCTCAGGGACCCGCCCGCTCGCCCGCAGGGTCGTCTCCTACCAGATCCGCTACGAAGGGAACGTGACCGAAGAGACCAGGATCAAGTTCATGACGGACGGCGTGCTGCTCAAGGAGATCCAGAAGGTCGGCCGCGCCTCCGGCCTCCCGAGTGGGGGGGGGGTTCGAGGTTCGGCCGCCTCACGCCGCCCCGCCCCCGCCCCAGGACTTCCTGCTGCGCAGGTACAAGGTGCTGGTCCTGGACGAGGCCCATGAGCGCAGCGTGTACACGGACATCCTCGTCGGCCTGCTGTCCCGCATCGTCACGCTCCGCGCCAAGGTGGGCGGGCGAGGGGGCCCCTCGTGCCCAGGCTGGGACCCCCACTCCCCCACCCGCCCCCATACACCCCCACACCCCCCTCCCCTGCTGCCCCGCGGGGGCCCCTCGCCCCGGCCGGGCCCCCCGCGGTGGGGCTGGGCCCCGTCTGCATCGGCTGCTGCGGCCCGGCTGTTAGCAAACCCCCAAATCCCCATACACCCCCCTCCCCTGCTGCCCCGTGGAGCCCGGGTCCGGCCTCGGCAGCTAAGGGCCGCCCGTCACGAGGGGGCTGTTGGCCCACGGCTCCCCTCTCGCCGGGTCTTGGGCCGCCTGGCCGGGCTGAGGCCGGGGCCGCGGTCTCACCCAGCCCCCCGCGCAGAGGCTGCTGCCGCTGAAGCTGCTCATCATGTCGGCCACGCTGCGGGTGGAGGACTTCACACAGAACCGGCGGCTCTTCCCCACGCCGCCCCCGGTCGTCAAGGTGCGCCCGCCGGTCCCGGGGGGGCGGGGGGGGGCGGTCCTGGCAGCGGGGCTCCCACGGAGACCCGGGGGGCGGGCGGGGGGGGCGGGAGCGGGCTGAGCGCGGCGGGTGCCCGCGCAGGTGGAGGCCCGGCAGTTCCCGGTGACCGTGCACTTCAACAAGCGGACGCCGCTCGAGGACTACAGCGGCGAGTGCTTCCGGAAGGTGTGCAAGGTCCACCGCGCGCTGCCCGCCGGCGGCATCCTGGTGTTCCTGACCGGGCAGGCCGAGGTGCACGCGCTGTGCCGCCGGCTGCGGAGGGCCTTCCCGCACGCCCGCCGCCCGCCGCCAGGTAACCGGCCGCTCCCGGGGGCGGCGCCTCACCGCCCCGGCCCGGGCGCCCCCGCCCCCCCGGACGCCCCCGCCCCGCCCCCCTCACTGCCCCTCCCCCCGGGCGCCCCCTCACCGCCCTCACCCCGGACGCCCCTGCCTCACCACCCCCCTCACGGCCCCCGCCCCGACGCCCCCTCACCGCCCCCGCTCCGGATGCCCCCTCACTGCCCCTTCCCCTGGATGCCCCCTCTCCGCCCCCCCTTCCAGAGGATGGCCCCGGAGACGCGCTGCAGGAGACGCGGCGGCGGTTTAAGAAGGCGCGGGCCCGGGCGCGGAAGGCCCAGGCGGCGGTAGGTGGAGCCTGTGGCTCTGACGTGCCCCGGGGCCTGGTCCCCTGAGCGCCTGCGCAGTAGGGTCCTTACCGAGTCACACTCACCGCCTGCTGCACGCAAGACACGCCAGGCAGGGCCCCTGCTTCCGTGTGCCAGCCCGCGGTCCCGGAGAGGAAACGGGCCCAGGGGGGTGGCCAGCTGGGCCTCATTCTCACAGCACAGGTCTGCACACGGCACACGCCTGCACACGGCACACGCCTGCTCGCGGCACACGCCTGCACACGGCACCTGCGTGCGGGGTCCTGAGGCCTGGTTTCCCGCAGGCGCTGCCGCAGATCAGCCTGGACAGCTACTCGGTGCTGCCGGCGGGCGAAGGGGACGAGGACAGGGAGGCGGAGATGGACGAGGAGGAGGAGGCAGCGCTGGGCTCCGACCTGGACCTGGGTGACGACGGGGCGGATGGAGGTACGGCCCCTCCTCCCCGGGCTCGGCTCCCGCTCCTGCCCCTGAGCACCCCAGCGGCCCCCCAGGCCTCCGGGGAGCAGGTCCTCCTGTGCGGGCGGCCCCCATCTGGGTCGGGCAGGGGCCGGGGGAGCCTCTCGGAGCTCCGCCCACCGGCCTGGCCTCCCTGCCCCCGCGCTGGCCCGGAGGGCGGAGCCCGCCCCGCAGTGCGGCTGCCCCGGGCAGGCCGGGCGGGGCGGGGAGGCGGGCTCCGGCCGGGCCGGGTGTCAGGGCCTCTGCCTCCGCAGGGGAGGGGCCGCCGGACGCCTCGCTGCCCCTGCACGTGCTCCCGCTGTACTCGCTGCTGTCCCCCGAGAAGCAGGCGCAGGTGAGCGGGCGGCCCGCCCGAGGGCGCAGGGCCCCCCGGGGGCCAGGGGCGGCGTGCGCCCGTCTCCTGCTGCGCGGCCGGGGCCCCGCCCCCCGAGCCCCTCCTGATCCGGGGTTGGCCTGCGCCCCAGGTCTTCCAGCCGCCCCCCGAGGGCACCCGGCTGTGCGTGGTGGCCACCAACGTGGCCGAGACGTCGCTCACCATCCCGGGCGTCAAGTACGTGGTGGACTGCGGGCGGGTCAAGCAGCGCCACTACGACCGCGTCACCGGCGTGTCCTCCTTCCGCGTCTCCTGGGTGTCCCAGGCCGCCGCCGACCAGCGGGCCGGCCGGGCCGGGCGGACGGAGCCCGGGCACTGCTACAGGTGCGGCGGGGCCCACCCCCCCCGCCCCCCCCCCCGCCCCCGCCCCCCCCGCCCCCGCCCCCGCCCCCCCCCCCCCCCCCCCCGCCCCCCCCGCCCCCGCTCCCCACCCCCACCCCCCTCCCCGGGCGGGAGGAGGGCCCACGTCCTGGTCCCCCCTCTGCTCTCCGACCCTCCATCCACCGCCACCCACCCCGTCCCGGAGGTCCCCCTGAGCGAGCGGGGCGGGGGCGGGGCGGGGGGTCCCCTCGGCCGTCCTCGGTCTGAGCGGGGCCGTCCCCAGGCTGTACTCCTCGGCCGTGTTCAGCGACCTGGAGCCGTTCCCGCTGCCCGAGATGGCACGGCGGCCGGTGGAGGACCTGGTGCTGCAGATGAAGGCGCTCGGCATCGAGCGGGTCGTCAACTTCCCCTTCCCCACGCCGCCCCCCGCCGAGGCCCTGCTGGCCGCCGAGGAGCTGCTGGTGGCGCTGGGGGCCCTGCAGGCGCCCCCCAAGGCGGAGAGGTACGGGGGGGGGGCCACCCCGGGGTGTTCAGCCCCCCGCCCCGTCCCCGAGCTGACCCCGGCCCCGTCCCAGGATGAAGCAGCTGCAGAGGGCCCGGCTGAGCTGCCCCATCACCGCGCTGGGCCGCACCATGGCCACGTTCCCCGTGGCGCCCCGCTACGCCAAGATGCTGGCGCTGAGCCGGCCCGACGGCTGCCTGCCCTACGCCATCACCATCGTGGCCGCCATGACCGTGCGGGAGCTGTTCGAGGAGCTGGACAGGTGGGCGGCCGGGCGAGGGTCTCGCTGGGGCTGCCCGGGAACCGAACCAGCGACCTTTCAGGCCCAGAGCAGCCCGGCGAGCCCCGGCCGGGGTGTGTGTGTGTGTGTGTGTGTCTCCACACTGCCCTCCGGACCTGCAGCGCTGGGCGGGACAGGCCTGTTTACCGCTCCGGGGCTGGATCGGGGCCGTTTGGGGCCAGGGCGGTACCGGGCTGTGCTGTGCCCGCAGGCCGGCCGCCAGCGACGAGGAGCTGGCCGCGCTGAAGGCCAAGCGGGCCCGCGTGGCGCAGGCGAAGAGGGCCTGGGCCGGGCGCGGGGCCGCCCTGAAGCTCGGGGACCTCATGGTGCTGCTGGGTGAGTGCCCGCGGGGGGGCGGGGGGGGAGGGAGGGGAGCGGAGGCGGGGGGAGGAGACACAGCTGTGAGCGCCCTCTCCCCCAGGCGCCGTGGGGGCCTGCGAGTACGCGGGCTGCTCGCCCCAGTTCTGCGAGGCCCACGGGCTGCGGTACAAGGCCATGCTGGAGATCCGGCGCCTGCGGGGCCAGCTGACCACCGCAGGTACCCCCCCCCCCGCCCCGGCTCCCAGCCCCCCACCCCGCCCGCCAGGGGCCCCCTTTGTGTACAGGCCTCCCTGCTCCCCGCCCCGGCTCCCAGTCCCCCACCCCGGCCGGCAGGGCCCCCCTTTGTGTACAGGCCTCCCCGCTCCCTGCCCCGGCTCCCGGTCCCCCCTCCCCCGGCCGGCCGGCAGAGCCCCCTTTGTGTGCAGGCGCCCCCGCTCCCCGCCGACGGCGTTGGCTCTGCACCGGCTCGCTGATGCAGGTCCCGGCCCAGAGCCGGTCCGGGCACCTCTGGGCCTCTGAGGTCACGGCCCCGGCCGCAGGGCCCAGGCTCCCCTTCCCTCCTGCATCCCTCGTCCCTGTGCATCCCTCTGGCCTGCACCGTGCTCGGCGCCCCCTTGTGGGCGAGCAGGCAGTTGGCTGGATCCCACTGCTTTCCAGGCGGGAGCAGCGTTCCGGGAAGTTCCGTGCAGCCCCTGCCGTCTGGGGCAGGACCGTGTCCGCGGGGACGGCGGTGGGCGGGCGGCCGGGGTGCCCAGGGGCTGCCCGTTGAGCCCGTTGAGCGCGTGGGGCGACGCCACCAGGCCCACGTCCTCTCCCGCCCCCAGTGAACGCCGTGTGCCCCGAGGCCGGGCTCTTCGTGGACCCCAAGATGCCGCCGCCGACCGAGCACCAGGTGACCTGCCTGCGGCAGATCGCGGCGGCCGGCCTGGGCGACCACCTGGCCCGCAGGGCGCAGAGCGAGGACCTGCTGGACGACACGTGGAGGAACGCCTACAAGGTGGGGCCCGCGGGGGGGGGGACCCCAACCTCCCCCAGCCCCCGGTTCACTGCCCCTCCCCCAGTCCCTCCACCGTCCCTCCCCCAGGCCCCGTGCTCACCGCCCCTCCCCGCAGACGCCGCTGCTGGACCAGCCTGTGTTCATCCACCCCAGCTCCGTGCTGTTCCGGGAGCTGCCGGACTTCGTGGTCTACCAGGAGGTGGTGGAGACCACCAAGATGTACATGAAAGGTGCGGGCTGCAGGCTGCGGGCTGCGGGCTGCAGGGCCCCGGGTTCGATCCCGGCCAGGGCTCAGGCCGGGTTGCAGGCTTGGTCCCCAGTAGGGGGCGAGCAGGGGGCCGCCGATCCAGGATTCTCTCTCATCGTGGGTGTTTTCCCTCTCTGTCTCCCTTCCTCTCTGAAATGAATAAAATAAGTTTAAAAAAAGGAAAGGAAGGTGGCAGCGGCGCCCTGCGACCCAGCCCCTCCCCTCCGCTCCCCTCCCCTCTCCTCTCCTCCCCTCCGCTCCCCTCCGCTCCCCTCCCCTCCCAGGCGTCTCGGCCGTGGAGATTCAGTGGATCCCGGCACTGCTGCCCGCCTACTGCCAGTTCGGCCCGCCGCGGGAGCAGCCGCCGCCCGCCTTCTGCCCCGAGAGGGGGCGGGTGCTGTGCCACCGGGACAGCGTGTTCTGTGAGTGGCCGCCGGCCGCACCGGGAGGGGGGGGGCGCCCCGGCTGCCGGGAGGTGGGGGGGCGTCCCGGCTGCCTGGCCCGGGGGGGGGGGGGGGTGTGCGCCCCGGCTGCCTGTCCGGGGCGGCCCGGGCTGGGAGGCACCGGGAGGCCCCGGCTCACCGGCCCTCCCCTGCCCTCAGACCGCGTGGGCTGGCCGCTGCCCGCCGTGCAGGTGGACTTCCCCGAGGGCCTGGACCGCTACAAGCACTTCGCCCGCTTCCTGCTGGAGGGGCAGGTAGGCGCCCTCCTGTGCCGGGGGCGGGCGGGCGGGCGGGCGGAGCCGGGGCCCCGCTGACCCTCTCCCCCCAGGTCTGCCCCCCGCTGGCTGCCTACCAGGCCTGCCTGCTGTCCAGCCCCAGCACGATGCTGAAGACTTGGGCCAGGTACGGCCTTGCTGGGCGCCCGGGCTGGTGGGGGCGGGGCGGGGTGAGGTATGGGCCCTCCCGGACGGCCCATCTGTGACGCCCGCGCCCCGCGCCCCGCGTCCCACCCGCAGGCTGCAGCCGAGGACAGAGAGCCTCCTCAGAGCCCTGGTGGCCGAGAAAGCCGACCACCGAGACGCCCTGCTGGCCGCTTGGAGGAAAAGCCCGCGGTGTGAGCAGCCGGCAGGCGCGGGGCCGAGGGGCGGGAGGGGCGGGGGGGCCGGAGGGGCCGGAGGGGCGGGAGAGGCTCTGCCTGGATCCTCTGGTCCCACCCTCCCCGCTCACCCCTTCTCCCCCCCGCCCCCTGGCCCCGCAGACCTGCTGGCTGAGTACTGCGAGTGGCTCCCGCAGGCCATGCACGCCGACGTGGAGAAGGCCTGGCCCCCGACCGCTGACCGCTGACCAATGGCCGGCCGCAGGACCGAGGCCTGGGCTAGAGACCAGGGGGGCGCGCAGCCCAGTCAGACACGGTCCCTCTGGCCTGGGCGCCCTCGGGCGTCTGGGCCGATCGGGAGGCGACCTGCAGCCGCCCGCAAGCTGTCCCAGGGCGACTGTGCTGTCTGCTACGGGGTGGGCGACGGGTCATCTCACACGCTGACCGCCCCCCTTCTTAAAGGGCCACACCAGCGCCTGTGGGGCCGCCGGGCTGGAGACGGGGCGGCTGCAGGTCCGTCCTCCTCGGGGTGTCTGGCGGGGCGGGGCTCCCAGGCCCCCCCGCAGAGGGGCACCCGGAGGGGCGTCCCCGAAGCCAGCCCCAGCAGTGCCTTCTGTAATAAATCTTGGCGTGGCCCCGCCGGCCTGGCTCCTGGTTGAGCATCGAGCTATAAACCTGCAGGTCACGGTTCGATTCCCGGTCAAAGCACATGGCACAGGCCAGTTGCAGGCTCTATCCCCAATAGGGGGTGTGCAGGAGGCCGCTGATGGATGCTTCCTTCTTATCATTGATGTCTCTTTCCCCCCTTCATCTCTGAAATCAATAAAAATATATATATTTTTTTAACGGCGTGGCAGTCCTGGTGCATCTCTGAATGGGTGGTCTGGGGGTGCCCCTCCCCACACCTGCCACTCACCTGCGTGTCAGGGAGGTCACCTGGGGTCCCAGGCTCCGCCCACCTTTACCTGGTGCTTTCCCTAAATCCGTTGGTGCGGATCCCGCAGTATACAGGCCAGGGTCCCAGAGTGCGTGGCATGAGGCAGACGTTCGCTATTCCTGTTCACTGCCTGGCCGCTGGCCCCAGAGCGCCCCCAGCTGGGTCTCCGTGGCCTCCCCCACACATCCCCGCCAGGGTCCCTCACTCCCACGGCCATTCCCAGCCTGGCTGGTGGAGTCCAGCCTGTGGGCCCATCGCTGGCTCCCCGCGCGGCCGCCAGGGGGAGCTTCACGCCCAGATTCCCTCCTGCGCTTCTGCAGACAGGCGGGCGCCCCCAGGACCTCTAGCAGCCCCCCCGCACCACCTTCCCCCGCCAGCCCCGCCCACCCTCAGGCTCCCGAAAACGCAGCAGCGCTTGCTCGTTGTCGGACTCCGGTCTCCGGTCTCCGGGGCAGGAGCTGAGAAAATGCGGGTTATGGGCGATCGGAGGCCACCTGGGCGCCGCGTGCGCACACAGTAGGAGCTCAGTGCGTGCACGCCGCCTGGCATCGGGCACCGAAGGGATGGCCGGTTACAAAACCCTCCCTAGAAACACCCAGTGCTTCCCTAGTGCCTGGCGCGAACACCGGGAGTGTCTGTCAGCTGCCTCCCTCCCGCCTCCCTCCGCCTAAGCCCCTCAAACACTGGAGCCACCGGCCTGGCGGAGGGATCCGGCCCCTGTGACTCGGCCCCAGGGAGCTGCCCTCTCAGGTGCGCTGCTGGGGGAGCCTGGGTCCCCTTCTCTGCTCGCCCTCGACTTACACCGTTAAAAAGGCGAAATAGGGTTAAAAAAGGTAAAGTGGAGATGCCGGGGATTGAACCCGGGGCCTCATACATGCAAAGCATGCGCTCTACCACTGAGCTACATCCCCTGGGCCTGGCGGCTGCAGGGCGGAAAGAAGCCCCAGTATCGCTCCGCGCGCACCGCTCCGGCCTCGGCGCTCAGACTCCGGTGCAGGCGGGTCCTCCCACCCGCGGAGGAGCCCACGGCCCCGAGCGGGCGGGTGAGAGGAAGAGGACGCCCCGGCCATATGGACCGCCGCGGAGGGGAGCCAATCAGCGCCCGTCCTCGTTAGTATAGTGGTGAGTATCCCCGCCTGTCACGCGGGAGACCGGGGTTCGATTCCCCGACGGGGAGGCTGCGCCAAACTTTTAAGTCCCTTGTGATGCACGCACCCCCCGCCGTGGGCCTCGCGGTTGTCCCCCCAAACCTGGCCTTTGGGGCGCCACTGAGGAAGACAGCCGGGTGCACGGCAGGGGCCTAACGGGTCCCCACTGTATACGTAACCCATAGTGGACAGGGCTCGGGTGTTTTTGCATTTATGTCCCTGGTCACCGGCCAGCAGTTACGCGGCTTTCATCACGTGCCCTCGGTGAGCCTCCGCAGCACCCTCGCGGGTCGGTGCTGCTTCACCCCATTGGGCAGATGGCGCACCTGAGGCCTGGGCGATGGCTGGGTGACCTGCCGCGGTCACCGCACCCCACCTGCTCCCGGCCCGGGAGAAGGCGGAGCGGCTCCCTGACCCATTCTCCACCTTATGGCTCTTCCATTTTCTTTTTCTATTTCCTTCCTTTCCCCTTTCCCGTTCCTCCCTCCCTGCCCCTTCCTTCCTTCCTTCCTCCCTCCCTCCCTCCCTCCCTCCCTCCCCCTCCCCCCTCCCTCCCCCTCCCTCCCCCCTCCCTCCCCCTCCCTCCCCCTCCCTCCCTCCCTCTCTCCCCCTCCTCCCTCCCTCCCCCTCCCTCCCTCCCCCTTCCCTCCCTCCCCCTCCCCCTCCCTCCCTCCCTCCCCCTCCCTCCCTCCCCCTCCCCCTCCCTCCCTCCCCCTCCCTCCCTCCCCCTCCCCCCTCCCTCCCCCTCCCTCCCCCCTCCCTCCCCCTCCCCCTCCCTCCATTTCTGCCAGGATGCTGCCCCTAATGCTTTCCAAAGGCCTGCTGTGCCTGGAGAGCAGGGGGAGTCGGCGGGGTCCCCTCGCTCCCGAAGGGGTTCAGGGTTCGGGGCGTGCCACTCGGTGCACACATGATTCTGAGCCTCCGTTGTCACACTCCCCTTCCGGGGGCCTGATTGTGACACCGGATGAACTCTGTCTCCAGCCCTCAGACCTCCAACGGCCACCGGCCACCGGAAGACGATGCACGGCCTCTCCCTGCGGCCTGGCAAGCTCCAGCCTCCCGGGGCGCCCTCTCCCCATCACCCTCTCCCCTCTCCCCCCCCTGAGCCCCTCCTCCTGCCTCAGGGCCTTGGCACCTGCTGTCTGGTCCCTCCAAGGGCCTCCTTCTCGGGCCTGAGCACCGTGGGCTCGCCAGGCTGCAGGTCCTCTCAGCCCCTGTTCCTCTCTGCCGGACCCCCATGCCACCCACCCCCCATGCCACCCACCCCCCATGCCACCCACCTCCCATGCCATCCCCCATCCCACCCCCCTCCCATCCCACCCCCCATCCCACCCCCCTCCCATCTCACCCACCTCCCATCCCACCCCCCTCCCATCCAACCCACCCCCCATGCCACCCACCCCCCATGCCACCCCCCATCCCACCCCCCTCCCATCCCACCCCCCCCATCCCACCCCCCTCCCATCCCACCCACCCCCCATCCCACCCCCCTCCCGTGCCACCCACCTCCCATCCCACCCCCCATCCCACCCACCCCCCGTGCCACCCCCCATGCCACCCCCCTCCCATCCCCCCCCATCCCGCCCGCCGCCCCGGGTTGTTTGGCTTCTGAGCACAACTCTCACCCTGAACTCTCTGGTTCCCGATTCGGGGAGGCGCCGCAGGCTCACCAGGCGCTTGGCACACACTTGCCAAATGTCCTCACACCGTGGACCGTCCCCCCACCGGCGGGTCCTCCGCCGGCGGCCCTTCCCACCCGCCCACCCGGTTCCCAAAGGGGAGTCAGGGCGGCTCCGGCGCGGACCTGCCGCCTCAGCCCTGGGGCTGCGCGGGCGCCCAGGTGTGAAGGCCGGATCCGGGCCACTCGCTGCCCTGAGGGAGGTCACCCCACAGGCCCGCGGGTCAGCACCCTGCACCTGGGCGCTGCCCGGGGCGCTGCACCCACGGGTGACCTTGTGCGTTTGCACAGAGAAGGGAGCCTGAAAGAGCTGAGGTCCGGGCCAGGCAGGTCCGCCCGCCCGCCCGCCCGCCCGCTGGGAAAGCACAGCTGTCTGCGGGGCGCAGGTTACGGTCCAGGCCCGGCGGGCAGCGGGGCCCAGACCGGGCTTCCCGCTCTGGGGGCGGGGGGCGGGGAGGACGCCGGAGCGCACAGCCCGCAGCCCGGGCCGCGGTGCTGCCGGGAGGCGTGACCAGGGAGAGCTTCCGGGAGGCGGCGCCGGAGGACCGGCGGGGGCGCTGCCTGCAGGAGGGGCCGCCCAGCAGGGGGCGACGGCGGCTGGTTGTCGGCTCCCGCCCGGGCCTGGGCGGAGGGCGATGACGCAGGGCCGGTAGGAAAAGCTTGGGGAGGCACAGGGAGGCGCTCCGCTACAGCCGCCGAAATAGCTCAGTTGGGAGAGCGTTAGACTGAAGATCTAAAGGTCCCTGGTTCGATCCCGGGTTTCGGCAGCTCTCCTTTTCCTTTTCTTTTTATATTTTTCTTTCCCCCGGAGCGCGGCGGAAATACACGAGTGGAGAAGGATAAAGAGGGGATTTTACTTTCTTTGTCTAAAGCAGCTTTTCTTTTCTATTTTTTTTTCTTTATTTTTTTTTTAAAGCAGCTTTTCCACCGGAAGCCCGGGCGGCTGGAAACTTCTCGATGCGCCCCCTCCGGGGAAATCCGGCGCCAGCCAGCTTCTCGTTGGCCCCAATTTGCTTTATTTCGGGAAAGCGGTTTAGCTGCCGCGCGGCGGTGGGCGGCGGGTCATCCCGCAGCTGCATCACGCCCGCCGCGCTGCGGGAAAAGACAAAGCGGGCGGACCTGCGGGCATGCGCACAGCTGCACACCCTGAAGGAGAGAAAAGAAACTGGAGATGCCGGGGATCGAACCCGGGGCCTCATACATGCAAAGCATGCGCTCTACCACTGAGCTACATCCCCGCCCCCTGAGCGCCCTCGGCCACAGGAAGTGGCGGTGTGCCCCAGCGGCCTGTGTTTCCCGCTTTCGGGGCGCCCCGCGCCTCCAGGCCTCCGGGCGGGTCCCTCCGCGCCGGGAGGAGCCCGCCGCCCCCGCCGCGCAAGGGGCACCGCGGGGCGTGCAGCCGCCGCAGCCGGAAGAGCGCTGTTTCTATAGGAACCGGTGTGGAGGCGCCCCGGCATGGCTCGTCCTCGTTAGTATAGTGGTGAGTATCCCCGCCTGTCACGCGGGAGACCGGGGTTCGATTCCCCGACGGGGAGGCTGCGTGTCTTTTACTGTTTTGTCCCGTTTTCTAGGGGCCTCATTCAATGACAGGTTTGTGTGCCGTGTATTATACACGCTTAACTCATATTATACACGCTTAACTCATTTACACAGACGGGGGGCGGCGAGGGCCTGGGCCAGGCTGCGGGGTTGGCCGGAGGGGTCCACTGGGGGAAATGGGGACCCAGGTGATACTTTCAACAATAGCGATGACATAAGTAAATAAGAAAACATACAAGCAAAATACGTGCAAACGTGTCCTTGGGGTCAAAGGGAAATCAGTATGGAACGGGGTACCGGGCTGTTCTGTACAGGAAGGACAGTCCTGTTTTTGTGAGACAAACACGCAAACGCAGGACAGGTCTGTTTGCAGCGGGATGGTGTCACCGGGGAAGAGGTGGCTGGAAGGGGGAGAGGGTGGAGGGGTCAGAGGTTAGGGTCAGAGGTTGGAGGAGTCAGAGGTTGGAGGGGTCAGAGGGTGGAGGGGTCAGAGGGTGGAGGGGTCAGAGGTTGGAGGGGTCAGAGATGTGGGGTCAGAGACCCCAGCGGAGGAGACAGAAATGCATGTTCTGTCAGGAACCAGTGTCCCCTGTAGATTTCACTTTTATTTAAATCCCTCCCTGCGCCTCCACCGAAAACAAAAATGGGGCAGGCCTCCCCACTTTGCTCCTGGTTCCAGGACCTGCTAGAACCCCAGCTGTGAGGTTACGAAAAACAGGCCTCTTCGGGAGAAAGACACATCCATTTGTTGTTCCCCTGACTGTGGTTTTTAAAAAAATAAAATAAAATAAAAAATGTATCTTTCTTGCTTAAAATATTACAGACGTCTCCCCCTTTTTATTTCCCACTGACCACCTCCTCCCTGCCCCTGCCCGCCCCTTCCCCTGGCCTTCACCACACTACTGTCTGTGTCCATGGTTGTGCACATATGCACACAAGGCCTTTGGTTAATCTCTCCCACCCATGCTTTCTCTCTGGGCTCCGTCCCCCTGTCCCCTGCTTCTGTGTCTCTGCATGTGTTTTATTTACCAGTTTATGTTGGTCATTCGCTGGTTGTTTCGTGTGTGTGCCCCTGCCTGGGGATTGAACCTGCAACCTTGGTATAGAAAATTTATTTATTAAAAAAAAAAACAAAAAACAAGTGCACTGTACAGGTAAATGCACAAAATCTATTTAGGAAGCCAGAGTTTAAGATTAGAGTCTAGCAGAGAACTCCAGGAAGGGGCGCTGCAGGGCGGGGGATGTAGCTCAGTGGTAGAGCGCATGCTTTGCATGTATGAGGCCCCGGGTTCGATCCCCGGCATCTCCACTGTGTTTTTCCTCATTCTTTCGCCCCGCATTCCTTAAGGGACCTACCGGGATGCGGGGTTTTCCCCCAGTCAGGATCGGCCCTTCCTCCAGCCTGGAATGTTCCAAATGCGATTTTGCTGGACGTGAAGGCGGCGAAAGGAACGCGTTGCTGGGAACCACCGCCGCCCTGGGCAGAGACGCCTGGGGCAGTGACGCCATCCGGCCGCCAGGGGGTGATGTGTAAGCCAGAGGCCAGCGGTCTGTGCCGGCCGGCCTGGCCCTCGCCCTCCGTGGGGGGAGGAACCACCTTTTGCAGAAGGAGCTGCTTTCCCAGCGTGGGGCCTGGCTCCCGGCGTGGCTTCCGCAGTGACAGGCCCGGAATGAGTGACGTGAGAATGAATGAACGCATGAAGTGCATGAACTCTATTCGTGGATACTGATTTCATCGCTGAAAATGTGAGCGATGTTTGACTCACCCTGCGGGCCCAGCTCTTTGTCTGCAGTAACCCTGGGTCCTCGTCCATCAGTCTGTCTCACTGGACTCCACACGGGTGGGTGATTTTAAAAATATATACTTTATTGATCTTTTTCGTAGAGCGGGAGGGGCAGGAATAGTTTGGAAGCCTCGGTCAGCTGCCTCCTGCACACCTCCTACTGGGGAGGTGCTCACAGCCAAGGTCCATGCCCTTGTCCGGAATCGCACCTGGGGCCCTTCAGTCCGCAGGCCGACGCTCTATCCACTGAGCCGCACCGGTCAGGGCTTGTGGGGTGTTTTTGTTTGTTTGTTTGTTTTTTCCCCAATATATTTTTATTGATGTCAGAGGGGAAGGAAGAGGGAGAGAAGTAGAAACATCAGTGATCAGAGAGAACCATTGATCAGCTGCCCCCGGCCCGTCCCCCCCCTGGGGAGTAAGTCGGAGGTCCAGGCCTGTGCCCTGACCGGGAGTGGAATGGTGACCTCCTGGCTCACAGGAACGACACTCACCGCAGAGCCGTTTAAAACGTCGCACCCTCCCTCCGGAGGATTGAAGGCACCCACCTGCGGTGACACAGAGCCATTTAAAACGTCGCACCCTCCCTCCGGAGGATTGAAGGCACCCACCTGCGGTGACACGGAGGTGCTGCCGTGACTCAGCCCCGGGCACTGGCCGGTGGCGTGTGGGCGGCAGCTCCTGTTTCTAGACAAACAAACAGCGAAGTTCAAGTGTAAAGTCTGAGGCCCCGACCCCCGACCGGTGTGGTTCAGTGGCTGGAGCGTCGGCCGGCCTGCGGACTGAAAGGTCCCGGGACCGATATTTCCCGTGGATGTTTCTAACTCTCGCCCCCTCTCCCTTCCTCTCTGTAAAAAAATAAAATAAATATATATTTAAAAAAAAAATGGTTCCTGAGGATGGTTCCGTCGGGTTGGCTCTGCGCTGCCGCGATTGCTTTAAAAGGCGCCGGGGAGGCGGGGGCGGCCCAGCCTCGTGAGGCCGAAGCTCCAACGCCAGCAGGAAGGAGGGGAGCGAGGGGCGGGGGCGGGGGGGGGGTGTTTTCGGTGTTCTTCCCCCGCGGCGGCTGGCTCCCTGGCTCCCTTCTAAGGTGGCATCGCCGCTGAGCCCTCTGCGGGGGAGGAGGCTCCGTGGACACAGGCACCAGGCCCATCTCTGCCCTCCGCCCCCACCCCCACCCGCCCCCACCCTGCAGCCCAGCACCCAGGCCTTTGTGAGCTCAGCAGTCCTGTGCCGGGGGTGGGGGGGCTCGGGGGGTGATGGGGGAGGATTGGGGGGGAACTCGCCAATCGGGCGCTGTTGCCGGGCCGCTGTCACGCTGCCATTGGTGGCGGCTCTGACGCCGTGGCCGCCCCCGGGCCGCCCGCAAAGGACGGATCCGAGGGAGGAAGGAGCTGGAAATGGGTGGCGTGACGCACCCGCCTCTGGCACCGTCCAGCGCCCTGCATTCTAGGTCAGGGGGCGTGGGCTCGGGAGCCAGGGACCTGAGCCCCGATTGCCGGGGCCCAGTGGGACGTGCAGGCTTTCCAGGGGACTCCCCCAAAATAAAAAACCCTCTGGAGACCGGGGCCAACCCTGGGCATTGCAGACCTGGGGGCCGGGGGGCCGGGGGACTGTCCACTATAGGGTGTGCAGCAGCACCCCTGGCCCCCCCCTCCCCAGTTGTGACGGCCCAAGTAGTGTCCCCCGCAGTGCCAGGTGCTCACGGAGGGACCCAGGCCCGCCTGGCGGCTGAGCATGGCCGTGCCAGAAAGACAGCAGCCACTGTCCTTGGGAAAGGTCGTTCTCTCTTCTTCTTCTTCTTCTTCTTCTTCTTCTTCTTCTTCTTCTGTTGAGTGTTACAGAGCGGGAGGGAGAGGGAGAGGGCCTTAGAAACACCGCCAGCCTCTTGTTTTTTCAATGTGATTTCTTTGTTGTCTCATGTGTTACATAAGTCTCCTTTCCCCCACTGACCCCCTCCGCCCTGCTGGACTTCAGTCAGGGATGCTGGGCGGTTCAGAACTTGTTTTTTCCTGCTGGAGGCGGCCTGGCCTTCTCCCCAGCTCACCCCGGCCCCGCCTGGCCCGGAGCCTGTCTCCTTCCTCCTCGCCCGCCTCCCTCCCCGCTTCCTCCCTCCCTCCCTCCCTCCCTGCCCCCCACTCCCTCCTCCCTGCACACCTTTGGACTCTGCAAAGAGCTGTCACGACCACGAAGCTCCTGACTCAGCCGTGACACATCCTCCGTCGCCGGCTCCGGCAGAGCAACACCCGCACAGCACCCACAGCACACGGGGTGCCCCGCAGGGAGCCGCCCTGTGCTCCCCTCGAACCCTGACCTTCTGCCTGAAGTCCAGAGACATGACCCGCACAGAGACTTCCGTGTTTGTTCCCTTCGAACCTTTTCCCAGAAAATTAAATTATTTACTTACCTACATGAGTATTCTTTTTTCTTTTTTTTTAATTTAAATTCTTTATTGCTTAAAGTGTTACATGAGTCCCCCTTTCCCCCTGATTGACCTCTCTTTCCAGCTGCTCCCACCCCCAGCTGCTCCCACCCCCCACTACATGCCCTCACCCCCCTACAGTCTGTGTCCATTGGTTAAGAAATGACCTTGACATCCCTGGCTGGTGTGGCTCAGTGGATAGAGCCTCGGCCTGCGGGCTGAAGGGTCCTAGGTTTGATTCCAGCCGGGGGCACATGCCCAGGTTTCGGGCTCATTTCCCAGTGGGGGGGGGGGGAGTGGCAGGAGGCAGCCAATCGATGATTCTCTCTCATCTTTGATGTTTCTCTCTCTCCCCTCTCCCATCGGCTCTGAAATCAATAAAGAAATACATTTTTTAAAAAAAAAATGCTGAAACCGGTTTGGCTCAGCGGTAGAGCATCGGCCTGCGGACTAAAAGGTCCCGGGTTCAATTCCGTTCAAGGGCATGTACCTTGGTTGCGGGCACATCCCCAGAGGGAGTGTGCAAGAGGCAGCTGGTGGATGTTTCTCTCTCATCGACATTTCTAGCTCTCTCTCCTTCTCCCTTCCTCTCTGTGAAAAATCAATAAAAATATATTAAAAAAAAAAAAGAAAAAGAATAAGAAAGAAAGAAATGGCCTTGAGAGAAGTCAGCACTGGAAGTCTCCGGGGCCGCCCTGCCTCCCTGGAAAAGGACATCTTATTGGTTTCCATTTCCCGGTTGTGAGTTCATTCTCTAGGAGAAAAGGTTAAAAAATAACGGAGGGTGAACTCCATTGTGAGCCGCTCAGACCTCCTTCCTGAACTCGGCCACGGCGAGGTGCTTTCCAGTGGACCTTTTATTTTGTGTGTTAGTCGCCTGGCAACCAGGCCCAGGGGAATGGGCCCGAGGTGAGTCATATTTTGTTGTTATTTTTCCTCTTGAAGGCCTTAAAGGGGAGACATTCAGGTCCCCCCTCCCACCTCCATTGTTAGGCCCTGCACACTTCCCTAGAAGAGTCCAGAAGGAACAGTGACTAAGAAAACCACAGGAGGGGGAGTTTTTACTGTCAACTTCTAAAAAAAACCCACCCAAACCTGTTTTGCACGTTCACCTACACAAACACACTTTAAAAACAGGCTGAAGTCACAAAGCAGGTCACCGTCCACAGGAACCAGGCCCGGCTGGTGACCTTTCCTCCCCCCCCCCCCCCATCCCCAGTGGAATTCGCCTGTAGAATCACACATCCTCTCTGGGCTATTATTATTATTATTATTATTATTATTTTCTTATCTGGGCCATTGGACAGGTGTTCTTCCCCCTGGACACACAGAGGGCTGGGCGTCCACGCGTGTCCTTTTAAAACCTCAGGCTTACACGGGTTCGAGTCCTGAGGCCAATGGGATACCAGCCCAGAGGGGGCCTTTGACTAGAGACTCCAGGACCACCGTACCTGCCCCGCCTACCAAACCGGAAGGGGAAAGAACCTTCTAGAACCATCCAGAAAGTTCTAGGCCTGTCCAGCTTTCAGGGCCAGCTCCAATCGTGTGTGTGTGTGTTGTAGTCTTTTAGAGAATTTATTGGGGGCAAATCGGTTTTCTGGGGTTTTTTTTTGGGGGGGGGGTTGTTTTGTTTTTAAGTATTTTCACGCCCACCTCTCTCTCCAAAACCGCGGCCGGGTCTCCCACGCAAACCTTGTTTTTCGCCCGTTTTTCCTGGGGAACCACCCCCCCGCCCCCCGCGTGTCCTGAAAGGCCCCGGCCCGCGGGCTTTTGCCGAGTCATCCGCGCTGTCCCGCTGCCCGCCCGGGGGATGGGCCCCGCTGGCGCCGGGGGTGGGGTGCGGCGGGGAACCCCGAACCCCTCGCGACGCGCCTGGGGGGGGGCGGCCGGGGTGGAGAGAACGTCGGGGAAACACACACACAATCACGGTCGTAAATGTGACCCCAAAATAAAGACCCCTCCTGTGGGCGGGGGGAGGGGAGCGGCACCCCGACTCCGCAGGAGGCGCTGGGCCGGACCCGGTCCGCCGAGGGCGCGTCCCGAGAACCGGGAGGCGGGGGGTTGGGGGGGTGGCGGCGGGGCTGAGGGAAGGGGGCGTCGGGGCCGGGAAGCGGGATTGCGGGGCGGGGGACGCGGACTCCCCCACCCGCTCCGAGCGCCCGCCGACTCCGGGCCGGGTTTTCGCTCCCGCCGCGGGCGGCTCCCCCCCGCCCGCCGGTCAGGCGCCGGCCGCGTCGCTGGGACGCAGCGCGCAGTGAACGCGCCGATCCCTCCGCCCGGCCCTCAGGAGAGCCGCCCCCCTCCCCGCCCGGTTCCGCCCAGAGTCCCGGCCTTCGCCGGAGAACCTTCTAGAAGGGGAGTTAGAGGACACGGGGCGCTCGTTACCCCCGCGGCTGGCGGAAGGGCGGGGAAAAGTAGTCCCTCGCCTCATTTCCGCGGAGGGATCCGCGGCGCGGCGCCGGCGCGGCTATATAAGGCGGCGCCGGGCGTGGCGCGCGCAGTTCGCGGTCGCTCGCAGCGCAGTCACTGTTCTCTCGTCGCCCGCAGCTTCTTCGTCCCTCTCGGTGAGTGGGGCCGCCGCGGCCGGGGCCGGGGCCGGGGCCGGGGGGCGAGGGCGGGGGGCCGTCCCGCTCCGAGGGGGGCGGCGGGGGCGGCCGGCGGCTGAGGGGCCCTTCGTCGTGCGGGCTCCCGTCGTGAGGAGACTCTGAGGGGACAGGCCCGCCGCGAAATGGCGGCCTGTGAGGCGGCGGCGGGCGGGCTGAGGGGAGTGGGGGGGGGGCCGCGGCGGGCGGGCTGAGGAGAATGTGGGGGGGCCGCGGCGGGCGGGCTGAGGAGAATGTGGGGGGGCCGCGGCGGGCGGGCTGAGGAGAATGGGGGGGGGACGCGGCGGGCGGGGCGGGGCGTGGAGGGCGCGGCGTTGGCTTTGGGTTTGGCCGGAGGGGCTGGGCGGCGCGGGTGGCCCACCATGGAGGCCGGGTCGCGGCCTAACGGGCCGGAAGTCGCCGCGGCGTCAGGGCGCCGTGAGGGGGCCCGGCCCGGCCCGGCCCGGCGAGTGCCGCTCGGAACCGACCCGCGCCCACGGCGGGGTGCGCCCGCGTGACGTCACCGCTGTGGGCGCACAATGCCGGGCGCGCCGCCCGCCGGCCGGGCGCAGGGACTCCTCTCTCGGGCGGCGGGACGCGGGGCTTGGGCCCGGGCCGAGCTGAGGCGGCGGACGCGCAGGGACGGGGAGTGCGGGGCCTGGGCTTCCGGCTCTGCCCCGGAGATTCCGTCTCACTTTGAGGTCTGCTAGGCGAGCTTCATTTTTTACTCCCTGAACCTCCCCGGGTGGCGCCGGCTGGTGATACTGGGCAGGTTTTAAGTGTCCGCGTTTATGGTACCTGATCTGTGTTGTGTTAGGCGAGTAGTGTTTTTGTTTGCGTGTGTGTGTGTGTTTGGTTCCTTGCCTTAGGCAAGTGTTTAGCTTAGTCATTGGGGCCAATAAAAACTTGACACGTCGCCCTGACCGGTTTGGCTCCCTGGGTAGAGTGTCGGCCTGCGGACTGAAAGGTCCCAGGTTCCAACCGGTCAAGGGCATGTACTTTGGTTTCGGGCACATCCCCAGTAGGGGGCGTGCAAGAGGCAGCTGATGGATGTTTCTGATCAATTCATTTCTCTTCTTCTCTGTAGTAAGAAATCAATTTCAGGTATATATAAATATATACGTGTTTTTTTTTATGACATTTTTAGCTTTAAGAATGTGTTCACTGGTGAATTGCCTGCTAAACTCTTGGTTTTTTTGTTGTTTCTCTCTTCTTGTTCTAACAGACAATGCAGATCTTCGTGAAGACCCTGACTGGCAAGACCATCACCCTCGAGGTCGAGCCCAGTGACACCATCGAGAATGTCAAGGCCAAGATCCAAGACAAAGAGGGCATCCCCCCTGACCAGCAGCGGCTGATCTTTGCCGGCAAGCAGCTGGAAGATGGACGCACCCTGTCCGACTACAACATCCAGAAAGAGTCCACCCTGCACCTGGTCCTGCGCCTCAGAGGTGGGATGCAGATCTTCGTGAAGACCCTGACTGGCAAGACCATCACCCTCGAGGTCGAGCCCAGTGACACCATCGAGAACGTCAAGGCCAAGATCCAAGACAAAGAGGGCATCCCCCCAGACCAGCAGCGGCTGATCTTTGCCGGCAAGCAGCTGGAAGATGGACGCACCCTGTCCGACTACAACATCCAGAAAGAGTCCACCCTGCACCTGGTCCTGCGCCTCAGAGGTGGGATGCAGATCTTCGTGAAGACCCTGACTGGCAAGACCATCACCCTCGAGGTCGAGCCCAGTGACACCATCGAGAATGTCAAGGCCAAGATCCAAGACAAAGAGGGCATCCCCCCTGACCAGCAGCGGCTGATCTTTGCCGGCAAGCAGCTGGAAGATGGACGCACCCTGTCCGACTACAACATCCAGAAAGAGTCCACCCTGCACCTGGTCCTGCGCCTCAGAGGTGGGATGCAGATCTTCGTGAAGACCCTGACTGGCAAGACCATCACCCTCGAGGTCGAGCCCAGTGACACCATCGAGAACGTCAAGGCCAAGATCCAAGACAAAGAGGGCATCCCCCCAGACCAGCAGCGGCTGATCTTTGCCGGCAAGCAGCTGGAAGATGGACGCACCCTGTCCGACTACAACATCCAGAAAGAGTCCACCCTGCACCTGGTCCTGCGCCTCAGAGGCGGGATGCAGATCTTCGTGAAGACCCTGACTGGCAAGACCATCACCCTCGAGGTCGAGCCCAGTGACACCATCGAGAATGTCAAGGCCAAGATCCAAGACAAAGAGGGCATCCCCCCTGACCAGCAGCGGCTGATCTTTGCCGGCAAGCAGCTGGAAGATGGACGCACCCTGTCCGACTACAACATCCAGAAAGAGTCCACCCTGCACCTGGTCCTGCGCCTCAGAGGCGGGATGCAGATCTTCGTGAAGACCCTGACTGGCAAGACCATCACCCTCGAGGTCGAGCCCAGTGACACCATCGAGAATGTCAAGGCCAAGATCCAAGACAAAGAGGGCATCCCCCCTGACCAGCAGCGGCTGATCTTTGCCGGCAAGCAGCTGGAAGATGGACGCACCCTGTCCGACTACAACATCCAGAAAGAGTCCACCCTGCACCTGGTCCTGCGCCTCAGAGGTGGGATGCAGATCTTCGTGAAGACCCTGACTGGCAAGACCATCACCCTCGAGGTCGAGCCCAGTGACACCATCGAGAATGTCAAGGCCAAGATCCAAGACAAAGAGGGCATCCCCCCAGACCAGCAGCGGCTGATCTTTGCCGGCAAGCAGCTGGAAGATGGACGCACCCTGTCCGACTACAACATCCAGAAAGAGTCCACCCTGCACCTGGTCCTGCGCCTCAGAGGCGGGATGCAGATCTTCGTGAAGACCCTGACTGGCAAGACCATCACCCTCGAGGTCGAGCCCAGTGACACCATCGAGAATGTCAAGGCCAAGATCCAAGACAAAGAGGGCATCCCCCCTGACCAGCAGCGGCTGATCTTTGCCGGCAAGCAGCTGGAAGATGGACGCACCCTGTCCGACTACAACATCCAGAAAGAGTCCACCCTGCACCTGGTCCTGCGCCTCAGAGGTGGGATGCAGATCTTCGTGAAGACCCTGACTGGCAAGACCATCACCCTCGAGGTCGAGCCCAGTGACACCATCGAGAATGTCAAGGCCAAGATCCAAGACAAAGAGGGCATCCCCCCAGACCAGCAGCGGCTGATCTTTGCCGGCAAGCAGCTGGAAGATGGACGCACCCTGTCCGACTACAACATCCAGAAAGAGTCCACCCTGCACCTGGTCCTGCGCCTCAGAGGAGGTGTCTAAGCTATCCCGTTTAAGCTTTCAACCAATTTAAATTGCACTTTTCTTTCAATAAAGTTGTTGCATTCTCAAGTGGTGTGATTTTTTTCTTCAGTGATAAGTAAGATTTTTATTTAGGTGGAGTGTGAGGGGTCAAGGTTTTTAGGCCAATATGATTTTATGGTAAGGAGGTGATGTTATAATGTGGCCTAATATAGTTGTGGCCTAATATAGTTGTGCGTGAGAAAAGTTGGCAAATTGGAGGTTTGCGATTAGAATTTTCCATATGTGCACATAAATGTAGATATATTAATAAACTACTGACTTCAAAATACTGAGTTTGGGCATAGTGTTAGGAACCTGAGAATGAAGAAAGTTTCAGGAATACCAGGAAGGAGATAAAAAGGGTGAAGGGGGAGTGGTTGAAGGGAACATAAAGTAGAAATCAACTTCAAAATACATCTGTTTAAAATCTAAAGTTGCATAGAAAGTTCTTTGACCAGATTTATTTTTTAAATTTATTAAGGTATCACATATTTGTCCTTAACCCTCCATTCCAACGCCCCCACCCTCCTATTGTCCTTGACCACTGCTTAGGCTATTGACCAGATTTTTAAAGAGCGGTAATATGCATTATACTAGTGGTTATTTAGAGAATTAAAACTGGTTGAAATACAATCGCTAAAGATTCAATATCCCTCAATTTCATGTAACAGCAGATGCAAAGTTTATAACTTGGTGAAACAATTTCCCCTTGATCCCCAGAAATCCGGTCTCCACTAGTCCTCACGGTGGAGAGAAAAAGGTGTTCTCTCACTTGCTAATAAAATACCTGATGTCAGCAGGTTTAAGTCCTAGATTTGGGGTTTATAATTAGGAAAGGCCTTTTAGAAAGTACAGAAATTGTAGGCAAATCCATTCTGGAGGGTTTCTCACTACCGGTATGTTGACCTAAGTACGTAATGCACATATCAATGAATTTGTGACTCCCTGCAAGTCTCGAGAACAATGTCAACCTCAGGAGCCCCACCAGCACCTGTAAACACTTCTGGTCATGTTGGGAGTTGGTGTAATTTTGAAGTTCATTACAGAATGAATGGCCCTAGCTGGTTTGGCTCGGTGGATAGAGGATCCTGGGTTCCATTACCGTTCCGGTTTGCAGGCTCAATCCCCAGCAGGAGGCAGCAGATTGATGGTTCTCATCAATGATGTTTCTCCTCCCTCTGAAATAAAATACATGTATATACATCTAAAATGAATGGTCATAACATGAAATAAAAAACAGTTCCTTGAAAATGACCACTTGCAGGACACGCATTGCAAAGTTCGCAAGTGTTGACTACATTTTGAAAGTCCAGGTACAAGTGGGTGGGTGGCTAGTAACAGTTGAAAAGGGACTGGTCATCTCGTGTGGCCTGATGCCCCTAAGATGAGTGGAGACCCTGCCTGCCTTCCCCAGAGCGGGGAGGGTCTCGCCATGGGAGCATGAGCCCCAGAGCTGAGTTTCAGGGTCGGGGTGCTCAAACACTGGGCTCGAAGTACAGCTTCCGGCCAAGTGTGACGGGGAGTCATCACAATAGGAACACCAATGCACACTCATTAACGACCAGCTGTAGAAAGCTGAGTTACAAGCTTATTCCCAGGAAAGAACAGTTAGGAATATATTTCCCTCGTTATTTATAACATATACATACATTTGTGTGTGTTAAAATTCAAAGATAACCTGTCTAAATTCGTAAGGTAGCCATTTTTACTCGGTGATAACTACTTTTTAATTAAAGTTGCCCTCTTTTGGACTTATCCCCCTGTGTAGCATATATTACATAATACACACACACAGGATCATAACAGTTTTCAGCTTTTTTTCAAAATAACCCAGGAAAGAGTATATTCTCTTCATGTTTCAACTACAAATCAGAAAATACAAATTTCCTTAACCACAAAAACTTGCTTTGCACATTATTTACATGTCCCCAAATTCTACAGCATGTCAAACGCCGCAGGGTTTGACTACATGGCACCATCGGCATTTCTTTAACTCTGGACATTATTTTCCACGCCAGCATATCTAGATCTGCCTCCTCCTCGTTCATACTCCTTTTAAAAAAACATTTTACTGGTTTTTTACATAGAGAAAGGGAGAAGGATAGAAAGTTAAGAAACACCGATGAGAGATCGATCAGCTGCCTCCTGCACACCCCCTATTGGGGATGTGCCTGCAACCAAGGTACATGCCCTTGACCGGAATCGAACCTGGGACCCTTCAGTCCGCAGGCCGACGATCTATCCATTGAGCCACACCGGTTAGGGCTGTAGTGTTTCTTTTTATGTTTTGTCTGAAAGTTACACATACGGCTTTCCTGTAGGTATGTTGTTTACAGGCTGACAAAGCCTTTTTTTTATTATTATTCAAAGGTCGTTCTAGTCTGCAGAGTTCACTTCTGCCAGAAGGAGGAGCAACTGGGAGCAACAGACTGGTTTAGCCAGGAAGCTGCCAGCGCCCCCAAGCGGTTGTAATTGACCAAGTAAGTTGTTCCTCCATATCTTTCCTTACTTTCTCTTTTAAAAATGTATTATTATTATTTTGTTTGTTAGTCTTCATCCACGGATATTTTTCATTGATTTCTAGAGGAAGAGTGGAAAGGGAGGAGGAGAGACGGAAACAACATCGATGTGAGAGACACATCCATTGGTTGTGTCCGGGCCCGGGATGGAAGCGTGTGCCCTTGACTGGGATCAAACCCAGGACCTTTCAGTCCGTAGGCCGAAGCTCTGTCCACTGAGGCAAACCAGCCAGAGTCACACGGTGTCGGCGATGCCGCAGAGCGGGCCTAAACGGTTAAAATGGGGAAACTCTGCCCGGTCACAAGGCATGGGGAGGTGTCTGGGAGTTCAGGTGGAGACACCGAGACTGTCAGAGTCTCCCCCCCGGGGGTGGGGGGGTGTTTAAGTGTTGCCTAGGAGATGAGTCATCCAGCCGTCACCCCGTTTCTGCAGGCTCAGGGGCTGACAGTGCATGGGGGTGGGGGGGGGCAGAGAGGACTCTGGGTAATAGTTACACAATCCAAGTGCAGGCTCCATGGCTCCCAACCCTCACCCTCTGCTGACTACGCGGGCGCCGCCGGCCCCCAGTGCCCTCCAGGCCGCACCAGCCACAAGGGGGCGTGCGGAGGTGGCCGTGTGGAGCCTCAGGCCACACGTGCGTGAGGCCACGGATGGGAAATGACCAGAAGCAGCGTCTGTGAGACCGAAAGCAGAGGGGCTGCCGGGGCAGGGCGCCGGGTGCGGGGCCGTGTTTTGGGGACAGAGGTTGGGGAGCTAGAGGTGGAGGCTGCACGTGGTGAGGGTAGCGGCCTGTTCGGTCTAAAAGGGTCAAGTGTGTGCCCGGCCGGTGTGGCTCCGTGGCTGAGCGTCCACCTGGGGACCAGGGGGCCATGGTTCTGTTCAGGATGGAGCCCGAAGTCTGGGCATGTGCTCCGGCTGGGAATCGAACCCTGATCTGGTTCGTAGGTTGACGCTCAACCACTGAGCCACACCAGCTGGGTTGAGTTTGCTTTTTTTTTTTTTTTTTTTTTTTTACAAAAAGAGGTTAAAAGCACATAAGATCAAACACACCCTCTGACCCGTTTTGAAGGTGCTGTCCATTCAGGCCATGGGTGTGCGCCCCATCGCCCGCATCCTGCAGAAGGAGCACCGAAGCCCATCCACCGGCAGCTCGGGTGTCTGGAGGGCCCGTCCCGCCTGGAAAGGCGTTTTGCTAAAAGCGAAGCGTCCGCTCTGAGCGGGTGCGGGCTGCTCGCTCCGTGCGGGAATGTCAGAGGTCATGGCCGTTTCGCCTCCGTGAGAATCCGCTTCCTCCTGTAGCGCTGGGCTGGGTCAGACGTAATTTCACTTCTTCGTTGTCAGAAAGTACAGAGAGCGCGAGAGAATCAACCGATGAACGCCCGGATGAGCGGAATAACAAATCGACGTTCCTCTCTCAATTCGAACGTGGCTATAAGTACACGTGTTACTCATAATGGAAGCCAAGGCCCCGTGTGCACCGGCGGCCCTGAGGGTCAGGTGCTTAGCAGTGAGCTCCCCGGGAAACGCGGAGAAAAGCAACGTAAAAAGTGTTAGCGTTACTGTTCCTCACAGAACGGAGGCTGGGGTGAGCGGCCAGAGAGGAATCGTCTTGAAAAGACGTCAGGGTTCCCTGAAGTTAGAAATCAACGTGACACCAACTAAATAACCAGCAGAGAGCCAAAACCGGTGCGGCTCAGTGGATAGAGCGTCAGCCTGCGGACCTAAAGGTCCCGGGTTCGATTCCGGTCAAGGGCATGTACCTTGGTTGCGGGCACATCCCCAGTAGGGGTGGTACAAGAGACAGCTGATCAATGATTCTCTCTCATCGATGTTTCTAACTCTACCCCTCTCTCTTCCTCTCTGTGAAAAATTAATAAAATATATTTTAAAAAAATAAAAATAAATAACCAGCAGAGAATGTGGGGGAATTTGAGAAAAATACTGCTGAAGTACATTAAAAAAAGAAAGAAGCCGAAACCGGTTTGGCTCAATGGATGGAGCGTCGGCTTGGGGACTGAAAGGTCCCGGGTTCGATTCCGGTCAAGGGCATGTACCTTGGTTGCGGGCATGTCCCCAGTGGGGGGTGTGCAAGAGGCAGCTGCTCAATGACTCTCTCATTGATGTTTCTAACTCTCTATCTCTCTCCCTTCCTCTCTGTACAAAATCAATAAAATACATTTAAAAAAAAAAAAAAAAAAAAGAAAGAATATATAAACATTTCCGGGAAAATGCTGAAAATGAAGAACAGTGAGAGAAGATTAGCTTTTCAAATATATGTTTTTAAACTAGGTTTTTATTGGCGAGAGAGAGAGAAGGAGAGAGAGAGAGAAGGAGAGAGAGAGAAAGGAGAGAGAGAGAGAGAAACATCAATTGGACCATCGACCTCTCAGCGCCCGGACAAATGGGCCCGCCAGTGCAGGCTCCACATACTGGTGACAAGAAGGTGCAGCGTAAGGAGCAGCGGGCTTTCGGGAGGAGCGGGTAGACAGAGCGATGTCGTAAGAGAGAACAGTCCAGAAAGAGGCCCAAGTGTACAGAGAAACGGTGTGGACGGCCGTCCCTTCATTCCGTGGGGAAAGAATCGGAAACACATTGGGTTGGAACCCCTGGATTCTTTTTTTTTTTTTTTTTTTTTTATAACAAATGTATTGATTTTTTTGCAGAGAGGAAGGGAGAGAGAGAGAGAAACATCGATCAGCTGCCTCCTGCCTGCCCCCCACTGGGGATGTGCCCGCAACCAAGGTCCATGCCCTTGACCGGAATCGAACCTGGGACCCTTCAGTCCGCAGGCCGACGCTCTGCCCACTGAGCCGCACCAGCCAGGGCCTCCCTGGATTCCTATCCCACAGCCGAAGACAGCATCGGCCCCAAGCAGAGCAGAGGTTGAACAGTACACATAGCCGGGGAGCCGGGAGAGGGAGAGCCTCCTGCCCCGGGCGGCGTTGCCCAATGTGACACAACACCCTGCGTCAGAGGGCGGGCAGGCCGATCACGAGGAGCGGCAAAGTCCGGGTTTCGCAAACTCTCGCCGAGCCGAGGCCAGCGGGGAAACAGACCGGCAGAGCCGTGTCCTTCCTTCCCGGCCCACCCACCAGCCGGGGAGCCGGGGTCTCAGGAGGGCCCCCCCCCCAGTTCACAGGAGGAATGTGCACGGCCAGGCAGCCTGGGGAGAGGTGGTCAGCCTTCAGGCTGGCGGATGAAGGCGGTCTGGCCGAAACCAGTGTGGCTCAGTGGATAGAGCATTGGCCTGCAGACTGAAGGGTCTTGGGTTCGATTCCGGGCAGGAGGCGGCTGATCGATGTTTCTCTCTCATTGATGTTTCTAACTCTCTATCCCTCTCCCTTCCTCTCTGTAAAAAAAAATAAAATATATATATATTTTTTAAAAAAGCTTTAAAAAAAAAAAAAAAAGAAGGCGGTCTGCCAACATCAAGAGCTTGAACCTGAAATCCACATCATTCTATTAATCAATGTCATCCCCAGCGGTACATTCAATCTGTAAAAAAATATACTTTTATTGATCTCAGAGAGGAAGGGAGACGGAGAGAGAGAAAAACATTCATGATGAGAGAGACTCATGGATCCGCTGCCTCCTGCACACTCCGCGCGCCTCCCCCCCCCCCCCGGGGATCGAGCCTGCAACCTGGGCAGGTGCCCTGACCGGGAATGGAACCCTGACCTCCCAGTTCCTAGGTCAGCGCTCACCACTGAGCCACACAGATGGGGCTGGGTCAGAATTCTCTGCTAATGAGGGAAGCCAGAGGAGGGCGAGGCAGGCGGTAATGTGATCCTGCAGGCTCTGAGGCGGCACTAACTATGGGCGCAGGGCCCGCAGTAATGCCTTTGTCCCCAGGGCTCCGGCCCCAGGGCCCCTCGCTGAAAGCAGGCTCAGCGGGCGCAGGGGCTCCGCAGCCTGTGCGCGCCCTCCCCCACCGAGCACCACCCCTGCGGCAGGTCCCGGCTGCGGGCGCCTGTAGGGCCGGGCAGGGCAGCTGTCCTGGGGTATTTTTAGGACCTGCCACCGCCTCCGCCCGCCCGGGGCCCGGGGCCAGTCTGAAGCCTCGGGGGAGAGACTGGCACCTTGGCTAAGTTCTGTGGCTGATTTTTTTAAGAGGACAGGGGCCTTTTCCACTGAAAGCATTCTTTTGTATTTATTACTTCAGAGAGGAAGGGGGGGGGGGAGAGAGAGAGAGAGAGGAGCATCCGTGACGAGAGAGAATCATGGATTGTCTGCCTCCAGCACGCCCCCGCTGGGGAAGGAGCCCGCAGCCCGGGCCTGTGCCCTGACCGGAAGTCGAACCTGGGACGCTTCAGTCCACAGGCGGACGCTCTATCCACTGAGCCAAACTGGCTAGGATGAATGCATTCTTTAAAAAAAAATTTAAGTATTTTTTGTTAATCCTCACCCAAGGATATTTTTTCCCCAGTGATTTTTAGAGAGAGTGGAAGGGAGGGGGAGAGGAGAGAGAGAGAGAGAGAGAGAGAGAGAGAGAGAGAGAGAGATTGATTGGCTGCCTTCCACACTCAGATCACACCTGCAACCCAGGTGCATGCCCTTGACTGGGAATTGAACCCGTGACCCTTTTGTGTGCCGGCTGACACTAACCACGGAGCTACATGGGCCCGGACTCCAGAGCATTCTTTGTACCGACCTTGGCCGGCTGCCCTCTGCGCTGGCTGCGGCCTGTCCGGGGGTGGGGGTGGGGGTGGGGGAGGGCAGTGACGGGAGCTGCAGCCTCCAGGGCAGGAAGGACAGCAAAAACAGACCGGGCCTCGCCACCGCGGGCTGGTCAGGGGGCCGAGGCAGGCCCGGGCACAAAGGGAAGCCTGAGCGCTGAGCCCAGATCTCACCCCTGGGGCCGGGGACAGAAGTCCTCAGAAAAGGAGAGAGACAGAGACAGAGACAGAGAGAGACAGACAGAGGCAGAGGGAGGGCGGGCGGGAGGACAGGCCCGGGGCTGCGGCTCCGTGTCCCCGCTGCCGGCGTCACGCCGCCCACCGGCCCCCATCCCGGTCCTGGACGCGCAGTTCCCTCCCACCTCCGGGCCTTCGCACTCGCCGCGCCCGCCCCCGAACGCTTCCCGGGGCCGAGGAGATCCAGGCTCACCTCTCCGGCTTTTTAAAATCAAATACATTTAACTTACATGTTAAATACATATAGAAGGGAGTGGGGGAGAGAAAGATAGAAACGTAGGTGATGAGAGAGAATCATTGATTGGCCGCCTCCTGCACATCCCCCTCTGGGGCCGGTGCCCTGGCTGGGGGGTGAGGGGGATGAACTGTGGCCTCTTGGTTCATAGGTCAGTGCTCATCCACTGGCCAGGCTCACCGGAGTTTGTTTTCTGGTGTAGCAAAGATGGACGTTTATTAAAGAACAAGTAGACTCCCAGTTGGGGAGAGGGGAAAAGGGTTGATTGATTAGAGTGAGGGAGAGAGAGAGAGAGAGAGACAGACATTGATTTGTTGTCCCACTTATTAGTGCATTCATTGGTGGATTATTATTATTTTTTTAAAATATATTTTATTGATTTTTTTACAGAGAGGAAGGGAGAGGGAGAGAGCTAGAAACGTCGATAAGAGAGAAACATCGACCAGCTGCCTCTTGCACACCCCCTACTGGGGATGTGCCCGCAACCAAGGTACATGCCCTTGACTGGAATCGAACCCGGGACCCTTCAGTCCACAGACCGGCGCTCTACCACTGAGCCAAACCGGTTTCGGCTGGTGGATTATTATTTTTAAAAATATATTTCTTTATTGATTTCAGAAAGGGAGGGAGAGGGAGAGAGAAACATCCATGATGAGAGACAATCATGGATCGGCTGCCTCCTGCACGCCCCCCACTGGGGATCGAGCCCACAACGCGGGCCTGTGCCCTTGACCGGAACCACACCTGGGACCCTTCCGTCCGCAGGCCGATGCTCTATCCACTGAGCCGCACCGGCCAGGGCCCCTGGTGGATTCTTGTAGGTACCCCGACCAGGGATTCAACCTGCGACCTTGGTGTCTGGGGGCGACGCTCTGGCCCCTGGGCTGCTGGGCCAGGGCGGAGAGACGCCTTAGAACCTAAATCGGATCGGGGTACCTTCCGGCGAGGCCGCCGGGACTGAAATCCGAACTCCCTGGCTGTGCGGACACTGGGAGTGAAAGGGATGCTATCAAGATGCTGTTGGGAGCTGGCCGGTGCGGCCCAGTGGATAGAGCGCTGGCCTGTGGACGGAAGGGTCCCAGGTTTGATTCTGGTCAAGGGCACAGGCCCGGGCTGTGGGGTCGATCCCCAGTGGGGGGCGTGCAGGAGGCAGCCGATGGACGATTCTCTCTCTTCATGGATGTTTCTCTCTCCCTCTCCCTTCCTCTCGGACATCCATAAAGATACTAAATATTAAAAAAAAAAAGAACAAGATGCTGTGGGAACAAGAGGCATCGCTGGTGGCCGTGTCTGAGAGTCCCCACGGGTGTCCCTGCGTGTCGGCTCCGTGAACCAGCTGCCGCCTGGCCCCATGGCTGAGGGCCTTTGCCCCACTCGTTACCCTGCCAGGAGCGTCCTCCCCCGGCCGCACCCTCAGGCCTCACCCCCGCGTTTCTCTGCGGATTACTCCACTCGCTCCTCCCGGAGCACTCCCGCGACACCGTCCCTGTGTGTGTGTCTAAATCCCGCCCCTCCACGCACACAGCAGGGCCAGCCTGCCGGGCCAGTGTGGCTCAGGGGCTGAGTGTTGGCCTATAAAGCAGGCGGTCAGGGTTTGATTCCCGGTCAGGGCACAGGCCCAGGGTGCGGGCTCCATCCCCAGTGGGGGATGTGCGGGAGGCAGCCAATCCGTGATTCTCTCTCTCCCTCTCCCTTCCTCTCTGCAATCAATTATATATATATATATATATATATATGTGTGTGTGTGTGTGTGTGTGTGTGTGTGTATATACATATATATATATCCTGTTTTCCCGAAAATAAGACAATGTCTTATATTAATTTTTTCTCCCAAAGTTGCGCTAGGTCTTATTTTCAGGGGATGTCTTATCTTTCCATGTGCTAGGTCTTATTTTCAGGAAAACACGGGTATATGTGTGTGTGTGTATATATATATATGTGTGTGTTTGTGTGTGTGTGTGTGTGTGTATATATATATATATATATACCCTGTTTCCCCGAAAATAAGACAGTGTCTTATATTAATTTTTTCTCCCAAAGTTGCACTAGGTCTTATTTTCAGAGGATGTCTTATCTTTCCATGCGCTAGGTCTTATTTTCGGGAAAACACGGGTGTGTGTGTGTGTGTATATATATATATGGAAGGCCAGGACCTTGGGAGTCAGTCTGTGTTGCTCACGACGCTGTGGCCTGTCCCCGGCACGCAGTGGGCCTGGCACAGAGTGGGTGGTAGCAGGTCTCTGCTGCAGGAGTGAGTGAATGAATGAATGAGCGAATAAGTGAGTGAATGACAAGGCGGTGCCGCCAGGCCGGTGTGCAGAGGGACGGACGGAGTGGAGCAGCTGCTGCGCAGGCCGTGGGCCAGGCCGCGCCTGCACCTTTGTCCCCGAGTGAGAGCCGCTGTGCTGGTTGGAGGCTTAGCTCCTGACGGAGGCGATGTCTCAAGTCCCGAAAGCTGGGGGCAAAGGTGAGCCTCAGCTGCCAGCGCCCAGACCAGAGGCGGCGAGGCACGCGGGGCGGCGGCAGGCCGGGCTGGGGCTCCCGGGGCGGGTGGGGCGGGTGGGGGCAGCTGTGGAGGCCTCAGAGATGGTGCCCGAACGGGAGGGCATTTCCGCCTGCGGACGGGAAGCCATGGCCCCGTAGAGAGGCTCGCAGGCCGTGCTGCCCCAGGGCCTTTGCACGGCCCCGGGACGCTCCCGGCTCCGTCCTGCACTTCCTCGGGGTCTTGGTTCTTATTGTTAACTCTCATCTGAGGATATTTTTTCCACTGATTTAAAAAAAAATTTTTTTTTTACGGAGGTACGGGAAGAGAGAAAACAAAAACAAAAACATCCATGTGATTGGACCTGCAGCCCAGGTACCTGCCCTTGACCGGAATCAAACCCTCAGCCCTTTGGTGTGAGGGCTGCCGCTCTAACCACTGAGCCACAATGGCCAAGGCCTTCAAAGACCTTCTTCGTACAGAGGCCCTCCCCAACCACAACTGGAGTCCTCCTGCCCGCCCGACCTATGACCCACGAGGTCAGGGTTCGGTTCCCGGTCGGGGCACGGGGCCTGGTAGGGGGTGTGCAGGAGGCAGCCGGTCCATGGTTCTCTCTCATAGATATTTCTCTCTCTCCCTCCCTCTCCGAAATCAATACAAATATGAAAAAAAAAAAAATTAGTGGCTGGTTTTACAAAGGAAAGGAGAAACCAGCAAAATCAGTTTGAATCCTGTGTTTTATTCCGCCCGCCGTGTCCAATTCCGACGCGTCATCGATCCAAAACACAGAGGGAGTATGAGGGCCCACCGCGTTCCTCCTGCGTCTTGGCCCCTCGGCCCCTCGCCTGGGCCGGGCCGGTCTCCGCAGCGCCCGCGGAGCGGCCGCCGTGTCAGCCAGCCCAGCTGCGCCGTCAGGCGACCCCCGGCCATGCTGTGTGTCCCGCCGGGCCCGCCTCTCTGCCGGCAGGTCAGACCCGGCGGCCTGGGCGCTGCCCCGTGTCCACTCCCCGCCTGGCCCTCGCCGGCTCCGCGGCCTGGCTCGGCAGCTGCCGCGCAGGGAGGGGACCTGAGCGCCCGCTCGGTCCTCATCGCCCGGGCCCGGGCCGGATGCGCCGCAGGCGATGCTTCCTCCTCCCGGGCCTGTCCCGGGCGCCCGTCCACCTCCCCGCCGGCCATCTTCCTCCTGCTCACTTCCCCTTCCTCCCTCCTTCCTTCCCCTCCGGCAAGGACCCAGGGATGGCTGCCCGGCTCTGGGGCCCCGTGACCTCGGCCAGGCCCCGCCCCCACCAGCTGGCGACGCCTCTGGGACAGAGCGACTAATTCCACTAATTCCACTAATTCCACTTGGGACCTGGGGTGGCAGCCCGCGGGGGGGGGGGGGGGGTGTGTGACTCCCGGGATGGGGGGGTGACTCCCGGGATGGGGGGGTGACTCCCGGGATGGGGGGGTGACTCCCGAGATGGGGGGGTGATTCCCGGGATGGGGGGTGATTCCCCGGGATGGGGGGGTGACTCCCCGGGATGGGGGGGTGACTCCCGGGATGGGGGGGTGATTCCCGGGATGGGGGGGTGATTCCTGGGATGGGGGGGTGATTCCCCGGGATGGGGGGGTGATTCCCCGGGATGGGGGGGTGACTCCCGAGATGGGGGGGTGATTCCCCGGGATGGGGGGGTGATTCCCGAGATGGGGGGGTGACTCCCCGGGATGGGGGGGTGACTCCCGGGATGGGGGGGTGACTCCCGGGATGGGGGGGTGATTCCCGGGATGGGGGGGTGATTCCCCGGGATGGGGGGGTGACTCCCGGGATGGGGGGTGACTCCCGGGATGGGGGGGTGATTCCCGGGATGGGGGGGTGACTCCCCGGGATTGGGGGGGGTGATTCCCCGGGATGGGGGGTGATTCCCCGGGATGGGGGGGTGACTCCCGGGATGGGGGGGTGACTCCCGGGATGGGGGGGTGACTCCCGGGATGGGGGGGTGATTCCCCGGGATTGGGGGGGTGATTCCCGGGATGGGGGGGTGATTCCCCGGGATGGGGGGTGATTCCCCGGGATGGGGGGGTGACTCCCGGGATGGGGGGGTGACTCCCGGGATGGGGGGGCGGCCAGCAGGGAGCGAGGACTCCACCAGCCGTGGGCACCCTGCTCTACCTGGCGTGGGGCCCGGCGAGCCCACTCAGCCCCCCTGGTGCGGGCTGGCGCCATCCCTGCTGCTTCGGCGCGGCGGCCGAGACAGGAAGCCCGGCGCCCGGGTCCCGGGCTCTTTGTCTTCTTTTTCAAAACGTGTTTTTATTGGTTTCCGAGAGGAAGGGAGGGGGCACGGGAGAGAGAAACGGCCACGACGAGAGAGACTCCTGGATCGACCGCCTCCCGCACGCCCCCCTGGGATGAGCCCGCACCCAGGCCCGGGCCCTGACCTCCTGGTTCCTCGGGCGACGCTAACCACTGGGCGGCACGGGCCGGGCCCGGTTGTTCTGTTCTGTGCCGATTAATCTCTATTGTCGGACGGGACACAGATGTACCCTCTCCCCCAGCAGCCCCTCCCTCCCGCCCTCCCGCTGCCCCTCCCCCCCTCGCGGTGCGGGGCGAGGGAGGCCTCGAGGGCGTGGCTCTGCGTCTCTCCGGCCTCGGCGCCGTGCACCCATCCGGTCACCCCCGCCTCCCGCGGCCTCTCTCTGCGTCAGCCCAGCGCCCCCTCCCAGACACCCCCCCACGTGCCTCCCCCACAGAGGTCAGGTGGTCAGCCCCCCCTCCCCCCCGCCTCCCCGGTCGGGTGACGCGTGGTGTGACATGACGGCCCTCGCCGCGGCCTTGGGTCCCGGGTAAGCACCACGCACGCGGCGGCCTTGGAGGCGATAAATCCGGCGGCGATGAGCGAGACGTTCCAGCGCAGTCCTTGCTGGGGCGGGGGCAGGGCGGGGCGGGTCAGGGTCAGGGTCAGGGTCAGTCCCCCGAGGAGGACACGGAACACGTCAACGAGACCGTCCCCGGGCCAGTGCCCCCCGGCCGCCGCCGGCCGCGCTCTGGGATTCCATGCGGCGTGTTTGCGTGTGGGGCCGTGTGCGGCGTTTTGCGTGTGGGGCCGTGTGCGGCGTGTTTGCGTGTGGGGCCGTGTGCGGCCGGGAGAAGGGTGCGTCCGTGAGCGGGGTGTGTGTGTGTGTGTGTGTGACCTCGGTGTCTGTTGAGTAATGACTCCCCGTGCGCTCAGTTTCCCAAGCCTTTCGTCTGTCTGTCTTTATTAAGCAGGGCTTTTATTTTATTTATTCTTTTTCTAAAAAAAATATATTTTATTGATTTTTCACAGAGAGGAAGAGAGAGAGTTAGAAACATCGATGAGAGAGAATCATCGATCAGCTGCCTCCTGCACACCCCCCACTGGGATGTGCCCGCAACCAAGGCACATGCCCTTGACGGGAATCGAACCCGGGACCTTTCAGTCCGCAGACCAACGCTCTATCCACTGAGCCGAACCAGTCCCGGCTATTCTATTTATTCTTAATCTCCCCCCAAGGATATTTCTCCCATTGATTTTTAGAGCGTGGAAGGGGGTGGAGAGAGAGAGAGAGAGAGAGAGAGAGAGGGATCCATTGGCAGAGCTAGAGGCATGTGCCCGTGACCGGAATCGAACCCAAGACCCTTAGTCCACAGGCCGCACGCTGCCTTCGGGAGGGAGGGGGCGCCAAGGTCCGAATGCAGAACACGAACGCACGTGGGCCGGGCCGGGAGCGCGGGCGATAGGGCGGCGGGCGGGAGTCGCTTTGGCTCAGGGTGGCAGGAGGCCCTGCTGATAAGGCGGCTCCCGCTCCCAGGAGGAAGGAGCCGGGCAGATATCTTGGGGTGCAATTCCAAGTCCAGGTGTCAGGAGTCCCAGGCTGGCTCTGCGTGTGTGCGTGTGTGTGTGCGTGTGTGTGTGTGTGAGAGAGAGAATAGGGGAGGGGGCAGAGATGAGGGTACACAGCCCCCCCTCTCCCCCCCCCCCGCCGGGGGAAAGTCTCACTAAAAGTGAACCAGGCCCCGGCCCGTGTGGCTCAGTGGACAGAGCCTCCGCCTGTGGACTGAAGGGTCCCAGGTTCGATTCCAGGTCTTGACACCTGCAGGGGTTGCCCGCTCGATCCCCAGCAGGAGGTCCATGGGGGGAAAAGAGGACATATGTAATATTTTCAACAGTAAAAAATTATTTAAGCTGAAACCGGTTTGGCTCAGTGGGTAGAGCGTCGGCCTGCGGACTGAAGGGCCCCGGGTTCGATTCCGGTCAAGGGCATGGACCTTGGTTATGGGCACATCCCCAGTGCGGGGTGTGCAGGAGGCAGCTGGTCGATGTCTCTCTCTCATCAATGTTTCTAGCTCTCTATCCCTCTCCCTTCCTCTCTGCAAAAAATCAATAAAATATATATATTTTTTAATTAAAAAAATTATAAAAAAAACAAACACTTTTTTACAAAAAACATGAAGCATGAGGCCGGCCCAGGCTGGAGAAGGGCCGGGAGGGGGCCCGGCGGGAGGGGCACCGGCGGGAGGGGCACCGGCGGGAGGGGGACCAGGAAGCGGAGGGGGCGGGGCCGGCCCAACGGCCGCCCTGAGCCCCGGGGCCTCCCCGAAGGGAAGCGGGGGCGGGGCGGCCCCGCCCCTCGGACCGTCCGATCGGCGCCCCGCCCCGGCCCGCCCCCCGCCCGCCCCCCGCCCGCCCCCCGCCGGCGCCACCCGAACCCGCGGCCCGGCCCGGGGGCGGCGCGGCTCCCGGCGGCTTAAAGCGCGGCCACCTGCCCGCCGCTCCTCCCGCCGCCGCCCCGGGTCCGAGCCGCCGCCTCTGCCCGCTGCCCGGACCCGCTGCCCGGATCCCGCTGCCCGGATCCCGCTGCCCGGATCCCGCTGCCCGGATCCCGCTGCCCGGACCCGGAGTCCGGGGCGCAGACCGGAGCCTCTGCCCGGACCGGAGCCGGGGGCGCAGACTGAGCCGCGTGGCGGGCGGACATGGGCGGCCGCACCCGGGCGGGCTGGGCGGCCGCGGCGCTGGGCGGCCTCGGGCTGCTGTGCGCGCTGCTGGGCGCCGTGATGATCGTGGCGGTGCCGCCCTTCATGCGGCAGCAAGTCCTCAAGGTGGGTGCCCGGGGGGATAGGGGGGCGGGGGTGGGTGCCCGGGGGGCTAGGGGGGCGGGGGTGGGTGCCCGGGGGGCTAGGGGGGCGGGGGTGGGTGCCCGGGGGGCTAGGGGGACGGGGGTGGGTGCCCGGGGGGCTCGGGGGGCGGGGGTGGGTGCCGGGAGGAGGGACAGGCTAGGGGAGTGGGATCCCAGCCGCTGCGCCCTCCCCTTCCCGAGGCGCCCCCGGCTGGCTGAGGCCGGGCGCGCAGGGAGCACCCATGGGTGCACCCCGGGACTTGGCGGGAGACTCGCCGGAAAGGCCCCGGGGGCCCACCACGCGGAAGCCGACCTCGCGCTCCGGGTGCCCCCGCCCGGCGGTGCTGGCGGGCGCGCTGTGGGGCGCGCTGTGGGGCTGCCCCCCGAGGGAGCAGGGAGAGGGGAGCGCCCACAGCCCGCGGGGTGTCTGCTCCAGCCCGCCTACCTCTGCCTGGTCCCGGAGCCCGGGAGGTCAGGAGGTCATGGGCTCCTGGGTGCCAGGCCTGGTGGGTGCCAAGTGCCAGCAGCCACCCTCTCTGCCGCCCAGCCTCTCCCGGCAGGGGCCCCTCTGGGAGGCCAGCCGCTCCCCCTCCCTGCCCTGCCTCCGGGCAGGATAAGCCGCTTTTCTCTCTGGATCCTCGCCCGGTGGGCGGGCGGGCACAGGCCCAGCTGAGCGGGCAGGCAGGTCCCCGGGCCCACGCGGGCCGGCCAGCGGCCTCCGACGGTCAGCGCCTGCCCTGCAGCCAGGCCGCCGGAGTCGCCCACGGGCCTCAGGGGTGGCAGGCTGCACTTGAGCTCCGGGCGGCCCGAGCGGTGCGGCCACGGCGGGCACCGGAGCCACCTCTGCCTACGTCCGGCCGGCCAGCGCCGCGGGGGCGGGGACCGTCTGTCCCGGCAGGTGGCCACTCTCCCTCCCTGCTCGCTTAGGGCGACGTCGTCAGAACAGAGACTTGCCGGGACCCCCTCCATGCCCCGTGCCCCATGCCCAGCGCAGGGGCCTGGAGAACGAATGAATGAGTGAGTGAGCGAGTGAGTGAGTGAGCGAGCGAGCGAGCGAAGGGAGACGCCCTCCTCTGCTTAGACCAGGCCCACCCTCCCTGGGACCCGCAGCAGGGACGGAATCAGTGGGTCTCCGGCCTCCGGCCCCCGGTCTCCGGCCTCCGGCCCCCGGTCTCCGGCCTCCGGCTCCCGGTCTCCGGCCTCCGGCCCCCGGTCTCCCGTCTCCGGCCTCCGGCCCCCGGTCTCCGGCCTCCGGCCTCCGGCCTCCGGTCTGGGGGAGGCAGTTTTGGATCTGAGTCTCTCAGCCGCGTTGACGTCCGTGTTTGGTTTTCATGTCTTGTCCGATGTCCGGTGGCCTGAGGGTGCGGGATCCCTGTGACGGCGCTGAGCCCCGGGCTCCTCCCGGGCTCTGCGTGTGTTTTGCGTGTCGGAGCGTGCTGTCGGTTTTGCAGTTTTGGGCTGTTTTGTGTTTTGCTTTGTCCTTGGGGCTGGGGGGTCGGGGAAGAGCCGGGTGGGGACCCTCAGACTACAGAACCAGCCTCTCCCGGCGCCGGTGGCATGGCTCCAAGTGAGCTCGGGCTCGGCCGGTGCTGAGGGCACGGGGGGCTGGCGCCCGGTGGCGTGTCTGTGTGTATATATGTGTGCGTGTGTGTGTGTGTGTGTGTTCTGTGTGTCTCTGTGTGTTCTCTCTCTCTGTGTGTGTTCTCTGTGTGTGTGTATGGGTGTCTGTGTGTGTATGGGTGTGTGTGTGTTCTCTGTGTATGTGT
>CM072939.1:947500-950000 GCA_036971965.1 Nyctalus aviator
TTTTCTTCCTCTCCCGCCCCCATGGGGCACTTCCTCATCCCGGGCGAGCGAGGGCCACGCTGGGCTCCGGGCGCCACCGGGAAGCAGCACACGTGCCTGAGCGTTCATTTTCGGTTCCTGCTCTCTCCTGGCAGACTAGCTGCTCCCCGGCTTCACAGTGAGGCGTGCACACGTGTTTGCTGATGTGTGCACACATGACCCAATGGTACACACGACTGGTAGCCCACGAACCCGTGTGAGCATGTGCCCATGTGTGTCTAGTGTGATCATATGCCAAAGTACATGCACACATGTTCACTGTGTCGACACGCGCAGCACGCGCCTCTGTATTGATGTATACATCGAATGCATGCATGTGTTGGTAATGTGCCCACGCCCCAACACAACCTATGTGAGCCCATGTGTTTGCATGTGTGGGCACCCATGTGGCAATGCGTGTTAGTGTATGTGGGTGCGTGATCACATATGTTGGTAAGTGTGCTCACACGTTACTATGGCCCCGTGATCACACACGTGGGCACATGCACAGTGTTTACGTAAGTCTCATGCATGTTGCTCTGTGTCTGTGCTGTGTGTCCCAGCGGGGCCCAGGGCTGGCGTTTCTCCTTCGGGAACAGCTCCCGGGGTTCGGTTCCGGGAATGACCGCCACGGCCGTGCTCGGGGGGCGGGGTTACCCAGAGCTCGCCGCCCCCCCGCCCCGCCGCGGCTGGCACCCCCGGCGACGGCAGAGCTGCTCTGTCCAGACTGCGGGGCCCCCCGTCCTTGTCCGTCCCGGCGGGGCCAGGCTCCTGGTGCGGGGGGAGCTCAGAGGGCCCCCCGGGACCCCACCGAGGGCCGCGCGGGACCACCCTGCGGGGCGGCCTGGCCGGGGAGCGGCCGCGGGAGCTGAGAGGCAGGGAAACGGGACGCACACACGGCTCAAGGGGGGCCCGGCTGGCAAGGCCCTGGGGGGGGGGTCGGGTTGGGGTGATTCGGTCTGGTTTGCAGCTGGGAGCCCTGAGCCCGGAGGCCGAGACCTGTGACCCAGGGACCGGTGACCCGGTCACCTCTGCATTTTCTGTTCCCGCCCTGGCGCCCCCCTTCCTTCCTGTTCCCGCGGCGGGAAGGAACGGGAGCGGCTGACACGCTCGCTTCTGTTCCGGGAGCTCCTTCCCCTCCGGGGCCTCGGCGGCTCTGCGGACGCTCGAAGGTGCTCCCGCCGGCTCCGCGTCTGCCCGTGACCCTGACGCTGGGCGTCGGAGGACGCAGACGCTCTGTCCACTGAGCCGCAGGAGCCCTGTGAGCCCAGGCACTCCCTGGAGCTCAGTCCCCATCGCTGTCTACGCGCCCTGTCCGGTCACTCCGCGGCTCCCGGGCCTGAGTCCCCTGGCTCGGCGCCGGCTCCGGCTCTGGGGCCCAGGCAGCCCGCCCGCTGTGCTCCCCACGGAGCCGGCGGGAGGGGGTTCTGTCGTGGAGAAGCCAGACCTGAGGGTGCTCTCCCCCTGCGTTTTGTGCGAACGTTCATTTTAAAAAATATATATATATATTTTATTGATTTTTTTACAGAGAGGAAGGGAGAGGGATAGTTAGAAACATCGATGAGAGAAAAACATCCATCAGCTGCCTCTTGCACACCCCCCACCGGGGATATACCCGCAACTAAGGCACATGCCCTTGACCGGAATCGAACCCGGGTCCCTTCAGTCCCCAAGCCGACGCTCTATCCACTGAGCCACACCAGTTTCGGCAATCTGCTTTTTTTTTTTTTTTTTTTTTTTTTAAAGCGTTCTGGCCCTGGCCAGTGTGGCTCAGCGGATAGAGCCTCGGCCTGCAGACTGAAGGTTCTCAGGCTCAGTTCTGGTCAAGGGCACCTACCGGGGCTGCAGGCTCGACCCCCGTCCCCGGTCGGGGCCCCTGCAGGAGTCCACCCATTGATGTGTCTCTCCCGTGGGTGCTCCTCTGTCTCCCCCCTCCCTTCCACTCTCTCTAAAAATCAACGGGGAAAGTACCCTCGGGTGAGGATTCAAAAAAAAGGAGAGAGAGAGAGAGAGAGAGAGCGCGAGAGCATCTGGCTGCGGAGAGAACTGCGGCCAGAGTGTGGAGCGGGTCACGCAGGGGGGAGCCAGCCCGTGGCCCGTGGCCCCGCCACGCCCCTCCCCGCGAAGCCAGCCGCGTCTCCCACACGCCCGTCCGATCAATGCTGGAGAGTCCGCGGGCCTGTGCCAGGCAGCGGTCCAGGCACCCGGGACACAGACAAACACCGCGGAGGTCCCTGCCCTCCCGGCCCCGGCCCCGGTCCGCCCGCGCAGACAGACGGACAGCAAACAGGCTGCGGGGTCACATGCTCCGTGTCCCTCCGGGCCCTGGGCCGGCGCCCACCACTGGGCCACCCGGCCCGTCAGGTTCCTCAGGCCTCTGGTGGCCGGGCGGAGAACTGGGGTTTAGCTCAGCGCCTTCCTTTCCCTCTCCTCCGGGGAGACCCGGAGGGAGCGGGGCCGGGAGCCGGGCGCGCAGAGGCCC